>VMRN01000013.1:6662015-6834096 GCA_010277015.1 Poeciliopsis turrubarensis
TGATTGATTGATTGATTGATTGATTGATTGATTGATTGATTGATTGAAAAATCATGGTCTTTGTCCTTAAGAATATTATCAAACTGTAATCTGGCTTTGTAAAATATTGATTTTGATCTCTGGCTCCTCTAGAAACCACAAACCACCATGAAGCCAAAGGGAAATTGAAGATAAAAAAAAAACACAAATGTTCAAAAGTGCAAACATTTCAGGCTGATGAAACACATTTGTGTTGTAATAAGTTTTTATAGGCGGAACTATAAAATTTGGTAATATCAATATCACTTATTTCTTTGTCACAGAGAAATTGAAGGTGAGATGAGCGTGGACACATAATTATAGCTGTTTAGAGATTGATTTTGATTGATTTTTGACTGTTGTGCTATGTCTACTTAATTCAATGAAGTGTATTGCTATTATTGTTATTATTATTATTATTATTATAGACAGTACACTATGGACACTATCTGCAATGACAGCCAGTAGATCTTCATAGATCAGGCTTTACATGTCATGAATGAATTTATAAGATATAATTACACTGTCAAAAAGATGTAGAACATTTTCAATGCTCAATACATTCAGAGTTTTTGAGTTGTTATGAAACGAGGTCCTTCAAGTGATTCAGGTTGGCAGTTTTTCTAACACCGACTTATTTTTAACGTTAAGCTGAAAAGCTTTCTTTGTTCTCAAGGTTGCAGCCTATTTTCTTGTTCTCTATAACTGAACTGAAATCTCAGGGTAACACAAGTAAAGCACACATAACAACTGACATAACAATGTTTTAAAGCAACTTAACCTGCTGTGTGTATCAGGCTGTTTTAAAAAAACCAGTGAAAAATCCAATGGGGAAAAAAACATGTGACATTTTGGGTCATTTCTTCGTCCTTTGGTGCATCAGTGAGTATATTTTATTCCTCATTTAGTTCTGAAATAATCATTTGCTGGCCTTTTGTTGATTTTCTGCAACTCACAAAACTTGACCCGACTAAAATGGGTGAGTGCTGCAAATGAAAACCCAAAAGATCGTGGTGAGATTTTCTCCGTAAGACACAACCCAGACTATACTGATTATAATAATGCTTTTTATTATGTCCATGAAAGTTAGAAAACAGCTGTGGAAAGAAAGTGTTTCACAATTTCACCAAAAACACAACAAAATCAAAAAAATCCCCAAAACTTTCCATAAAAACAATCAGACATGAAGGCCACTGGGTGCAAGATTTCAGGTAATATTTTGCGTCACATTTGTTACTGTAAACAAAGTATCACACGCTGAAGCAGGTAAAAAAAAAACATAAACAAAACTTTCAGCAAATTTAATGTTTAAAAAACAAACAAAACGCTTCATGGGGCTTCATGCGTGGCGCCCCATAAAAGCTCACAGAAAGTGATGAATAAAGTCGTCTTCTTTGTTCATCTTGAGTTCTTAATTTTCTCCAATTTGCTGACATAATTGACTTCACATCGCTCATTTCTGTGCATCCAGGCTTTCATCCACTCTAGTTGATTAAACATTCTTCAGGCAACACTCTGGTTTATGTTTTGTTACCTGCGACATTTAACTTCAACTGTGCTTGACGTGTTATCATGGTTCCCTGGAGGAGATCCAGAAAGGCCCATATATTCATAATTAAACATCTGACAGCTCTAATGGACAGCCAGGGAAGACAAGATGACAACGTGGCTTTTAGCTTTTCCCTCGTGTGCGTTGTGTGGATTCTAACCGTGGTTCAGTGTTTCACAGGCTGCAAGAAGCACATCAGGTCTGGTGGAAAAGGACTGAGGGCTGCGAATCCGGAAGATTTTAGTTGTGAAGTGATTTTGTAATTGCGTTGACATGTTTCTTCTTACTGGAAGTGGTAGCCAAAAATAGTCCAGACTTTAATCTCTCAGATAATCTGGGGATGAGATTGATAGCAGAGAAGCCTTCCCACCTCAAAAGCTTGTATCTTATCATCAGATGTCGTTACAAATACCAGTGGAGACATGCAGAAAGCTGCTCAGCAATCACAAGAACTTAACTGCTGTGCAGCCAATGAAGATTTTGTTTTGCTATATTTTGCTCAACGGTGTTACACTGTCTGCCCCACGGCCTCTTGCGGATTATTGAAAACGGTCACAAGCTTCTTTGAGGCGGCAGCTCTACCAAACTAAATAATTTCCTCCTAATTAACCATCAGTGATTTAAAAAAATAACTATTTTGCTTATCACATATTTCAAAACATGACAAGATATTTTTGTAAGCAAAACAAAAAAAGCAGAACATAAAGTCTAGGGAATTTCATCTTGAAACCAAAAACGAACAGCAATTAAAGGGGTGATGAAGTGTAAAGGGAATCTAACCTCAGATGAAGTCCCGAGGGACCAAATATCTAATCTTTGAAGCTGCTGATATGACAAGACCAGCCATGATTGGAAAAAATCTCCGCGCTCCAAAAGATGGGAAGGCAATTACCGTGCTTCAAGCCCGTCCCTGTCGCCTGCACCGTGTGCTAACCTTTCATGTCCAAACGTCGTACTTTGAACGACCTTGACAGGAGATCCAAACAAAACGGTTCTGTTTTTTTTTTCAGACTAAAAAACACAACCAAGGAATTCCCAAAAGACTGAAGAGTTCTTGATGAACTAATTTAAAAACATCACAGGAAGAGCCGATCTTCATTTTGTGTGCCTCTTCGAAACACAGATTGCTACTTATGTTTACTTTACGTCAGAAAAATCTGCTCAAACGTAAAATTATTATTTACAGTGCCATTCTTTTTTAGGGGCTGCATGTTCACCTCAGCAGGTTTCATCGAACCCATTGTTGACACTACCAACTGGGAATATCCCAGCGTGCAGCTCTGTGGAGGTGATGTGTCAGTGGGTTCCTCGCTTACACTTTGGAGTTGAGCTTCAAGAAAGTATGAAAAGCCATCTTGTTCTTTACTGGGTTCTGGTTTCTGCCCAACATGAGTGAAGCTGCCTGGAGCTTTAAAGCTGAGACATCTGGAGCAAAACTGTGACAGTGAGTAAAAACAGTTTTACAATATTTAGTCAAGTGGACCAGGTTTGGTGAATTTGATGATTCTGTGGGTTTTTCTGTTGGACTTTCCTGAGTTGACAACATCTCGGGGCAGTATTATGTAAGTGAAATAACTCTTAGTTAGTTACTTAGTTAGTTGACTAACTAACTCAGTTGTGCATTTGCTTCTTTCTTCTTTTCTTTCTTTTTGTCTTTCTTGTCGTTATCTCCTGTTTTAATCAGCAGAGATAAACACTAACACTTCATCTGTTCTGGGTAATTATTCTGTTAAATATGATCCTTCAGGGCAACTGAACTTTATTTACATTCAATCTGATTAACTAAAACTGGTGGCAGGTGTTTATCCAAGAGGTGTGAATGCCAGAATAAAACAAAAATAAAAGTTTGGCTTAAAAAGGGTTGTGTATATTGTATGTCCACTCTACCTGTGGATAATTTCTGTGATTATTGCTGTAAAAGCAGAGCTTTCAACAGGACTGCTTTTGGTTTAGTTTATTTGATTTTAAATCTCTTTGTGCGGCCTGTGGAGAAACTTAAGGCGCTCCACACTGACAAAAACATACTTTAATGAACGTCTATCTGAGGTGCTGAAAAGTAGAAAAGTAAAATGTAAATTGCAGGTTCTGGAAGTGTGGAAGCATTTGCGACTAATCAATGCCACCTTAGTCCTTCTGCCTTCCTCTTCACAGACAGGACGGATTTGTTCGGTTTTGGGCGATTGCTGTTCTTGTGTGACGCATGATTGCTCTGCATGAGCGCGACTGCCAACTGAGAAATTGGAGACAAATTCACAAAAGTAAAACGCAAACGACTGCAAAAAGACAAAGCATGACGATTCACGAAGCTTTGAAAGGTCCGAGGGCGGCAGAGTTGGAATCGATGCTGCGGATGTGTGTGACGGATGACCGAGTCAAGCCTCTTTGATAAACTGGCACAAAGAGAGTGAACACAGAAGCAATAATCTGGAGCGAGGGGCTGCCAAACAATCCTGACTGCGGCCTCCTTTCTCTCTCTCTCTATTTACATGAATGCATTTCTGTTCTTCCCATGCAACAATGCCAGAAATGTCATTTAGTAACTCCCTCACTGTTGCCTCTCTTGAAGGTCACATGTACTTGATTGTCTTTTATCTCTGTGTAACTCAACATGCTCTAAAAGGGATTTACGGTAAGAACAAAAGAGAGACGCAAAGAGAGATTTGCCGTGATGTCTTCCATTTGCCATCTGCCTTTTCTTCGCATGAACACTCTCCAGAGCACAAATGCTCACAAACGTGCAATCTACACTCCCATGACAACTGAGAAGCTCCCCGGTCCTGAGAAAACGGTTTGACTGGGCCGGGAGCTCTCAAACAGCAGCTTAATAAACAGGAGAAAGATCAAATTTACCGCATGCTTGTTTCTGTGTTGTTTTTCCTGGTCAGGAAATTATTCACCAAGTGCTCAAATGTGAACCATGAACTGTAGAGTCAATTAGAGCACGCTTTCATTTTTGAAAGGTTTCTAATTATTCCAGCTTCTTGGATGCACATGATGACACCGTGGGGTGAGATTAAACGTCAGAGTCTTTGAGAAATACCTGAAAATCTCACTTAAAAACATTGTGAGTTTTTTCTCCTCTAAAGTTTCCGTTTGCAACTTTAGTAATCCAAATCCAGGGATCTTTCTGCCGATGAAACTTAACGCATTGCAGCGCCTCGGCCGCCTCCCTTCATCCTTTTCATTTTCTCTGCCAAAGGTCCGCTGCCTGAGTGGAGCGATCAAATCTCTTAGACAGGTGAACTGACAATCGAAACAAAAAGTGACGCACAGACCTGTCTGAAATTGAGTGGAAATGTGCTTCTTGACTGGCATGTCTTAAATGCTGTTAAAATTACAGAGAAGAGATGAGGACATAGTGTGGGTGGGCAATTTTCAGCTGCAAACCGCAACTCATGAGGGAAATCTGTCTGAACTGAAAGGTCAGAGTCAGTGACACTCGGTTAAGGGATGTGCTACTTTGTCGTTGGTTTGTATTGATGTTGTTAAGTTACTCGCTCTGAGACCTCTGTCTGTTTTCTAAGAACAAAACTGATCAAGTGATTCTGTTGCTAAATTTGACGCGTCCTTCATGAAGATGTAAAACTCTGCCTGTGGTTGTTTCTCGTCAGTTTTAGGCACAGAGGTAAGCACGTCCATCAAATGCCACATTAAATTATTTCTCTACGTGGTTATTTATTTGTTTGGTGAAATGTTGCTCTGATGGATGGAAACAAGACGAAGGCTGCTGCCCACTTGCAGTGTTTCTATTCTCCTCACAGCTGTGAGTTTGAGATAATGAAATGCAGGCTGGTGGAAAAAAATAATTTAAAAAAATCTCTTCCCAGAATTCAAATAACACCCAATCATGTTCACTTTCATGTTGTGTTAGTGATATTGGATAAAATGTGAAAATTTGCAAATGCGCCTTTACCCCTGACAGCTTCAGCTCTGGCTGTCAGTCATTTTGAAGATATGCTTTCTTTTCAGCGGCCATTTTGGAGAAATAACACTTTTGACCATTCTGGTGTGTTTTTTTTCTTCTTCTGTGTTCATATTTTGATTTTTTTTTTTTTCTTGTTTATTTAATCATGCTAGATGTTGCCTTGTCAGTCCATTCCTTCATATTTAGGTCCCTTGATTCTTCTTGCTTTGTGTTCTCTATCATTTTTGAGTATATTGTTGGTGTTGAGTGTTTTTTCCCCTCTGGTCTTTGTTCCTTCACACCTGCAACCAGATCCAACCAGCCACCTGTTTCTCATCCAGTAATCTAGACTCCCAGTATTTAAGCTCCTCTCCTTTTCTTGCTTTAACTCTGATCTGTTGACCTTAATTGACCTTCATGCACATTCTTCTTGTAATCTGACTAAGCGTGAGATATTTGGGGGAAGGATCTGTCATTAGATGTGCAAAGCTGGAAGAGCTTAAATACTTAAGAGTGTCATACCAACGAAAGATGGTACGACAAAACAAATAAATGAAAATATACTCTACATGTTCTGTTTTGAACCTAAAAGTATCTTCCGATTCTGTTTTTCCCTTTGTTTTAAAAACCATGCACTACTTTGTGTCACGAAATAAAAGTTTGCAATCTGACAAAGTGAAAAAGAACCAAGAGCGCTTTGTGCTGCGAGAAATAAAATCCCTACAGTTGCTGCAAGATGCCGTGGCCCTTCTTATTAAAGCAGAGAGAGATTGAAAATTGAACTTCATTGCTTCATTACGGAGTCTGTCTGAATCCCCCTCTTTCTTTCGCTTTCTCTCTCTGATCGAATCACATGAAGGAGGAGAGCAGCTTTGAGCTCAAAGTTAAAGGAGACGCGGCGCAGCTGCAGCTCAGCACCACGGACAGCGAACGGTGCCGTCATTTTCTGTCAGTGGGAAAATCTTAAGAATGTCTCGAAGGTAAAGAGGCTTTTTCTTGGACTAACGAAGAATTTTTGATGATTTTTTTTTCTTCTTTAACCTCTTTTCAATGTAAGACGAACTCTGACTTTGTACATTTTTACTCGATGTGCGTTAAATGTCTCTTAAATTCCTTAAATATCGTAATCCGCCATTATATACGTATTTTAAAAAAAAAAAAAATGGAGTAGCTTTAGCAAGGGTTTATATAATATGATTTATTCTGTGAAACTCCTATTGAAGAATCCAGATATATAAATGTAAATCCAAGCAGATGCGCTGTGCGTAAAAGCGGTGAGCCGCTCGGTGCCATTGGGCTTTGGCGCGCGGCGCACTTGTTCGGCTCGCCTCGTTATTTGGAAATCAGATTTTAAAAATATATGAAAGAGGCTGAGGTGAAGCCTTTCCACCCACACCAACCTCTCGTGTGAGATCTAATTGTCTCTGGTTTAAGCTCAGTTATATGTGCGTGAAAAGCTTTTTTTCAATCGACTTTACACAAGAAAAGCAGAAAGTCGCACTTCACTGTCGCAGCTCTGTTTTGCTCTGAAACAAGACCAGTACAGTCTGTTTTCGGAATCAGGGGAATCAGATCTGCATGTGGATCGTACACGATGGACCCTCCGGACCCGTCCTGGTATCCACTCGCTCCAGAGCCCAACTCCTCTGCAGCCGCTGGCTCACCCTTTCTCTTTCCCTCCCCTCGTCTCCTGAACGTCTCCTCCAACGTGTCCACGCAGAGTGTCCCCTTCCAGGGCAGCAGCGCCCCGGTCACCGCTATCATCTACTTCACTGTCTTCTTGGTGGGTCTGGCCGGCAACACGCTGGCCATTTACGTGGTGCTGCGCTACGCCAAGATGAAGACCGTCACCAACATCTACATCCTGAACCTGGCGGTGGCCGATGAGCTCTACATCATCGGACTGCCCTTCCTCACCACGCAGAACGTGCTCTCGTACTGGCCCTTCGGCTCGTTCCTCTGTCGTGTGGTGATGACTGCGGACTCCATGAACCAGTTCACGTCCATCTTCTGCCTCACGGTCATGTCCATGGATCGTTATCTGGCCGTGGTCCATCCGATCCGCAGCACCAAATGGAGACACCCCCGCGTGGCCAAGGCGGTGAGCGCAGCGGTGTGGGCCGTGTCCTTCATCGTGGTCCTGCCAGTGGTCATCTTCTCTGATGTGCAGGTATATCTTTAGGCCACATCTTCATTTTATTTGTAGTAAGTTGTCATCATCATTAAATATCGACCAAACACATTCAGTTGGAAGACAACATTTTATTGTCTTCCAACTGACAACAAATAATATAAACGCAACAAATAATATAAAACAATACTTTATTGTGTCAGTACCTACTGAAAGGTTCGTCATAAAACATAAAATTATTTATAAAGTATCTCGTTAATTGATATGATTTTTGAACATACAAAAACATTTCATTATCTGTCCACAGGGGGCGCTGGGGCGCATCAGGAGTTTCTCTGTTTTTTGTGCCAACCTTGCAGATCAAAGTTAGTGGGTGGGGCCAATGTTGAAGTGGAGATGGTTAGTCTGAGGTAGACTTGCTCTGCAGGTTGCTGCAGTGGATCCAAACACAGCTAAGACAAAATCAAAGTGTCAAAAAACACTGTAGAACCCATAAGTAAGTAAGTGTATATATATATATGCCAATTTTTCAGCCTGAAAATCTACAACTAAGAGTGATAAGACCACAGTCTCCATTTGTAATTTGTTTTTTTAACCAGATCAATTGTGAGCCACTTTCATATTAGTTGTTTTTAAGTTAGTTTTTGTGCTATATCTGATATTGTTTTTATATAGAGCTGTGTGTTTCAATGTGTTTATAACTTCCCGTATGGAAAACATACGGGAAGTATGACACGGGTGACAACATGTCAGTAAAACATGTGACCTCCTTTGTTTTGCACACATTTCTCCATGGTGATAAAGTGTGAAACCTATAGAAGTTCACATGTCAGTCTTTTTCAAGGACACAGTGACAAAATGACACAGACAGAGCAGGGATTTGAACCAGCAACCTCTGCTCAGTTACAGATCAAACCTTTTATCTGCTGAGCCCAAAACGAACTGCATGAAAAGCTGAGGTGTTCAGAAACTGTTGGTTCCTTTAAATCCAGAACCTTCATTGTTTCCTGCAGCTTCTCCATCAGCATGAAAGTTACTTTGAAATTCAATTTTCACAGTTTTTTTTTTCCAACTTGCATTTTAACGCATGTTTTGTGTGATTTTACAAATTCATTCAGTTATATTGACCTCCGTCATATAATCATATCTTCATTACTTCTTTTTTTTTTCTGAATAGTCGTATCAGTGTCCTTCTGAATTAATGAAGATGTAGAAACTAATCCAGATTTTTAGCTGGCGGTCAATAATTTTCTCCTGTGCTGTTGTCCAAACTGTTGACGTAGTTTTATATAAAGCTGACCTTGAGTTGTTTGACTTCAGTTTGTCATGGAGAAATAAATCTTCTCCATGCACTGAATGAGCAGCTGACCAGCTAAAGAGGAATAAAATAGTTAACATAAAAGTTTCTTGACTTCTTAGGTATTTAGTATTGTTTTTTTTTTTTTTTTTTTATTTAACCAGTTCTTATCTTAGTTGCATCACAATCATATCTGGAATGAGATGCTTTTCACAAGTCAGATCACATGATCTTCAATGAGTCGATTTCTCAAATAAGAAAACTCACATTGGCTTACAAGACAGAACTAATGTTATCAGACAGCGTTGCCTAAAGTGTGTCTTCGATGCAGGAAACATCCTGCATGTTTTAGTTCTCTCCCTGGTTGCAACAACAACCTTTTCTGCATGTCGATGTTCTTCTTAGGCCTCCTAATGAGCCATCATTGGATCCAGGTGCAATAAACCAGGGACAGAACTGAAACATGTAGGATGCCGGGTCTCGGGGACCCACTTTGGGCACCACAGTTATGAGTAAACACAGGATCTTAATGGGGCGGAGGAACAGGTGTGCTGAATACCGCCCCCAGTTCAGGTGTGACAAAGACAGGGACGACTGCCAAAGAAGCTGATTTAACACAACGAGATGGGAACATCTGTGACAATGCACAAAACAGAAGTGACAAAGAACGAGCAAAATATTAGTTCTAAATTTAATCTCAAAATGCTAAAAAAAGAAAACAAAAAAGTCACAATATAAACTTCCTGTTAAAACAAGAAAAACCTTCTATAATAACCTTCTACTTACTTCCAAGCTCAAACCAATCTGTTTTAAAAAGATCTTTTTCTCCTCCAATGTCACTCAGGACATGTTTAACTCCTGCAACATGAACTGGCCGGAGCCAAAGGATGTTTGGTCGACAGCCTTCATTATTTACACGGCCACAGTGGGTTTCTTTGGGCCGCTGCTCATCATCTGCCTCTGTTACCTGCTCATTGTTATTAAGGTACGTTTATACCGCCTATCTGTCCTGCGTCCCTTCTGGCGTTAAAGAGGCTTTAAATATCATGCAGGTGAAGTCGTCTGGGGCCAGGGTGGGCTTCATTAACCGCCGCCGTTCAGAGCGAAAGGTGACGCGCATGGTGGTGGTCATCGTGGTGGTGTTCGTGCTCTGCTGGCTGCCGTTCTACATCATCAACATGGTCAACCTGGTGGTCATCATCCCCGAGTCCAGTGTCACTGCCGGGATCTATTTCTTCGCTGTCGTCCTGTCCTACGCCAACTCCTGTGCGAACCCGCTGCTCTACGGCTTTCTGTCCGATAACTTCAAGCAAAGCTTCAGAAAGGTCGGCTGAAAATCCTCCAGCCTTAAAACCAAACCACAGAATTGATGAGGTTCTCGAAGCTGCGACGCCATGTTGTGCAATAGTCAGACTTTTCTTTCTGCTTGTTTGTGTTGTTTCCATGACACGCCTTGTTTCCTGCTTTACTCTCTTGTGCTCTTTCTTTGGTTACACTCTTGGTTTTCCCATCACACCTCAGGCTCAGTATCGTCACTCCTGCCTTCCTTTATTCCTTACCAGATGATCCACGTGTTTCTTCTTTAGGTCCCACTCTCAGTTGGTTTGAACAATTAAAAAAATGCAGCACATTTTGTGACATTCATGATTCCTGACCTATTTATAAACTTTTGAGGTTGTGTGGTGAGTGCAGATTGGGACGGGGCCTTAAATTTTGCGGTGCGCCTCTTCGTCAACATGCCATTAATTACATTTTACATTTTATGTTTTTCTGTCTTGTAGTGTAGGGATTTAGGTAAGGAAACAGACATTGTAAAAGGGCAGTATTTCTCAAACGATCATTTTATTTAATGTAGAGAGTGTATCTCAAGCTTTTGGTTTCATTTTTGTACATTTTTAATGATCATGGATTTCAGCATATCTGCCAAACCCAGCCAGTCTCTACACTCTAGAGGTTTCCATTTGACCTGTAAATTTGGTGAGTATCGCAGAAAGCAAGAACCCTGACACCATGCCATGGAAATGAGAAAAAAAATCACGGTTCCAGTTCCTGGAAATCTCTCATGTGGCTGTATAACCTTTCTAGATAACCTCTAAAACTGCTCTTTTGACCCTACAGGTGCTCTGTGTTAAGGGCATGAGGTGTGCCGCCAATGGTGTCGATGACGGTGACCCCAGCGCGCCACGCACAGAGAAAACAACGGCGCAGGACTGCATCCTGCTCTCCCCTCGTAACGAGGTCTACCACGACGCACAGAGCAGCCAGGTAACCTCGTTATGTAGGTCTCGTTTTGTGGGAGGTAATGTGAAAATGATGATGTTTGGTGCATATAGAGGAGAAGCAGGAAAATAAATGGGTCCTTTATGTACAGATTGTGAACGTCGTCTACTATCATGCGGAACAATTACATTATTGGCCTTTAAGGACGAAGAACTGAAAGGAAACAATTTGGCTCAGGCAGCTTCATCAAGCCCAATAAGAAGAGCTGTAAATCCGCTATAGTGGCTCTGAGACTCCCTTTATGCTGCACCAGCTGGTTCAGTGTTATGAAAACATAAGTCACAAATTCAGACATTTCGTTGCTGATGTTTAGATTTGTGTGAAAGTGTTTTAGCATCTCAAACTTTCCCACTTTTCACACTTGACACGACTACACACTGCATTGTATTCAATTAGGACTTTATGAGACAGACCAACACAAAACGCTGCAAAACTATAAAATCCCACAAAGCTAAAAATAAAGCTTGTGATTTTAATGCGAGAAAAGATGAAAAAGTCTCGAGACTTTTTCAAGGCGTCGTCTCCTCAGTAATTTTACCTAATGCAGACAAACTTCCACTTCCTCCTTTATTTTCTCTCAGTACATCAGCGATCATTTTTTATACATTTCTCTAACCTTTTCTCCTTGCTGTGCGCAAGATCTCGCCCCACCCCACTGACTGTTTTGGGCCCCACTCTGCTGCCGACCTGAACCGCTCCACCCCAAAGTACCAGCTTTCCTCCTCGTTCCCGGGAACAGCCGCTGCTGCGGCCGGAAACTCCTTCATTACTTCTGAGGCACCCGAACCTCCCACCACCACGGCCCTGACCACCGCCTCCTCCTCTGCCTCCGTTGCTCCATAGGAACAACAGTGAGTGGACTGTGGGTCCCAGAGTGGGTCTGCAGAAGAGAAACAAAGAGAGGCTGGACTTGCTGTTTCAGATATCGAACCGAAAAGATGTTGTTTCTTTTTCCTGCAAGCTCACTTTACACAAACTGCCGCACTTCTGCTTCTCATTGCGTGACAAACTGTTGAAGATTTTTGTTTACCAAGCCCAACTCTTCATTAAGCCTCCCTCTGACATAAGTGCCTTTTCATCAGCTCTCAGTAATCATCTCAGCTTCTAAAGGAAGGCAGAAACATTCACACAATCTTTTTTTTTTTTTTTTGAGTGTGCTTTGTGTCAAGGACTCTTTTAGCTTGGAACCATGTCTATGCTCGCTGGAGCCAAATGCCTTTTACATTCAGAAAATAGAATCCGTACAACTTAGTTCATATAACTAACGCCAATGTTTTCATTTGTACTTGGTGGGTTTTTGGATTTAATGCTCACACTAATTTCTTATCATTTACCACACAGTTGTGATCAAAATGAACATCCTTTCAACAAGAGCATTAATATCTCATTCAGTTTGGGCTGTAAGTTATGAATTCAACTCGTCTTTTTCTATGAAGAAGTGATTATACAACATGCAACTTCATTAGTTCCACAAATTACAGCTTATTGTGAGTTATGCGTTTCCCTTCATCTGCATATTCAACAGTGACGTGCGATCAGGTTCATGGCTGGTGAGGCACTGAGTAATCACAATCACACGCATAAAGCATGTTATTGTTTACATACGGAAACTTAGCGCATGCAGACAACATTGAAGGGCAAAAAGACAATACTTTCAAACACCACCCATAGCCGTGGGTGGCTATGGGTGGCGGAAGGTTGAATACTTCCGTTAACTCAATGAAACGTGGAAATATCGGCATTATTATAGTGCTATGCTGCACAGTACAAAACACAGGACGAAAATGGCAACATAAATGACCTTATCATTATATTATTCTTCCATGATGACAGGTGAGGCTCTGGCTCGGCTGCTTCCCCTGACCACATGTCACCGATATCAGTCACTCATTTTCAGCTGATTGGTTTCCTGCCACAAAGCCGGACCTCTGTGCAAAGTCCACATGTGTCAGGATCATTGTCATTTTAGAGCATCTTGGTTTGTCAAAGTTTCAACTATTTGACCCAAATTCTCACCTTCTGCAGAGAGGAAACAGGTAAGGATATATTAATCGTTAATGACAATGCCTGTCATTGAGTGGGAACTGCTGCAACACCAGTGTGGTTGCCCACAGTTGTAGTGAGTTTATGCCAACCAAGAAGTGTCTGCTTCAAAATTAGCACCTTCAAATTCACATGACAAAGAAGAACTTTGGCAAAGTCGAGGCGAGGCTTTCAAACCTATGAACACAAAGTAGGCAAAAGAATAGAAAGTGATCCCAAACCCAGATCAAAACAGGCAAACATTCACCTCATCCCCAAATCATCTACCCTGTCCTGACAAAGGATGAACCAGCTGAGATGCCAGTTTCTTTCCAGGAGAATTAACCAACTAACATTATCTTTCTCTCTTCTGATTAAAACATGGGTCCAATATTGAGCCAGAGTTAGACCAGAAGCTGGTTGATGGTAGGCTGGCCATTGCCTTCCTGCTTTAAGTAAAATTCTCATTTACAGAACAGTTTGTCCTTTCTACCATTCACTTGGATTCCCTCTGGTAGATTTTTTCTACCGGGCCAGTCAGTGAACAGAAGAAGTTTGTGAACGATGATGCTATTTTTCTGCGCTGTTTTAGAATCGTAGTCTGCCGGTAGTTTTAGGAATGGCAGCGGAGGAAGTGAACCAAACTGTCCAGTCAGTTTTGATCACACCTCCAAGTGTTGAATGGATGTTCCCAGCCGCCCCGTTCAGCTTGGCACTTCTCTTTTCACAGTGCAGGATGGTTGAGCGTAACCTGTGCTGAGACGCCATCATTTTGTGTAAAAATGGATTTCTGGGTTGGTTGAGTTAAAGACTGAACTGAGGTCTCAGGGTTCTCAAAATTCACAATACATTCAAACTTGTGTATGAAATCTTTAAAAAACAAACAAAAAAAAAAAACAAGCACTATTGCATGTTGTATAATCTTTGCTTCCCTGTGAAAGAACAGCTCAAATTATTCATAAAAAAAACCCTAATTGATATAATGCTGTCACCCATGATGACCTGGTGATTCTGATGGATTAGTATCTGTATATCATGTGAAGTTTAAAACTGCATATTATGTGTAATTTTTAAACTTGGCTTGTTGCTGTTTCCTACAGTGAATGTAAACCTTTGGCAGCTCAGAAAAAACTCAGCCAGCATCGAACAAAATCACCTCTGACCTCTTTGTGCTTTTACTCTGTTTTGTGTGTGTGTGTGTGTGTGTGCGTGTGTGCGTGTGTGTGTGTGTGTGTGTGTGCTCAACTTTATTTGTGTCTCTTACATGGATTTGTTTTTTGAAAAGATGTTTTTTTTTTAAATCCACAATTTCTGTGAGCTCATTGCTTCCTGGGTTATTGTGGGCTTTAGCTTAGACTCATTCCAGGCTGAACACTCGATGAAGTATTGAGATCTTGGGCTAAATCCCTTTGCATTTATATTTCCACTTGCGCTTTTAGAAATGATTATTGTGGAGATGTAACTGGGACACTATGAAAAGTACAATTAGTGCTATAGTCACTCATTCGTTTTGCATTTGAAGCCCAACGATTTTCAAACTAAATTTCTGTGAATAAAAATTCAAAAAGAAAACATTTTCTAGTGCTAACTTGTGCTGGCAGTATTGTTGTGTTGTTATTTGTGTGTTTTGTCTCGTCTTGTAGTCATATCCAGCAATCATCCATCGTGTAAATATATTAAGTTAATTTAGGACATCGTATAACCAAGGCAGAGACTTTTATTGAAAAAGCACGCTAGTGCATAATGTGAGAGTGGAACATTTCCCGATGGATGGTTGTGCCTTCTATGTTTTGGAAAAAGTTGTTTTTTTCATCAGTGCAAAGAAGCTGATTGGTTGAACATGATCAAGTGGAGCCAACAATTCAGAGAAACTTAACCAAGGTTGTTGATCATAAAGGCTTTTACGCACAAACTTCTTGAATACTTGATAGTCATTGTTGTGAAGATGTGCTTTGGATGTCCTTGAAATAAAATGTTTTCAAAAAGCCGGTCATGTCTTCTTCTTCTTCTTCTTCTTCTTGCACAAACACATCCTAACAACTCCAAGCGATCAGACTGAATCTCTGGAAGGAAAATAAGCATTGAGTGGATTTTAGGAGCTTCACAGTCTGAGCAACAGGCTTTGCTGTCGGGTCAAGGTCCAGCGTAATCTCATCCTGCTTTCATCCAGAACCAGGATGAAATGTGACTACCAGCAACAAACTCCATTCTCTAAGTTTTAGGGGTTTCTGTTTGTATCTGTAGTATTGATAGTGCCTTCTAAAAGTATTCACATCCCTTTAGGGGGCAGTGTTATGTATTTTACAGGCACATGGTGCAGTTTTATAGCTGATATCATTTCAGCAGAGGGTGGCAGCATGGATCAGATGGTTAAAAATATGATCTTCTACTGGCAAAACAATTCCTCACACATGCAAAACTAGTTTCTGAATCAATAAAGAAGGCTAACATTAAGCCTCTGGAGAGGCCTTAACTTTAACGCTATTTGAAATGTAAAAACTGTGATTTAAACCTGGGACGGTGGTGGGAAAGCAGTCAGTCTGAATTAGCTCTACCAATTATACCAAACAAAATGGTCAAAAATCCAGCCAGTTTCATTCCAAGGTTTGTTTTTGGCTGCAGACAGGATGTGGATCAGCATGAAACCAAATACTGGTGGGGATGTGTGCGACTTTTCGAGCCAACTGAGAAAATTCTTACTCATGTACCCAATTATTGTTTTTAAGACACATTCAAAGTCCCGAGAGTAATTGTTGTGAGCCTTTCACTAGACCTGGTATCAGGGGCGCTGCCAGGAATCTTGGGCCCCATGGTAAAAAAATTTAATTGGACCCCCATCCCCTGCACAGCTGCTGTTACAATGTTTTGAGTCGATTTGACCCATAAAAAACATCACAATTTTAAAGGCTTGCAACGGCCTTGCTTTCTTTGGTCTAGAATACTGATTCTAGCACAATATTTACTGCTCATGAATTTTACATCCAACAGTCTGCATACAGTATGCAAGTAGGTTGTCATAGGCAACATGCAAAACATACAGGAAGAAATCCAGACTTCTCAAAAAAATTCTACCAAGTTGCATTTTATTCAAGCTGCAGTAAATAACGTTAATGAAATGTTTTCTCCATATATGTTAAAGCTGTCACCATGTCATGACACATATAATCTGTGGAAACAATCCGTCTCCACCTCCTCCCTGAACTGCTATTACTGGCTAAATTAATGCAACGTTCCGACCAAAACAACCAATCAGAACGAAGAGGAGGGTCTTAATTGCTGTCAATCAACCTCATTACTAACTGTGCTGAAGTGGAAAAATAACATCATTACAGGAAAAATGTTTATCAATATGAGCTCAAATATGAGATTTTGGTCTGGAAGGGATAACATTAATTCTTTCTGCTAAAAACAATTTTAGAAAACACAATATAATTAATTTTGTAATTGACAGGGCCTCATTTTTTATTTTTATGAAAAGAAAACTGTGGAGAACTCCACCCGGCCCCAATATGGCTGTTCTTGCAGTTCTGCTCAAAGTGAATAAACAGGCCACATGTTGTTGGATATTTCAAGAACATGAAACATCTTCAAGTTCATAATGTGATACAATTAGTTAGCCCCCAACACACACCCACACACACACACACACACAGATATCTGCAAGCACAAACTGATGAATCTACAGATCGTTCACTGCATAAATCTCAATATCCAGCCCAACACCTCTAGAGATAAGCGTGGCAGAAACGAACACGAAGCAGTCAAATCCAATAATGTAGAAATGATCTCTCTGTCACATCTAATTTCTTTTATGGTCAGAGGGTCACGCAAACACACGCCCGCAGACACACATGCACCCACCCACACACACACACGTTTGACTCACTTCAGACAATATACACAAAAGCCAGACGTGGGCTGATGTAATCACAGAAGAAGAAAAGCTGCAGGACAGACAGCAAGCCAGAGACCATGTGCCACAACACAGGACTGAAAGAGCAAAGGTTGAACGGATAGACAGCGAGGGCTGCAGGACAGTTTGGAGCAATGCTACACCTGTAGCCAAGTCTTTTGTGAACCATCTTTCATGTGATTCGCGATTTAAAAAAAAAACGTCTTATTCATCTTCCAAAACCATAAAGAGTCGTAACGCTTTCACTGTCATCGTTGAATTGGTTCGCTCAAAATATTTACCTATATTTTTCTCTGACTACATAATAATTTCAGACACTCCAATTGCTCCGTTGCCACCTGTGGACTGTTCTAGGCCCAACCTGTATGTAAAGAACCAAAATACAATCCGACAAGCAGAGATCTCCCAGAACAAATCAGCAGCTTGTCACACAGAGTCTCACGGGACAAAATCTCTCATACCTGAGGGCTGTTTAGAGGCTAATAAACCAACCATGCATGCATTTCATTGGTGGGAACGAGTTGAAGTAACCAGCGTGAACTCGTACATACATGCAGAGAATAAGCTAAATGCAAGCAGATGGCAGATCCCAACTAAAAAGTTTGTTTAAAAACAGCAATTTCACCCTGCAGCCCTAACAGGGATGCCTCTGCTTTCAAAGCTTTCAGGTTAGCGCTGCAGCCATGAGCAGTTTTGTGCACGAATGTTTTTAATTGGTTCACAAGTATCAGAGATGTAAACAGGTGGGATCTTTCCCTGCATGTTCCTTTTCCCCAGAATCGCTCCTGAAGTGGTTTCAGTTTCAATTTGATTGTTTTTTTCCAAACTCAGTCAGGTAACATTTTCTTGTGATTATCAATAGGTTAATTGCTGATTCTGTTAGCAAATACTCCTGATCTCCACTTGTAACACTTGCAACTCAGAAGGGCTTAATTTGTTCTTTTGATGATTTCTTCTTTTCTCATTATATGAGAATATCTAAAGTGTATCGTTGATGATGGAGATCAAACCAACAATCAACTGGAACCGCAAACTGGTTTTATGAGGTTCTGATATTAAAACATGTTTATGTTTATCTTAAGCAATTATATTTAAAAAAGAAAAACAACAGAAAACAAGTCAGTGGAATAAACTCAGCGGCCGAGTTTCATTTTCGGACATTATCAAAGAGCGCTAGGGCTTGGAACAAAAAGCTCTTTTGTTCTGTGAAAAAGTGGAGCAAAGAGGTTTTCCACTGCTCTCGATGAAAGGCTTCATTCAACATTCTTTTAAAAGCAAACGTGCACACACAATACCAAGAAAGTAGGTATTTAAATACTTGTACAAAGGTGCCGTCGTCAGCCATCGAAAAGCGCAGAGATGCTAGAGCTCCACTAGAGCTGTGAATATTGATCACTGGTGAGGAAGAAGATGAAGAATCACAGAAAGGGCTAGTTTGAATCATAGCAACACATCTGCTTAATGACGTGTTGCTATATGACTTACATTGCCCTTATACTTTGGTAGAAACGGAAAATTAAAACAGGCATGAAAATAGACACGGTCAAACAGACCCCTTCTTCATGGTCATGGTGTCTTTTCATTGAGTTGTGACTGCAACTGACTTTAGTTAAGATTTTTCAATTATCCTGTTCTACTTGTTCAATTATTCAACAATGCATCTCTACATTGATGGATGTTGTTCACTGGAAAATTAGAGAGAGAGAGAGAGAGAGAGAGAGAGAGAGAGAGAGAGAGAGAGAGAGCATCAGATAATCTACCAGATCTGCGTACACCTCTGTGACCAGAGCCCTTTATTCTTTCCCTCCACTGTTTCCCAGGTTACCTCTGTTCACATTTCCTCCTTTCTCACTCAGTGGGGAGCCTGATGTCAAGAGGAGGAGGAAGAGGAAGACCCTCATGCCCGCTAACAAACCACCTGCCCCTCTACCCGCCCATCACACACACTCACCCACACACACCCGCCTTCACGCTCAAAGACACAAAAATCCACAAGGTTTTAGTGAATCTTTGCAGACGCAGGTAGAGGAATCTGCCCGCGTCCACGGCAGTTCCACGGCAGTCCCCCGGAGTGCAGCGATCATGCAGACCCGGGGCTGACCTTAGCAGCTTGTCAGAGGACATTACTGTCCCGTGGGCATCGAGGGAAAACATGCAAAGGAGAAAAATACAACGCATATATTGTTATAACGTATTGGATAAAACTGCTGCGCTGTCCTTCTGCCACATCTAAGCTTATTAGAAAATGGAATGGATCATTTTGTTTCAGGACCAATCTGGTTAAATATGAGCATCTTCTCTTTATGGTTTGTGTAAGCATTATGGGAATGTCGTTTAGCTTTTTCTCTTAGCTATTCGAGTCCGAAAAGTCTTGGTTCCATGTTTTAAAGATATTCTATGGTTTGCTCTTATTTGCATCAATAATATAGAGGTCGTTTATTATGTAGTTGTACCATAAAGAAGAAAGCAAGTCCAATTGAAGATTTTTATGCCGGCTATCATTTCTTCTCCCTTTATCCCCCTTTGGTATTTTTTGTTTTTATGCAATGCTTTGTGCTTGTCTTCTGTGGATTGTTCCTTGATTTTTCAGTAAAGTTTTTCTGAATTGCCTCAAGTACTGGAGTTGGAAACCCCTGGACGAGACTAAATGGTTCACAAAGTGTTTGTTCTTTTTGTTTTTTTGTGAATGCTGAATGTTTCTCCTTACATTAGTAACTCCTTTGCAGTCCTGCAGAGCTTTGGCAGCTGCTGAGGACGATAAGAAAAACGCCATCGATTGCCAGCACAACGACAAAAGCCCTTCTGAAGGACGGTTAAATAACAAAACTACCCATTCGTGCGCCCCGCTCCACTTTAAATGTCACACAATAATACAGAACCGAGCGACACAAATAAAGACAGAAACGACTCCTTCCTAAGACGCCGCAGCATCAGAGGAGACCAGAAAGATGTTCACTGGGAGAGAAGCTGCCGCTGCTCTTAAGGCCTAATCTGCCTCCTGCTGCTCGATTCATTCATTAAAATTCTGCTTTCAGACGGTTTACGACAAATTTGTGAATAAAATACAAAACTGTCAAATCAAAGCAAAAAAAAAAAAAGACAACCACTGTTCTTCTTTTTGTGTGTGTAAAGAAACGTGTTCATTGCTTTCCCCTGTTGTTCTCTAAAGAGATCCAGGTTAACCGGATGGAGGGGTCTGATGGCAGACGACACAAACACATCAGCTGCTCTCCAGGGTTCTAACAGGCCACACGCCGACTGCTTTTGCAGAGGAAGAGGCTTCTTTGAGAGAGAGCGGCTCTGTTCTTTTGGGTTTTCACACACACATAAAACACACGGCTTCATCTGTTTGTGGGCTGGTTAAGTTAGTTCATTAAATGTGCATTTGGTAAAAACATATTAAATGCATCCCTGGCAGTACAAAGGACATTTTTGTATTTTTTAAAAGACAAATTACTTTCTACATAAACAAATAAAAGTCCATGCTAGTCTTGTGTTTTTTGCAAAAATGATCAATATTAAAACAGGAGAACTTGAATGATACACCAAAAAAAATAATAATATAAGTTATATTGCTAAAAACTTGGGAGACTGTCATATTATTTCCATTTAAAATTGATAAAAAAAGAATAATGAGACAGGAAGTGTGGATGACGTGTCCCCCTCCTGTCCTTAATGCCCGTGTCTTCAGCCCCCGGGGGGCCAAGACCAGTTTTTACAGGGTCACTGGCCCCTGCTGGCCCCTGTGTAGAACCGCCCATGTTTTCCACAATCTTTCAAAATGTCTATCAAGATGGTTGGACTGCTTGTTATAAATTATTTTTGCAAGTGGCATCTTCCAGTTGTTCTAAAAAAAAAAAAAGTTAAATTGAGCTGAAGAGTCAAAACAAACATACCATAAAATTTAAAATGAAACAGGAAACACTTAAAAGTTGAAATAACAGTTAAAAAAAAAAAAAAGACAGAAAGAAAGAAATTCTGCACAATTTGATTTTCCCTCTTTCTCTGCCTCTAAAATTTTCTTCTGATCTATGGAGTTGTTTTTGTTTTGTTGTTTTTTTAAGTTTAAATGTCATTCGAATACCACATGGAGGCACCAGATGACCAGCAAGTTCAAACTTTTTTTTTTCTTTTTTAAATGAAGAGCAGAAGCTCCTGTAAGATCATCTTTTCCCTCCGCTACTTGGACTTTCTTGCAATAATCTAACTGCATCTATCAAGAGAAATAAAGCAACAAGCATTGTGGACATTATGGACTGATTTACTTGGTACAATCTAACACTTTAAAAAGTAAGAACGGTTTTTGAAACCTTTCGTTTTGCTGTACGGGTTTAGGTCTGTGTCGTATTTACGTGCCTTTGCGCGTTTGTTTTGATCTTTGTTTTCGGTTCACCACTTTCCAAAATGCCTCCATCTGTCCGTTGAGACCCTTCCTCTATCTGTCTGTCTGCAGGCTGCAGCCCAGCTCCCCCTTTCTTCCTGCACTGCTACAATAACACAGACGGAGGCCTCAGTAAGTGCCGTTTTCCTGGCTGGCGGGAGGACCCTCCCCATAACCAAACAGGAGCCGAGCTCATTTTACCTTCAGCCTGTCCAGACTGGACCAGTTCAGGCCAGAAAGGCACAAAATACAGCAACTGGCTCCAACAGCCCTGCAGGTTGTATTCACAGAACTCAGTTTGATGTGCGAGTGTTTCCACAGGAAGGAACCGGACAGATTAGGTGGCGGAGACGCACTGAAAAGGATGAATCAGCTTTTAATATATATATATAAAAATTGAAGGGCATGGAGATGCTTCGCTTCGCCGTCTGACAAACTGCTGAGCGCCGTTATTAATTTCATCTGACAGCGAGTCAAACGCTGACAGACATTTGTAACTCGGCAGGTAGGTAAGAAAATGACTTGAAAACCACTTAATTATGGCCTAAATACTGTCTGGTCTGATCAAAGCAAATCAGCTTGAAAAGATTGATTCAGTTTATTTACACGTTTTCTGTTAAGTGGCGCCTTGAGATTGAGCTCATATAAGAGATTAGATTACGTTTCAAGCTGTCATCTGGTCTAAATTATCTCTCCAATTAATTCATTCAACTGCAGCTTTCATGAAGTTACCAGAAATATTCACACGGAAACCTTTGGGATGTTCTTGTGACAGAAGTTTACAAAGGAAATTAGAATCAATTTTTCCTCCTCAGGAGGTTTGTGATAAATTTACATCTGCTGATTCCACGGGAGCAGATAAACGGGAATTAAAAGTTTAAATTAAACAGTGACCTTTTTTAATGTGGACAGACTGTCGACAAAAAACGTTGAACGCTGAATAGATGTAGAGTTGTCAGGCAGCTGTTCCTTAATCTGCAACACGTTAACAGGGATTCACTAGCAAATTAACACATTTAAAGTCCCCAGAAGGCTTTGCTGTCTACTCAACAACATCCTGGTTTTGGGAAGGCTTCTCAAAAGCTGAGCATTAAGGTAATATTTGTCATCTTGGACATTTGTATATTTTTATTAGTGAGGTGAAGCTCATGATAAAAACTGTTCTTTGAAGGGACTATTTTCTTTAAAACTAAAGCAGTCTTTAAAAAAAACAAAAACAAACATCACTTCAAGTGAACCAGCTGATTTTAAAAATCTCTGCTTCTGTACGCTTGTTGGATTTTCACCCCTGAAAACCCGAAATACAAAGAAAGCACAAAGCAATCAATGAAGGCAAGAACATTTGTCCGGGATCATTTGTCACATCAGGACGACGCATCGTTTGTTTTGAGAACGGAGAGCAGATTTCAGTCTGAACGGAGCTTCGGGTGCTGACACCGTGAGCTACCATAACATTTGGCTCACTGCAAACTCTGTTTTATCACTTTTTAGACGGAGCTATGGGTTTTGACATAGCTCTGTAAATGTTTATATAGTGCAATCCTCCAGGCAATATTTGCTTCCACTCTCTGAATGCGTCCAGTTTTGGCCACAATTTTTGACCTTAAACCCGGTTAAAGGTTTTTATTTATGATTATAAGTGGAAAAAAAAAAAAAAAAAAAAAAAAGAAGAAAGCCCAAACACCTTCAGAGTCACTTAAATATTCACCTGAGCTGGAACATTTTGTACCTCCTTTCACACGTGTTTTGCCTCCACGGTGCAAACTCAACGCAGTGAGCCTGACGCCAGCCAGGATAAGGGAAGAGTGATACTGCTGTGATTCTTTTCTTTGTGCAAAGCACCAGATGCCTGCTGGGAGAACCGGTGGGACCCGGCCAAGTCAAACACCCGGGAAACGCCTCAAACACGTGCCACGCACAGCTTCAGGAAGCACTGCAGGGAGAAGTGGGGACCTGAAGTGGGGAGGAGCGCTTGGTCCCGAAGCACTTGTCACATTTTCAGCAGTCGCTGTAGTTTAATCTGGCGAGGGGGAACACTTGTCCATTTGAGATTTCAAATACCGGGAAAAAAACCCACTTTGACTGTGCACTTTAGCAATGTTGCTGTAACATGAGGTGAGTATTTCATGGAGTGCCATTTCCAACACAGGCACAGTTTTTACCATCCTTACACAGTGGAATAATTTACTGCCAAGATGTTGGCTCATTGTCCCAAATCAGGGAAATTTAGGGAAGCCTCATCAGACTCATAGACTCCTAATTAGAGAAAAACGTTGAAAGTGCAACTGATAATTCTCTCAACGTTTTGATGAGCAGCTGCAGAAGTGACCAATATGAAGAGCAAGTTGTGTCAGGAATGCAATGGGAACACAATGTTTAACAATCAGAGATTTGGTGATTTAGATAATCAACATCTGTTTTTTCCTGCATTTAGTGTTTCTACTTAAATTCGTCTTGGCTCACAAGAAAGAAGGTTTTCACTAAATTCGCCGACTTAGCTGAAACTTCTCAGTGCACAATCAAAATAAAAGGTGGCTGCGCAGAGAAAACTCTGCTCTCCATGACAGACACGTCTCTCCGGGTTTCTGATGAGGGCAACAACAATCTGTTCTCTTTGAGATGGGCGTCTCAAACACAGCCTGAAAAAGATCAGGGTCAAGACAGACTTTATTGGCACTTTTGATGCTCAATGAAGCTGTTTATGTGACGGTGGTGCACAATAAAATAAACAGAAAACTCCACTGCGAAAACCTGAACATGCTTTTTTCAGGTAAAAAAAAAAAAGAAAACATGTTCAGGTTTGTTTCAGGCCCAGTCCTGAAACGCTTTGATCAAACTCTGATTACGTAATCAATACTTCTGACATATTTAAAGAGCGAATGCTCCATGTGGCTAAAAAGATCCATTTTTTGCAAGTCAGTAAGCACAAAAATGACTTTATTAATAGGGAAATAATCACATTATTAACCAAAACATGACAAGTCGTCTGATTTAGTGTTGAATGAGTGAATAAGATTGCTTTAGTGAATCCTCTCATGTTGCTTCAATAGTATTTAAGCTTGTATTTGTGATCATGTCGGTTTGTTGTGTGTTAAATGCAGTTTCTAACTGCACTGACATGCTTTTCTGCACTGACGTGTTTATTTTTTTTAGTTGTTTTTTTCTTATTAGTCTGATCCAATATTTTCATCTCACATTGGATGTTTTCTACCAGCTGTTAAGGGGAAGACTCGAATAAATGATTCAACAATACTTATTTGTTTTACTGGTTTAAGTCAAACAGTGACTAAAACGAATCGTCATGTGAAAAACCAGATTGCTCCTCCTGTCATGCTCAGCGGCGGCTGAGGGAACTGCACGCAGTGGAAAGAGGAGGAGAGAGGAAGTTCTCCCAAACTTTTTTTTTTTTTTTCCCTCCCTGAAAGGACTCTGGAGCCGTTCCGTTAGATTTCCAGAGGAGGGGGGTTTGATCAGGGGAAGAAAAAAAAAAAAAACACTTATAACTCCGTGTGTGGAGACAAAAGCGGACTCTGAAGTCAGAAGTGTCGCCCTCTCTTTTTCTTTTTCATTTTTCTCTCTTTACTTGAAAGCCGTGAAAAGTGGAAACGCGTGTTGTTGTTTTTTTTTCTTCCTCTTCTTTTCTTCTTTTTTTTTTTGTTTCCTCCCAGCCTGAGGGGACTCAGCTCCATCAGAGGCGATGAGATATGAGTGAGCTATGCCTTGTGGAAATGGACAGACTTTATCCAAGCGAGAACATGGCGTCTGCGTCCCGAGGTTTAGCTTCTTTCCCGGTCTGCTTGTGGCGCTGTGCTGCCTGGAGGTGTGGGGCTCCGGGCCGCACGGCGGCGGCGGCGGCGGCGGCTGCGGCCCCTGTCCCGTTAACTGCAGCTGTGCGCCCGCGGGGCCCCAGCGGCTCTGCGTCGTTAACTGCTCCAGCCTCGGACTGGAAAGGGCCCCAGCGGCGGCTGAGTTTCCGCCGACCGTCAACGCGCTGTGAGTATTTCAACGGGATGAGAGAGCAAAAAAAAAAAAAAAAAAAGTAAAGAAAGAAAGAAAGTTACGCACTACATACATGACTGTCGGTTGTCTCAGAGCCGGCCCGAGGAATCAGCGAAAAGGGTTTCCCCATCGAGACTTGCTTCCTGTTCTCCAAAAAGTGTTTATATATATATATAATTTGAAGTTAAAGAAAATCTTTGTAATTCTCAAAAAATCTTAATTTATTTTGGACCTAGTTATAATCGTACAGTAAGGGTCATTCATTTATTTATTTATTTAATCGATTATGTAGCTAAAAGCCTCCATACTGTTTCTGCTGGATGTGTTTCCTCTTCTATGGTGAGAACGACACTAATGGAATCAATTTAACCTTGAGTTAAAAGTCACAACACGATTACTGTGTTTGCACAAAATTTAAAAGCAAAAGGACGTTGCATGATCTCGTGTCTTTTCCACGCTACTTTATAAACAAATAAACATGTCTTGAAATTGAACTGCCTTATTATGAGTCACTTAGTAAGTGACTCGTTACAAGTGACTCGTTAGGAGTCACTTAGACTCACCATCTCTCTCTGAGCTCAACATGCCTTCCTTGGGAGTGAAAGGAAGGTTTGGTCTTGCAGCCAGCTGATCGGCAGCCTCTTTTACAAAACTTGTTCTGCCAAGACATCTGACCTTGAAACTGTGCAACATTTGGAGGTTTTAGTTGCGACTTTTTTTGAAGCCTTACCTCAAATACTGCAGTCCGTACAACAGATCACTAGAGAGTTAGAGAAATAGTTTTTTCTAAAAGTTTTATTTACTGTCATTTATTTAAGAAATGGTGCAATCTGGAATTGGGGCCCGAAATCAAAGACACTTAGGGCCCCATAAAATCTTGGACCGGCTCTGGGGCAGCCAGATAGTTTAACCAAGTCTTACCACTTCACATCATTTGCTTTACGACAACAATAGAAACAATAGTTTCACATCTAGTGACAACAAACCTTTGAGTAAAATCTCTTTTTTTTTTCTTATTTTCTTTATGTTTTACAGCAGATTAAATAATATTTTTGCTACTTCTGAATGAAATCAGCATCAAGTTAATTCACCACATTATTCTGTTAGCTTGTTTTAATGCATTATTCTTCTCGTTGTGTTTTTCAGCATATTCTGTCAAGCTTTATTGAACATTTTGTTAATGTACACATTTATGGAGCATCTTTGCATTAATAGTCCTTTGTCATAGGATTCTGTTATATTTTTATCATCTTTTCACCTGAGTAACCATCAAGATAATTATCACCACATCAGACAGTTAGATACAGTCACCACTGATAGATGTTATGTTTGGATGAATGTCATCCTGTTGGCTTGCATGTCATCTGCACTGCGGAAAATATGGAGCTGGAAAGGAAACTGGGATTTAAAGAAATAACAAACATGAAGCCATCCAAATGAGCAATAATATAGGAAGTTGTGAGTAGCTCTTTGGGTAATGCCTGATACGGGTTTCGAAGGTCAAGTAACTGATGACTCTGTGTGTATGTGTGTGTGTGTGTGCGTGTGTGTGCGTGTGTGTGTGCGTGTGTGCGTGCGTGTGTGTGTGTGTGTGTTTCAGTATGTGAAGCTTGTGTGTGTTTGTGTTTAAGTGGTCACCTAAACCTTAAAGCTGCTGCTTGCGGTGTGGATCAGGCCTGAGTTTCTGGTCTGGTCAGCGAGAGAACATTATGTTCTGTGCTGCTGGAAGCCATATGTTATCCATTATTTATTTTCACTCTGTATATAGTCTTTATTTAACCTAAAATCGTAACTTGCTCTGGCTCACATGTAATCACTGCTTCTTTTTTTTTTTGTACTTAAGGTCTTGGATATGCTGGAAACTTCACATAAAAAGCTACGTAGTACATACGTCATGTTTTTCTTTTTCTTTTTTTTTTTTTGTTGCAGAAAATCAATCTCTGCTCCATGTAAA
Organism: Poeciliopsis turrubarensis; assembly: GCA_010277015.1. Classification (NCBI taxonomy): domain Eukaryota; kingdom Metazoa; phylum Chordata; class Actinopteri; order Cyprinodontiformes; family Poeciliidae; genus Poeciliopsis; species Poeciliopsis turrubarensis. The sequence continues at coordinate 6,689,464 of VMRN01000013.1, forward strand.
GAATGTATATGTTGGCTCATTTTACATGTGCATATTTTTCTCGGATGTCATCGATGCCAGTTGCATAAGAGAAGACGAGCGACTTGTTAAGAGTCTCATTAATTGCAGACAGATTCCCATTCGGGTTAGAATAACTGTAACATGTGAGGCTTTACTGAGGTGTTAATTATCAGCTTGCTCCATGTAGTGGATTGACCGCGAACTCTATAGACATTTACTAATTAGGCATTTGGCTCATATAACCGGAAGAAGACACTGAAAGTCTTACGTTGAATTAGGCAAGATTAGACATTTAGACTTATACTTATTCATCTGCAGTGCCTGCAGTGTGTTATCTATTTACCTTTGATTTAAAAACCTGCTGCTTGTTTTCAGTCTCATCCCCTTGTTCTGTTACTTTAGGAAATACACCACATGCAAAAGAAAGTACGTTTTTGTTTGACTTTTCTTCTGTCTCGCTTGGATCAATGCATCTTTGGGTTCTTTATTTAGTTCTTTATTTCACACGTGGCGTTTAATATGTAGGTTGCACCAACTAAACACCAAGTTCTCCCAACTGTTTTTGCTGGGGGCAGAATCTCCCTCACTGGAAAACATGTTTGCCATCACAGGAGAAAGTCTCAATGCCACTCCTCTTTTGCCAAGTCTCAGTGTTACCGTTTCTCGTCTGGTTCGGTTTTAGTCTGTGTCAGCGTTTGTTCTTTACGTTGTGGCCGTGAGTAAAGACAGTAGCGTGGACGAGCCGTGGAGGAGCCACGGTCGAGACTCCAATGACGTTTGTTCAATCACTCAGCAAAAAAGAGCTTCACGGTTGTGGTTCTGATGGACTCAAATTAGCCCAGATAATCCAGTTTGTCTGCATTTTAGAAACTGACTGCTGACCCAAACGTAATGAGAACAGCTCAGATTAGCTGATTAGTTTCCGTCTGTGTTTCTATTTTTGTTTTTTTTTTTGTAAACGTGCAACCATTTCGATTTATGCAATGCAGTCAAACGATGTTCACCAATAGCTGCCCAGGAACTTTATCAAAAGAAAAAATCCAAACACAGAAAAAAAAAAAAAAAAACGCACGTCATGGCAACCTACTGCTTCGAAGTTTCGGCGTTTCACCGGCCAGCGCAGAACTGAAACCAGCTCCGACAGAACGTCGTCCAGAGTTGCACCATTTCTGGATTGCGTTCCTGTTCTTCCCTGTGGTCCTGAACTCAGCCACAGTGAGAGATTGTGGGCATGTTGTTAGAGTACCAGTAGAAGCACTGTCCCACAGTAGTGTGTGACCGGCCTGGTGAGGAGGAGGCGCAGGTTTGATGTAGCTCTGTACTGTTCACCCCTCACTGGGTAAACTGGTAAGTTACCAACATATTGATTCTTACAGCTCATTTATTGTCCAACTCAATAAGTGATTTTGAATAAGCAGCCTAACACACACATCCCCTGTCCTCACAAATGTGACACAATATTTAGAGACAACTTGACAGACTCTCCACTATTGAAAGGTTTATTGCAGAGACGCATTTGCACTCAATAGGCATTTGATAGTGTCTGGTGAATTTGAGTTTATTTGGAGCTGAAATGACAGTGTTGTCGAAAGGACTGTCTGGTATAATCAAGAAAAACCTCCCTTTAAGCATCAAGTAGAAAAAGCTGGTTAAGAGAAGTCATCTGGTGGCTGAGAGGTTTTCAAAGGACGTAGAGTAAAGATACCAGTTCTCGGTTTTGCCGTACGTAATGTTAGGGTTTTCTTCTTAATGTTGTGTTTCGTATGCTTTTCTGATTGGTTTCCCTTTTCCAATATCGAGTAGGTTTGTTTACTCTCTGTTGCCTTCAGAGTCCCTCGCTTCTCTCAAGTTTCACCTCCCGTCGACAACAATCAGCACACCCGTCACTCGCCCTGCAGTCACACAACTCCAGTCGCTTTTCTAGTTTCCGAGTGCAGTTCTGCTGCCGCTTTGTTTCCTGCTCGGTTCTTCTCACAAGTTTCCATTTTGGTTCTGGATTTTTAACTCTGACGTGCCTCCTTCATTTGAGTCCTCATTGCTTCAATATACTGCAAAAAAAATTGTTTACAGCTTTGACCTTCTAAAGCTTGATTATGACGACACTGAAGCTCTTTCATGTACTTGTAACAGATTTTTTTCCCCAACACGTCCGCAACTTACTTACGTATTTATATTACAATGTAAAGGAAAAACTATTTGATCTGTTCCTTTTCAAATGGCCTTTTCTGCTTGTTAATTATTTTGTACAAAATATTCAAATGAACTTATATTGTAAGTTTGTATAATTAGGCACATAATACCTGATACGACGTATAGGACTTAATGGAACGTGTCATTGATTTAATTATGTTACTTTAACTTAAAATTGGCAGAGTTGAATTAAATTCTGAGGACAGCAGCAGGATTTGCGTCAGAGTTTCTTCTTGGAAAAAGCCTGTTGAAACCCTCAGTGATTTTTATCGTTACATGAAGCAGATTTGCAATGTTAAGCTTTAAACATTTACAGCATTGCTACTTGTACATCCTGAATACAATACAGCATGGCAGAATGATTTCTGCCGTTCTTTACATTTTTTTGTACATCTGTCGGCGCGTCGCCCCTCTATAGTTAAGATCTATTCAACTCATTCTGGAAAATGTGTGACAGCAGTGCAAATAAGCGTGTGTCTTGATCCACAGCTGTTTGCACTTTTGTTCCCACTGGTGTCTTTTTTTCCCATTGGTGCACTAACATGTTCAGGCCCTAATGACAATAAAACTAAAATGATCTAAATACTTTTGTAATTCACCCTTGTCTCTGTGTGTAGATTTTGGTCCTCATTGGTTTTCAGTTTCATCACTGAATCAGAAATCCATCATTCATCTTCGTCTGCCCTGTTGACATTTGGGTCCTCCTCAAACCCCATCAAGCATCACACAGTGGCGTTACGGTGGGGTTTATTATTTTGACACTCTGGTCTCTGAGATAAACAGTGATTGTGATGAGTTTCTGGGATGCAACTGGAGCACAAGTTGTGATTGCTAAACGAAACAAGGAGCCAAAGCAGACACCTGGAAACAGAAAATTGAAACAATTGAGATTTCTCAACACGCAGTGTTGTTTCTGTGTAGATATAACACACAAGTGATGCTGCTTCATGTTTTCCTCCTCAGCATCAGCTGCGGTCCTGTTTCGAAGGGCCCAGTTGCTGCTTTCAAAAGGTTGGCATCTGTCCACCTTTACAAGAACGATGTATTTGTGAATTAATGCGTTTCGAAACCGCTTCAATGGCTGTGCCTCGATCTGGCCCCAAATGTAAATACGGTGGATACGCCCTCCGTTAAAGAGAAAACAAATAATCCAGTGGCAGCAGACTGCTGCAACCGTCTGCACAAGGAAGTTGGAGGGGGGGGGGGAAGCACTCATGCTCCACACCAGCCCATCTGCTCCAACCCACGCACACAATAAAATCTCGTAACACTTTTTTGGAGAATTTTGGAGCTCTGAAGTCATTTCTGGGAAATTCTAGTGAAAGGAAACCTCTTCAGGGTTTTTTTTTTAGTGCCTTTCCTTCATATGCAGATTGCTTCAAGCAAAGTTGGACAATACGCTTTTGTCCTGAGGCAGAAGACTCTGAAAAGAATGACCTTTAAAAAAACAGGATAAAATAAACTTTATTGATCTCCAAGGGAAAATTGCTTATGTTTTGACAAGCTACTCCATCCACAGTGTTAAATATTAGTAGATGCGATTGTAATCATAACATATGTAGGTGTAATGTTGCATGTAATTTCAGTCTTACTAAATATGTATTGTATACCAATGTCATTTATTGCAACCTGGTGTCTGCTTGGCATATCAAGGTCGTGTCTGTTTGACTCTGATGAGGTTTGTGTTGTTGCCATGGCAGCAGGATGCACATGCACAGATCCAGCCATTCCACTGGATCTCTGGTTCTTGGTTCAGGTCGCGATACAGCTGCGCAGCACATGGGACTGGATGTAAAAAACAAATTTCCCCACTTTCGTTTTTCACTGCGCGTCCGACCTCGCCTCCTCCCCCAGAGGTGGCCACTGACCTCACAGCCGTCCAAACACTCTGCAGACGGAGATCGAGTGGGGAAGGTTGGGCGCTCTGACAACACGCAAGGGAGAATTTGTTTGGTTTCCATGGCAAACGTAACCCATGACATCACTCGCAGACGTTCAGACATTTCAGCCGGTTGTAAAGGAGAACATGAGGCAAGAAATGAGGCGGACTTAAGATGGAGCTCAATGTCTTCTTCCCCGTCTGTGTCCATTAGCCCAGTGTTGGTCGTTGAGGTTGTGTTTGCACTGGATGGATCCAGAACCTGCATCTGGTGGGCCAGAAATGTGGGGGTGAAACAAAAAGACATTCTGGTTTTATTTGTATTTGATGGGCATTTTGGGTGTAAACCAAATTGAAAATATGATTGGCTTGTTTTTTGTGTGTTTGACTCGAGTAAACACCCCATCTGCTCTGATTTCTTTCATCTAAATTTCACCTGAGGAAACTCTTAAGCTGTGAATTCACAGCATATTCAGATTATTCCCAGACGTTGGTCATGTTGTCTCTAAGGCAGTGATCAGACCTGGGTGTGATCAACCACAGCTAAGTTATGATTTACCGTGGAGGATTACAGGTGAAACACAGACATGCAAAAATGAAGAATATCAGGAGGAGGCAATAACTTTTTCACAGTACTGTATGATTTGATAAACAACGACAGAATAGAGTAGAAATGGCCTGTAGACATCATCGTCTACAGACTTTATTGTCATTGAGCTGCATGTTTAAAATGTGCGTATTGTTCATTTTGTCGCATGGCTCCAGTAATAGTAAAATAATGAATGACCAAAGGCATAAAAACATACATTACAGTGACAGACCTTTAATTGACCTTTATTTGAGGTTTTTTCCTGGATCTTTTGTCCCACTGTGGGGAAATTCAGGTGTATGAGTTCACACAAAGATCAGACAGGATTAAAAATGCATATAAAAAACAAGATTAAGAGTAATAATGACGGCATAATTGCTGTGTAATTGTCAGAAATATAAATATTGGACTCACAATCCAACTGAGTAGGATGACCTTTTGAATAATGTGCATGTTTTCAACATTAAAAAGACAACAAACTGCTTTGTAAAACAGTGTATCAGTGCAGTGAAGGCACTTTATGATATTGCTGACTTAAAACAAAAGTTTCCATAAACACATTTGCATCTGTTGCAGCTCGTCTACCAAAGTAAGAACAGGCGGGTCAGACCTCAAAGAGAGGAAAAGAAACTGATACCAGGCATTAAAAGCCTGTTTACTGCATGGTTTTAGCATCACTTTGAATGTTAAGTCCCAGTGAATTTTTGTAGGGAGGATAGTTTGACGTTTTTCATTCCAACAGAAAGCATAACGGAGAAATCAGTGCACGCTTTCATGGCTTTCATGGCTGCTTACTCATTTATCTCAGTTAGGAACTTGTCAGATCAAAAGTGGCTTGTGTGACGTCATTGGAAAACTTGTGTTTTTTTTTTTTTTTCTGACAAAAGGAAAAAGACTTTTAAAGAGTGACAAAAATGAAGAAATGCTAGTGGTGAAAATGTTTTTTGTTTACTCCTAACTTCGTCGCAGATTATCTCAACGATTGATCGATGAAATTATTTTGATTAATCGTTTCATTTTCAACTGGCTCCTGTTAAATCATGAATGGGAACTGATGACTTTATGACGAGGTAAACGTTTGCCAAACTGATACTTGTGACAGATTTGGCCTGGATATGGATGAAATCTGCAATTTTACACGAAAAAAAAACAAAAACATCTGACCTCTACATTTGTTTAAAATATGAAAAGTTTCAGCTGGCAGTAACTCACATGGTATGCAAATAAATACGCATTTGCATTAATTTAACTCAAGGAGGTAGCATTTGACGTCCACAGATGTTCATCGCTGCTGTTTCCTAAAGAGTGACAGGATCGATGCGGCAGGAGTCGTCATCGCGTGACCTTGTAGGTGTGCGTTTATGCTTGAGTTGAATCTTGTCTCTGGAGTCGGCACACGCTACACAAGGGTGGCGATTCAAACACTTGAAGACGTCCTAGAATAACACGGGGCACAGCTCGCACCGAATGGCAACAAGAGGTTTTCAGGGTGGAAACGGAGAACGTGTCAAGCCCAGAATCACAGTCAAATATTTTCATGAAATGTAAACTGGATATGTTTTTCTTTCTGTCATGATTTACATTCACACCCAAAGAATAAAATAAAAACGGAACATGTTTTTCATTTTCGCTTTAATTTCAGGAATGTGTCTTATCCACCAACTGTAAATGAGGAGATTTTCCAACATAGTCATATCTTTGTACAAGACTGTTAGGACTGAAAGAATAGACAAAAAAAAAAAAAAAAAACCCCATCTAAAACCATAAAACTGAAGAAATGCTGCAGAGGCTTCTCATTTTAAACCGCGGTCTGGATCCGCTGTTTATCTGCAGGGAGGAAGTCACTGCAGCTCCAGCTTAGTTCGGTTTCAGGCCAGTGAACCTGAAACGGATCAAAGAAACGGGGAGAGCAGAGAGCAACGTGAACAAGGTATGAAATAGAAGCGCCGAGCTGAGACTTTTTCCTCATCCTCACCAAAGATTGTTTCAGCAGTCACATCTGCTGTCAAGGTCACTGACACACTCATTGTCTGCTCTGGAGGCTTACTTAATAACAGGCTTTCTGGTGCTTGTCGCAGCAGTTTATACGAGAAGTTGAGTCTTTAAATTGCTCTGTTCTCCTCATGTGTGGCATGACTGCCTGGCAAATGAATGGAAACGCTTGGGAACAACATGAGAAAGTTGACTCATCTCTTAGTACCAAAAAGAAGACTTTATGGAACTAGACTACAGCATTTTGAGCTCCCGCAAAAAAATGACAAGAAAGAGAAGGGAAAAGAGAGATACGAAGATACAAGCAATTTGTAAGTATTTCTCAACTGGCTAAGCATTTGCCATTAACATCCCTGAAGTTAGAAATTGCCCTGCAGCTTATTTTCGGTGCTTAACTAAGGCACAAAATCGTAAATTCATTGACTAATAAAGAGCAAACAAAGTAATTTTACACAGAACAAAGACGTTAAAAACACAAATTAAAATTAATTAAACCTTTTCTCAATTTTGGAAACAGTAATGGAGAATTGCAGGCACCAAACCTTCTCTCAGTCCTGCAAGGATAAGTGTGTTAGGTAATGGATGAATGGATAATGGAGCGTTTTCAAGGTTTTTTTGTGCTTAGTGCTCCCTCTGCACAGGAATGGCAGCAGAAACATTCACCAAAACATCACAGGAAGTGCACTTTAAAACATTTAAAACTTTGTAACACTCATTTGCAGCAGTTCAAGCTATATTTTTGGTGCCTTAATACGAAACGATCCAGCTCATGAATATGAGATTATGGCAATATCTTTTGGTAAAACTAGCAATTCTTTAGTTTTGTTTTCATGAATAACAAAGCAATTTTGAAAATTACAAACTGTTTTGAAGAATTGGGTTCAATATTGTAGTTAGTGTTTGACCTGTTCACATGTAGTTTTTATTCTCGTCTAATTCTTGGATAGCACCAACTAAGCTAATGCTAGCATCATTAGCAGCCAACCATGCACACACACACTCACACCTCGGGAGATTTTAGAGAGACCAGTTAACCTGACAGTCATGTCTTTGGACTGTGGGAGGAAGCCGGAGTACCCGGAGGGAACCCACGCATGCACAGGGAGAACATGCAAACTCCATGCAGAAAGACCCCGGGCCGGGAATCGAACCCAGGACCTTCTTGCTGCAAGGCAACAGTGCTGCAATGCAAAACCACCGTTTCAAAAAACCGTTAATTTCTCGCATAATGTTGGAAATAGAAAAAGTGCAATTTACCATTTTGAGCGACCGATATATCCATGAATGTTTTGTTTTTGTTCTGTTCATGTCGGACGGCGGCGTTTTCACTTCTCGGCTTCGGTTGTTTCATGTTACTTAAGGATTCCCTTTCGGTGGGATTAAAGTTGGCGGTTTTAATTTGTTGAAGCAGAAATTACTGCAGACGATAGTTCAGTTGCCCTCTTTTCACTACACCACATATATTTGGCAGAACTTTGGCGTGCGTTGCGAAATCCGCTGCATACCGGAAATTCAAACAGACAAGTGGTGGAAGCTGCAGCTCCAACTGTGCCATAGTTTACTCGAAACATTTGTTTATGTTTGCTTCCAAGTTCGCTCGGATAATAACCGTTTTTTTGTAGTTACTGGTACTGCTTGGGGTAATTTTGTTTTTCAGACAAATGGCATAGATATTTTCACCCAAATTATCCACCACTGCAGTCCTGACATACATTTTCTGTCTTCTAAGTCTGCAGTATATAAATAAAGATGTTTTTGACTGGTACAGTCTTAAAGACAATAAACAGGCCGATTCTTTTCCTCTACTTGCAGATGTTATCATTTGCATGTACAGTTCTCTGTGCATGTGTGAGTGCGTCGTTTTTAGGGCTAAGTGTGTTAGACCGCTGTGCACAGCTGCCCTTCACTTGCCAGCTGGACATCGGACAACCCACGCAGCAGCGGCTGGAAAACTGGACAAAATGTTCTAAATAGAGGAGCGAGATGAGCGGAGAGGAGCCAAAATGTGAGGCAAGATGATAGACTTTTAGACCAGAAAGCCTCTTTAATCGCATGTCTCCTTTTCCAATATCTCTATCCCAGACTTTGCATGTTTGCAGAAGGGAAATCAGTCAATAGAGGCTCATGATGCCTCGGCTGTCTCCTCACCTCCATGCCTCGTAGAAAAATCTGGGAACATATGGAACTTGATTTAAATGGTGTTTTATGTCTGTATATATGCTGCAGTCCCTGCCCCAATGTCTAAAGTCCATTTATTCGTCTCTCAGTGGTTTTTCTGGGTTCCACGTTTTAAATCTGATAACTCCGGAAAAACCAAGACTTTAGGATTTCATATTTGTATCTCGGAACTTTTTTTTTACATTTTTATCTGACATTTCCAGTAGGAGACCCGGTTCTGGTTCAGACTGGGTCAGCGTTTAACTCAGCTACCGTCAGACAGCCACAGTGCAGTGGTTGCTCTCTCCCCTGCCTTTTCTTTCACACCTGACTTTGTCTCTTCCATTACGTTTGACCGGCACAGCTTAACCCGTCGACGTGCTAACGCAGACTTTCCAACTCTGAGCAGTTTTGGAGGAAGCAGAACAAGCAGAGAAGAGACTGGGGGAGCAGCACAGTAATCAGGAAAAGAGGCCGAGGGGATGAAAGCAACCACAGAGGAGCCTGTGTTTAGTGGGTTAGTGGAGCGTTGGCCTTCACTTACAGGGACTTGGACTGCGTTGCTGCCAAGATGCAACAGATGTCAGTCTGCCATCTACATGCCATTTTTTCTTCTTTTTCCTTTTGTGCAGAAGGACAGACGAATATCAGCGTAATTGCTTTTTGTCTTAATTATTTCTTCGGCTCGGACATCCCCCCCCCCCCCCCCCTGTTTTTCTCTCCATCGATATTTCCTTCAGTGTCCCTTCCAGCTCCTCCTGTCATCCCATCTGACCAAACACAGCAGAGCCAGCGAGGATTTTCTGTGTGTGTTTTCATCTCCCAGCTCAGAATAAGTGGCACCAGACAGGCCTTATAAGGAGTTGTTAGATCATTGGCCACACTGTTAGCAAAACAGAACCATATGTGTTCGGTGCTGTATGTGTGTGTATAAACGAAACCATGTGTGTCCAGGGGTAGCAGAGAGAACGGGAGTCTGTTGTTAATAGACGTGCCGAAGGTCAGATTATATGGTCATGTTAAGCACACATACGTATAGTCTCTCTCTCTCTTTCTGTTCTATCTCTGGTTGTCTCTGTTGAGTCGACTCTAGGTGTGAGAAACACACACACACGTGACACAGAGCCGTGACTTGAGGCCGGTTGGTCGACGTGATGCTTTGAGCGATCGGGGAGTGGGCGGGGCTTCGTTCCCCTCTGCTTCCCTTTTCTCGTCCACTGATGGGTTTAGCAGAGCAGAGCTCTCTCTCTCTCTCTCTCTCTCTCTCTCTCTCTCTCTCTCTCTCTCTCTCTCTCTCTCTCTCTCTCTCTCTCTCTCTCTCTCTCTCTCTCTCTCTCCCTCTCTCTCTCTCTCCCTCTCTCTCTCTCTTTCTCTCTCTCTTTCTCTTTCTTTTGCTCGGTCTCCATCTTTTCTTACACAGCTGGTCTGGAATGTACAGATGTTTCCTTTTGGGAACGGGCGTCCTACTCTGTTCACACACACACGAAAAGTAAGAGTGTGAGAGAAGAAAGAGAGGCGTGCCGTCCCGAACACTCCGACCTTCTTTTTCTCCGGTTCTGGTTGTGTTTTCTGTGAATTTAGAACCTGCTGAGCGACACTTTACTACAGTTATTTATTTCACTGCTGCATATTAGCAGACTGGTTTTTTTTCTGCCTGCAGCTCTGTACTTCTTGTTCCTGGACATATTATATATTTTTTTGCATTTTTATTCTCATGTGCAGTTGAAACTTTGCCTGGAAGCCCGGCAGCGGAAACCAAAGTCACTGAACGCCACACATCTCTGAAATATCATCCGCAGACTCTTTCATTTCCATTTTTGCGGTTGTGTGTATACAAAATGCATTTTGGGTACGTGAAAATTACAAATCGTAAACATCTTTGGAGAAATATACTCAGGCGTTTTTGAAGTGGGTTTTTTTCAGCGTGTTTTTGGGGTGGGGGTTTCAGGAAAAGAATTGACGGGCTTAGCATGGCTAACCCAGTTTCCTGCAGATGCTGCTCCACACAGCACAGCTCATGAGTGGAAACAGGCTTGATTCAGATTTTCTGTTCAGTGCCACTTTGCTTTATATTAATTCGAAACCACATGGAAAACGAACAACATCCTGCAAGGCTGGCGTTCTGTAAAGATTCATTCAGATCCAGGATTTCTCAAACTGTGGCCAAAGTATACATTTATGATGTATACTTATAAATGTATGTACATGGGGGTTTTTTTGTTTTGTTTTTTTATGTTGGTTCTATGAGCGTTTTACTAAATATCAATAAATTTGAAAAATTATTAAATACCTTTTGTCTTTAAGTGTTATTTCAATAAATACCACAAGACATTGGGATAAACTCCACGTTAATCTGAAAAGCCATTTTGTTTTGAGTTATTGAGTTATTAGCCTATAAACAAACAGGCTAACATTGATGAAGCGAAATACACAAACCCAGGGACAAAATAATGGTGGTTTCATTCTGCTGAGTCTGAACTTTGACCCTGGAATGGCATCAAACCCAACCCAACTGTGTTCCAGTGCCAGGTTTGAAAACAAGTGGGGTTTCCCCATTGATGTTGTCAGAATCCAAGACACCAAATCATGCCAATAACAGAGCATTTCTATCAGTTTTTGTACCTTTAAACGCTGCAGGAACACGTCTGGCAGAAGGTTTCAAAATCATCAGGGCACAAAATGTTAAAAGGGATGTAGATTTTTATAAGTGTAAATAAAGCTTCTCACTTTTTTGCAATCCTAAGTTGGTATGCAAGGCAGCCATTTTGGATTGTGAGGTCAGGTCTGTGCAAAACCTTTGTATTTCCCAAATGAATATACCAACTTCTGAGAATAATTTTTACCAACTTCAACCATAAGATCTCAAATTCTGAGAAAATGAAATAAACATATTGAAACTGCAGTTTTTCTGTCATATAATTAAGAGTATTTTTCTTCCTTTCGTTCCTTCTTTTATACTAAATATTACAGATCCAGATATTGAAAATACTGTCGATTTGAGTACCTTTCTCACTCCAAGCCGTTACTAAGTGGGTTAACGTCGTTTCTCTCGCATTAGGCTGTGAACGTTCAGTATTTTCAGCACGAATAATGAAAAGAACATCCTTGCAGTAAGATAGTGGTTGCCGATCTGCTCTGTTTGCTCAGTACCAAACCGAACCCTCAACACTCGTTTGGCTCTGATCTCCTCTTCCTGTCACTGATAAGCAATGAAAACTGCGTGAAAGTGTGTGAGCGAGGGATCACTCCTGCTCCAGGAGCCGAGCCAGAGGAGCGGATGAAGCAGACGTATATAATTAGCCGTCGTCCTGACAAATGCTGCTTTAAGGCAGGGGCGTGTGAGGAGTTGACCTTTGCAGTGTTATTTCCTCATTAGTCAACGTCTTCCACGTTTCCTGTATCTGTTCTGGCTTTAAACTTTACGAGTTCAGAAACTACCTCTTAGCCTTCAGTGAAAGCATTTAGTCATTTTTATTGTCATATCACAGTGAGTAAAACCTCAGTGGGAGCACTTGTGTCCATCTCACATTCTCCTGCTTCTGGTTGTGCTCGTCTCCATCTTGAATTTTAGCAATTGAACGTCTCAGTCTTTCGTTACTCCGCTGGTTGAGCGTGTGGTTCTCCTAATCCCAGATAATCACCCTGCATAATTCACTTCTGGCCACTGATGATGATGATGTGTTTTTGAGTTGTTGTGTGTGCATGGGGTTATTTTAAATGTGGACCATATTGGGTTTCTTTCTTTTCCCACAGAGATCTGTCCAAGAACCACATCTCCTCCCTTGACACCAGCCTGCTGGATCGTCTCACGGGCCTCCGAGAGCTGTAAGTAAACACTGCGCTGCGTCATCGTGTCCTCGATTCATTCATCTCGACTTATTTATCCGCTTGTCATTGTGGTGAAACACTTAATTCCTTAATATTCCTGCACAAGTGTAACTTGAAAGGAGAGAATTTCACAGATGAGATATTTGTCTCCTGCAAAAAAAAAAAAAAAGGCGAAACTTTGCTGCAAACTGTCATTAACTTTTTAAAATTTTGCCATTTTTTGTCTTTTTTTTATTGAAATAAAGAATGATGTGTAAAAAGTAAGACATATGACAGAAAGGGCACAAGATTTTTAATCCGACCTTTAGTCTGAGTACATTAATGTGGAGAAACGATTCAGTGAATTAGATAAAAAAAAAGTCTTTACGCAAAAATTCCTAACTCTTTGCTGTTTTACTTTGATGAGTGGGGCATTAACTTTATTTCTAGCAATCTTGAAAACCACAATCATTTTCATTGCACTTAATTATGTGTTATTTTGTGTTAAATCTGTTACATAACATTCTAACAGAATACAGTGATGTTTGTGGTCTTAATATGTCAAATGTGCCAAGGTTCAGGAATTCCTTTGCTTTCCACTCCAGCTAATAATTTCACATCCTTTTGTTTACATTAAATATCAAAATCAGCTATTTACCTCAGACACAGTTAAAGCATTTAATAAATAGTCAATCTACAGGAAAGACATACATATTTATATATGTGAATACAAATATTGTAACAAAGTTGTTTAGTGGTTTCCGTTCAATTTTCGTACAGCTTCCTTCTGGATTTATATGTTTGAATATTTTATGTAAATATGTCGATCAGGATCATTTTAAGTGATTTTAAGAAAGTCTGGGTCACTGGAAGCAAAAAGAAGAGGAATGACTCAAGTGAGTCATGGCGAAGGTCTCCCCTGTCGTGGGCCGCCGGCGGTTCTGTGAGCATAAAGTTAAAGAGGAGGGGGATCTGGAGCCGCCCGTCTCCCGAGTGAATGAGGAAGATGAAAAGAGAGCAGAGGAGGAAAAATCTCGGTTTAGTCTGAATGTAAGTAGGCTGAAATCCCAGGAGGATGTCAGTCGGACTGCGGCGCTTAAAAAAAGCCCCACATAGTGCGCACACATGCGAATCACGCTACGATTACGTTCAATTACAGCTTACTGCCCCGGGCTCCCACTGCCTCCCTCTTTTCATCTTTACATCTTTTTCTTGCATTACTTTTCTTTTTCCACTCATTGAACGGGCATTTAAGCACATGTTTGCCTGTATGCGTCTGTGTGCGTGCGTGTGCGTGTGTGCGTGTGTGTGTGTGATGAGGGCGAGCTCTGATGGTTTCCATCAGTTCCGTCCAAACCGCCACACAACGGGCCCATTATTGAGCTCTCAGAGTGAGGAGGGAGTGAGCGGAGCGAGGAAGAGGAGAAAGGAGACAGAAAGCAGGACACATAGACGAAGAGTAGGGTTGAAATGATTAATCTTGAGGAATCAATTATGGAAAGGTAGGAATCGATTAAGTGGATTAAAGAGACCCAAAAAAGACCAGGTGCTTGAAGAACAACAGTCTAATTAAGCCAAAACTACAAATTATAGATGCATTTTGCATTTAAGATAATAAAAATTTATCTGTACATACTTTCTGCCAATAACATATGTCCAAAATCTCTTATTAATTAAAAATTAAGTTAAATTAATTTATTTAAAACAATGGGTTAACTAATTAATGATTGGTTAATTAAAAAAAAAAAAATAATGAACACATAAGCCCTGCACTTTTTTAATCCTAAGTCAGGCGAACTTAGCATTAATAACCCTCATGTTGATGTTAGGGGTTTATACTTTTAGCTTTACCAGACATTTTTTTCCCCTAAAATGATTATTTATTCACTTAAAAAAGGAATTGAATTGTACATTTATTTGCATATTTTAGCGCATTTCTAATATTCTACTAAAAAAAAGTGTTTAAGTGAAAAATCTGCAGGGTGTTCCAACGTTTATGTGACTGATTGATTCATCGATTTCTAAAATAAGCATTAGTTACATTAAAAGAGAACACATTTGGCAGAATAAGTCACGGAGGAACAGAACCGGGGTGCGATGTGTTTTCTGTCGAGAACGCCGGCAGGCGTCTCGTGACGTCGTCGTCTGAGAGAGACGTGATCTTTCATCCAAAGCTCCTTTTCATTAGCACACAACTGGATACAGCAGAAAAAACTGTTTTAGACGCTCTTTAATCAAACGTCTTTTTTCCTCGGTTAGAGTTTTGTTTCCCTGGCAAACCCGCACAACGCTGGTCGTGTCAACGTGACAATGTGGCAGTAATTAACCAGTGCAATTACAGAGGAAGAGACGAGACGTTTTGTTCTAATGTCATAAGTGATTTCTTTGTTTCTGACCCCAGAGATTTGAGCAACAATCAAATCACCACCATCGACGAAAAGATATGTGACAACTTATGCAACCTAACACAAATGTAAGTGTTTATTATTTACTGCGACTCTCTCTGTAACTCTTTGACTCTCCACAGGGATCAGTGAAAGTATGAAATTACCAAAAAATGGTTCCAGTTCAGCAGCTTTTCTTTACTATGCTATGTCTATTTCTGCTATTATTATTTTTCTCATAATATATTTGTGCCCTTCTCCTGTTTGCTCTGTGTTGCTGGTTTAGTGAAAGAAGTGAAACTTTTCCGGATTTTATTTAATTTTTTTAATATAATTTTATGTTACAACCAAGATCCCGAAAATTCCCAATAGTTTTCATTTTTTTCCCTGGTGGATGCCGATCAGCACGACGGTTTGGTGCATCATCAAAATATGTATTTTTAGCCCCTGAAAGACTGAATGTCCATGATTGTAAAAAGCTGAACTTATCCTATATTTAACATAAATACCGAATCTGAGCATGGTTTAATTTCTTTAACTCAAAGGGTTTGTTTGAGTTAAAGTTGAAAATATTAAAAATGCTGCAGCATTTCTAACGTAGAGTGCTTTACCGTCTCTAAAGCATCAACATGCCAAAATCATTGCATTTATTAGAAGTTTGACTTCAGAAAGTAATTTGTGAATTAATGAGTTACAAAACCGAAATTATTTTACACGCTTTTTAAAAAAAACAAAACAAAACAAAAACGAAGGTACCCGCTTAAATATTTGGTCCAAACAAAGAAATTTTTTTCATAAATCTTTTAACTAATATTGTTCTTTCTCTGATAGACATTTTGTATGAATTAGAATATATTGCAATAAATCTGTTAGATTAAAAGTAGCTTTGGTTGAAAATAACAACCCTTGAGGTGGTATTGAAGTTGCTTCTCATTTTGTCCGCATTTTTATTGATAATATCTTAATTCGTTGGCCTTTCCATCAGCTGCAGGCAGAAAATGATCATAACTACCCGAATTTAAAGCTTTAAAACATCAATCTGTGACGCTAATCTTCACTTAGCAAATGAAGTAAATAAACTTTTTAAAAAACATTCTAATTTGTTCATTGATTTCTGGCGTGCACGTACTTTTCTGTCTGCCTAAACCGTGAACATCTGACAGTGTTCAGGGCAGTCAGGCTCGTTGCTCGCTGCTGCAGTTAAGGCGGCAGACCGAGGAAACTGATTAAAAATGCCTCACAGCTGGTGTCCACTGTAAGCCAAAACCACTTTCCGCTGCCACAGGAATATTTATTAATTACCATAAATCCAGCTGAACGTAGCCATTGTGCCAGCTTCATTGCCCAGGAATTTCTCCACACACGATTACCTCCAGGAAAATTTATTGGATGAGAAAAGACATGATGTTTTCTGTAAACAGCTTCAAAATGTGGTTTAATCAAATGAGATAAACATGCATGAATTGCAGATAGTTTGTTCAGGGCCTAGGAAAAAGTGTTCACAGCCCATCAACTGCCTGGATTTTGGATTTTATGTGCTAGACAAGCACAGAGTTCTGCATAAATAGGAAGGAGGAGAATTATTTATTTCTGGTTTGAATTTGTATTGAACCACATGAGATAAAAACCTTCTGGGAGTAACTTTTGTTGCCATCAGTCTTTTAAGGAATGTGTCTATTCTTTAAAACATATCTTGCCCTTTAAGCTCAATGAAATTAAATAGAGCAAATTTGCATTTTTCACTTTGCATTTGATTATCTTCTATTTTAAGGGTTGGACTTTGACTAGACCAATTTACCACTTGAATTAGCTTTTTGGTGAGATGTTAAAAAATTGGCATGTTAGTCAAAAGTCAAACTGTCATTATGTTTTGATTGGCTGAACAAACATAAAGACCTTCCAACCTGAAATGACAATGTAAGCCGTTTACTCTGCTCTATTGGGATTTAAAAACCTTTTGATAACTTTAGTCCTGTGTGTTTGTTTCCACAGCGATCTGAGCAATAATCCCTTTGTATGTGACTGTAAACTGTTCTGGTTGGTGAAGTGCCTCAAGGAAAAAAGAGTCCAGGTCCGACGCCCTCATGCTATGCTGTGCAACCAACCGCCTGCGCTCCGCCAGCAGCCTGTGCTCAACATTAGCCTGCAAACCTGTGGTAAAGAAAAGAAATCCAAATGTTTACCCCAAATCTTACAAACCTTTTTAGATGCATGCGATAAATAAATAAATAAATAAATAAAATAACAGCAGAAGGGCCGTTCTTGGAGCAACAGTAGAGCTGATATGAATCTGCAGAAAGCAGAAATGAAGATCAAGAAGGAGAAAGCGATCCATATTTGGAGATCTTGCAGCTCTCTCGCCAGACATGCACTTGCATCCATATTCTCAATCTCTGTTTAGCAGATTAATCCGGCTGACCCCAGAGACCTGAGACCGGTTCACTTCCTCTGAATCCCAAAAACAAAGGCAGCGAGAAAAATATCAGATCGTTGTTTGATATTTTCTAATTATTTCATGCCTAACTTTTAAAACTCAGATTATTGCGATATCATTACACTTGACTCATGACGTGTTCATTAGTCACGTTCGACCTTTTCTCCTGGTGAAATGGGAGATCTTGTAATTAAACCTTAAATCCTCCGTCTGCCGTCCAGGTCTCAGCTACGCCGCCTGTCTGGAGGACAGCAGCAGCCGAGGAGGAGGTCGAAGTGAGCTGGTGATCTTCACTTACTCCAAGCCCGGGAACTACACGCGCGAGCAGTGCAACAGCGTGTGCTTCGGTTTGTCGCACCTCTACGGAGGCTTGGGAGAAAGGCACGAGTGTCTGTGCAGCACGAACAACGAGCCCAACTTCATCAGCGGGTCCCACTGCTCGGCCGCCTGCACCAACCGCCATGTGATGACGGTACGCGAGTCGCTTTACTCTATTTACTTCACTCTGGACCAGCTGCAAATCTGAGTGAACAAAGATTACGGGGAGTTCCTCAAGGCTGCACTTTTGGCTCACTTTCATTCACAGCCAAGAGCTGAATCATTCAGTCTCGCTGTAATTTCAGAGATTTTGAAATTGGTGTAAATAAATTTTTCTTTTCTTTTGCATTTTTTTTTAATGAAATATAAATCAACCAGATGTGATCTTATCTCAAAAGATATCCATTTTTTACATTATTTTATTCATTTTGAGATATTCCATCCCTTTTTAAATCAAATACATATTTCTCTGTTGAGTGAGAAATATTTTAAGTCTAAATCTGCCAGAGGTGTGAATAATTTTGGACTTCACATACGCTTTCTCCCGCTCAGATCACGGAGCGCTTCAACTCGGCGTCTCCACAATATTTGTGGGCGGATGGGACAGAATGTTCTCCGGTTAATGAAGAAAGACAGAAAACATTATTTTTGGTCCCAAAGATGCAACGTTTGAGATCGGACTTGCCAAAACAAAGGGGTTTCTGTCAAATCGGCACTAATTTACTTTAAAGTTGCTCAAACCCTGAAGTCTTCAGGCCTGCAGGAACTGTTGGCTTTTTAAAATCAGGACGAAAGACATCACAGTTTCTGTCGGCTTTCACGTAAACATTAATAATTATTCAGCCATTTGGATTATGTCTTAGCCTTTAATTTGCAGTGAAGTTTGCATTTTAATGCTTCTTTCTTTTTACACGATTTCAGATTTTACTCTCACTCTTTATGTCCCTTCTTCTTCCTTTATTTTCCGCCCAAGTACTTTAATTTACCCTGTTTTTTTGTTTTTTTAACAAACAGCTTGTTTTGCTTCTTAAACACTCGTCTGCATTGACACCAAGGCCTCCACTTCCTCACATACTTTCCTTCAATTGACAGGATTGTCGGTGGACTCTGGCCCGTGATGTGTTTGCGGTGGAGTTCTCCGTCTCGCTCAGGGCTCTCCCGCTGCAGAGCGTGCACGACCTCATCATTTTCTCCGCCACCTCCTCTGTCACGCCCGTGGCCCTTTCCTGGGACTTCGGCGATCTCTCGCCTCGTCTCAGCTCCACAGAAAAGGGCGTCACCACAGCAGCGCACAAGTTTGCAATTCCAGGACATTACAAAGTCAGCCTGAAGGCCGGGGCTGGACACAAGGAGGTTAGAGACACATTTTTTTTTGTTTTTACTGAATGCTTCTCATTTATTCCTAGAACTGGAATAAATGTCCATTCACAGCTTAGAAGGCCTCTGGCTCTATTTTTAAGCCCTGCCATGCCGGTCAGTAGTTTACACTTTTAAAAATATGCTTTTAAATTATTACTTTTCTAGATCCTACCTGGAGGTTGCAGTGAATTTTTTCCTCTTTCCTATTAACAAAAGCTTAAATATGTACCTATATTCAGACTGTTATTTGGTGAAACGTCTTTTTGTGACATCGACATGCTCAGTCTGGATATTTAGACTAAAGTTCAATAAAACTGCTTGCTTTCCTGGCACTGATCCAGGCTTTTAAGCAAAATTCACAGATGCCTGATATAACTGGGATTGGAGCTTTCAAAAACTAAACCTGTAGCTTCTTTTATCCATTTCCAAAACACTCCTTATGTGTATTTGGAGTCGTTTGTCCTGTTGGAATTACATGATGTCTTCAGGTTTAACAATCTGATACAGATGTAAAAAAAAAAAAAAAAAAGAAAATAAAGAAGAAAAAAGGTTAAGTTGATCATAAACTGAAATATACTGGTAAATTGTTGTCATAGCATCATGTGAGATAGCAATGGCCAGGCAGGTATTTTGGATAAAGTGGAGTAATAACCTGAAAACCATCACATTTAATTCAAATCAATGACTTAATTCTTGAAATTTGGACACAAGATGACAATAATGATCCAAAAATATGATTGCCGGGTCCGGGACGAAAACCAACCATTTTAAATTCAAGAGTTAGAAATAGATCAAACGATTCAATTACACTAAAACTCGTCCTTTCATTTATAGAAATATGTGTTTTTGTACTACAAGTGTTTTACTACAATTATGAACCCAACTTATTGTTAACATTTGTGACCAGGTGAAAGAGCGCTAAGCGTCTGGCTTTGTGTTTGTTTTTCAGGTGTCTGCGCAGACAGACGTGACCGTGGCTCTTCCTCCCAAACTCGAGCTGCACTGTCCGTCGTTCGTCGTGGCCAACAGGAGTGTGGATGTCACGCTGGTCAGCTGGGGAGGCATCGGCTTAAATGTGAACTGGACAATCTCGCAGAATGATGTCCAGGTTGCCAAAGGTAGAAGACAAAAACTGACACACGGACTCTGTGAAACTAATGACGACATGCAGATTATCAGTCCCTGTTAGAAATGTTTTCTGAACCCAAACTGCTGGTTGTTTTCTTTACGATGCGGGTTTTGGTTTGATGTGGAAGGTTGTCAGATGGGAAACTGGAATCTAGTCCAGTTTCACTACTCTTCAAGAAAAGATGTAATTATGTTCTGTTTTTGAAGGGCAGCTGTAATAAATCATCAGTATGAGATCAACGTTCTCAGCCAAATTGTTCTAAGACTTGGGTTTTTTTTAATTAATATCCACCGTGGGTCTTTTTCAAGTCTTGGCTTATGCAAAGTATTTTTTTATTATGTTTAATCTCTTATCGGATCATATTGGGTTCTTATTTCAACAATAATAGGACCATTAATAAAATAGACGAAGAAGAAGAGCATGCCATGATAAAACATCTAATTGACCCCGTCTTGTTGGAGAAGCAGCCGTGAATATTAACACCTGATATTCAAATTATGACTCACTCATCTGCTATGGCTGAATATCTAATTGGTGAATCACATTTTGAATCACATTGATTTAATTGATGTTATTATAGTACTTTTTTGCACTATAATAATAAGCAACATATCTGATCCTTGTTCCCAAAGCAACCGCTTTTTTATACCTTTTTTCAAGACTTACGTTTCACAGACCTTTTTTCACAAATCAACAAGTCTCTGCTGTATTTTTTAAGCAATACTTAATAACCTTTTGACTAACATCTTCTTGCTTTATTGATGATGGATATATTATTTTGTTTTGCTTTATTTAATTCGAAACTCATTTACATTTACAGGGTATACAAATTTGTGTTTTATTTTTTCATATTTAAACATCTAAGTGTTGGAGTTCATTCATTTTTGTCTATGTGCTCCACTGGTTAACTGGTCCGTTAGCCAGTTTCAGGACCCAAGCACAATCCCTGAGTGTAAATCACCTTGAGAAATAATGAGATTTGGTTCTATGTGAAAGCAGGTTTAATGCTGCAAAATGGTCAAAATGTTTCAGGCCATACAAATGTCACCGTCCAGTGCTGGGGTCACACTGAGCTCAACCTGATGGATCCAACCAAGTGAGGCAAAGAATGTAGCGCAAGTTCAGCTTTTAATTCTTCTCTGCAATCTGCAGTCTAATCAGATTCAGTCTGTTTATGTGCGACTGCTGGCAATCACACATAAGCATGGTTAAGTAAGCTGCAGCGTCTGCGTGTGAGCAGATAAAAGGGGCTAAAAGACACGAAGGAAAAGGCAGAATCTGTGACATAAGGTTTGAACGCTGAGTTGATCCGGAGCTGTAAGACTCAATGACACTTGAAAGTACCTCGAAGAAAATAGAGAGAAAAATTACATTATAAAAACTGGATATCTATAATTAATATTTTAGTATTATCAGATCTTTTCACATTTAGATGTCATTCTAGGATGTTTTCATGATTGCGTCACAGTAAATATTCAAGATGAAACCAGTTTAATAGTCAACACTCTTAAAAGCCAAGTGTAATGATCAAATGAGAAGCATATTTAAAATTTATTGTGTTCTTGGATATTTTTTAGGTATATTTTTTTTCCCCAAGAAGGAACTGTCTTTTGCCTCATAGTGTGACTTCAGACATTCTGAGAAATCACACAACTGCTTGCTGTTTTCTCGCCAGCCTTTCCGGACTGTCCTCAGAGAGAAGCGGTGTTGCACAACAAGTCCTCCAGCTGCTTCCAGATCTTTCCAGCGGAGCTGAGCTGGAAAGACGCTCGACAGCAGTGTTTGAGTCGCAACGGGGATCTGGCTGTGGTTAGGAGTGATGAACTGCGCAACCTGCTGGCACGCAAAGTCACACAGTGAGTGAAATGGGGCCTTAGTGTTTTTCTCGTTGTAATGACATAACATTAAGCCGGTGCCGTGATTTCCATCAGCAAGTTCAAGTGGAAGAAAGACAAATTCAACCAGTAGGAAGCTTTCAAGTGAAAAGCGAATTTCTTGTCAACTCCCTCACAAGGTCTGCAGCTTTAAGTGCAACGGATGCTCTCTGTCTGTCTCCAGCACGGTGAAATAAGCATGTGGAGTTTTCACTGTGTTGTATATTCAGAAGAAAGAAGGTTTGGAGAGGGACTTGGATAAAATCCCATCAAACACAAGATTAACAACGGTAACAAGTGGAGTGAATACGGTTGCCTCTTTGCCATGGTGAGAAATATCGACCTTCAGGTGCATCCATCCCTTACCCGGAGAAGAAAGCAAAAACCAATGTCCCTCTGGGAAATCTTGGGTCTTGCTATGTATCTGAGGTTCCCCCAGAAAACTTGCTCAGCCTGGTGGCCTCAGCAGTCATTCATCCAGCCGTCCACCATGTTTTTGAGATGAAAATTGTTGACAGGACATTTGACGGCATCACATAATAATTATGTGTTATTGGAAGATTGGAAGATTAATATCCGAACACCAACTGGAAAGTAAATGCAAGCATTTACAAAGCCTGGAGGCCCGCCAGGCTTATAATGCACTGAGGGAAACCCTGGTATCTGTCTTGAATGCATATGATCATACAGAGGATCGTCTTTAATATGTGCATAATGTTTGTTTTCAGCTGGATGAGCTCCTAACCATATGATTGGTTCTTTTTAAATTACATATTTAACCCTGGTTTTAAAAAATTGTTTTTCAGATCATCAAATCAGTAACAAAAATTTATTATCAGACAAAGAACACCTGACTCAACACAAAAATCATTTTTCAAACACTGATTTTTCTTATTAAGGGGGAAGAAAGTCTATCCAACTCAATCTGGCCCTGTGCAAAGTAATGAGTGGTTGTGCTGCCCTTATTATCTTATTTTCTTTTCTTATTCCACATGTTTGGCAATAATCAAGCTTGATTTTGTCTTGAATTTAACTTTTCTAATCATCTGGTTCATCAAAATTACTTCATGATTAGAACATATTCACATG
Organism: Poeciliopsis turrubarensis; assembly: GCA_010277015.1. NCBI lineage: Eukaryota > Metazoa > Chordata > Actinopteri > Cyprinodontiformes > Poeciliidae > Poeciliopsis > Poeciliopsis turrubarensis. The sequence continues at coordinate 6,712,665 of VMRN01000013.1, forward strand.
GGGTTCGGTTGATCAGTAGTTGTACTTTTATAAAATGTTTTTTAGGTTAATATTCCTTGGCTTTAGACAGATCTGCAACATTTAAGAGTGACAAACAGACAAAGAAACTTTGATTTGGCACATTCCTGCCTTGCATTTATCCTCTGATACACTTTACTATTAACCTTCCATGCATTGTGTTCTGCATGTCAAGATGTTCATCAAAAGCTCCCACTGCTTATCTTTATTCGTTGTGTGACGAGCTGTTTGTGGACTGAACTCTTTGGGAATCGTCCCAATTGAGCCGACCCAACGACCCCTAGTGTTTGCTGTTTTGGTGAAAGAAATTTCCAAAAGCCCATCTGTGAAAGCACAGCTGCTTTGTGAGCTAAACACCCTCACGGTTCTCCCACCAGCTCTCTCTGTGTGCCTGTGTTAATGCGAGGGTAGAGGCCCCGGTCTCTTAGCTTGACGTAAATAAGAGAAAAAGGAAAAGAAAAAATGCTGCAGATGGAGCTGGTCCTCTTTCTCCTCCTTCACTGTTGTTTCTCCTCCCTCTTGCTTATATAAGAGTGACTTCAAAACTTTCTCTTTTTCCTCTTGAGCCCTTTCCACTAAGTTATTATCTGATGTTGTTTTCACAGATGTGGGGGAAAAAAAAAAAAGATTCCTTTTCTTTTCCTTCTCTATGTGACAAGAAGGAAAATGAGTGTGGGGAGTTGATTCGGCTCTGTATGCACCTCGCAATGAAAAGATACATCGCATATTCACAAGATTTTGTTCTTGTTCACACTTGCACGATCCAATCCCCTTGAAGTCCAATTAAAGCTTCCTTTCACTCCTTTCTGGCAGCAATCATTGATTGAAAAGTTGGGACATAATTCACAGCCTCTTTTGTGAGTCTTTTCCAATCAATTATGTTGTCTTTTTTCTCGACTCGTATCTTTCTATGCACGAGGTTTTCTTTTCTTTTTTTTTTTTTTTTGACTACTTGAAAATGTTCTGCTAATTTTTGCACCAGGGAGCGAGGCGTGTGGCTGGGCTTGAGCGACGTTGACTCTCCGGGGAAACTGCTCTGGGTGAACGGGTCTGAGGCTCAGGACGGGGAGGAGGGCCAGCAGCCGCGCTCGTCCATCTCTGGCGGAAACGTGTGCGTGTCGTTTGATCAGAGCGGTCAGACCAGCTCTCACCTCTGCGACTCCAAGAGGGCTTATGTTTGCCAATCCAACCCCCACGGTACGCTCACACACGCACACGCACACGCACACACGCGCGCGCTCTGATCATATGCAAAGAGGCACATTCAATACAAATGCAAAATTCCCTCCAGTTCACCCAAACTGCAAGGTTGAATATATGAATTTTCCACATATTTAGGTTGTGCAGGCGCCCTCAATATCACAGGTCGGCCTTTCTTAAAGCTCCTCTCATAACTGGAGCACAAATTATATAGATTGGTCCTTGTGCGACTTTGATTTCCACCACTTTTAACATAATAAGTGTTATCGTGTTTTCCTTGGACTCTAAGGCTACCTTCTCACTGCAGCCTGAAGTTACCCCAATCTGATTTCATATTTTTGCCATTGTGTGACCTCTGTCTGATCTTTACAGATCTTCTCCGGTCTGATTTTCAGAAATGAAACCCAGGCAACTTGGACATGTGGTCCTAGATCCGAAACGAATCTGATGCTTTCAGATGTGACCGTTGATACTCAGTAAACGTCCTGGTGCAGTTCTGAAGAGGGAAGAGAAATAACAACAATGGCAGACAATAATGCGCGTTAAGTTGTCACTGTGCTGGCTCCAGTTGGACAACAACTTTAAAATGGCTCCTCCATTATCGCTACGAGTGGCGTGAATGCGTCAAGGTGAAGGACCTGAAAACTAAAAATAAATTTCTCTCTGCTGGAAGTGGCAGAATATCGATGTAGTAATTTCTGGTTCTATTGTACTTTAAATAAATGTAATATTAAATCTTCAGCATGTGGGTATTTAGCAAAATGTCAAAGGGCTTTTAAAATGTTTCCTATGAAATGAACTCACTGCCAAACCATTAAACGGAGAGAGAGCACTTGCTTGCTTCCCAAGTGCCAAGTGCAAAATGTTTACTAAATCTGAATGCTAAGTGTGTCACATAATGCGAATGAGTCACTGTAAACAAAGTCTTTAAATTGAAAAAGTTTCACTCTGCCTGGTTTTCCCTCAAAGCCTTTCAAATACAATAGAATAGAAATCAGGACATGTAGGAATGAAACAGCGTGATAGTTATATTTAGGTGGATGTATGGATATATGAGCTGATTTCACTGGTCGTCTGTCTTTCATGGTGCGTCATAAAAGACACCATGAAAGTTCATCTTTCCTTGTGTCAGTCAGCAAATAAATAATCCAAGTCTTGTTTTTTTGTTGTCTTTTCTGTGACTTTCTTCGAACAAACGCTTGTTTCTGGTTTCTTTTCAAGCTGGCCTCTCTTTCGCGACAAATTTGAATTTGGCAATTTAAGCATAAAATCCCTAATTATTTTGATGAGGTTTTTATGAAAAAGATTTAGATGATTGGCAAAAGTAACTAAGAGCAATTGCTCAGAGCATCTGATTGGACTTGCTTGTCCAGGAAATTAGTGGAACTGAGCTTTCTTGGTTAAGCTGGTGTGCTTCCAAGCTTGCAGCAGAAACATCCACCCAACATGAATTATGGTCGGGCTCAAACGCTGCTACTGTCATAATTCAGCAGCGTCCAAAATGCCCTACAGGTGTCTGAAATCTAACACACCTGTGCATCTCTATAGCAAATCTAACTGGTCAGTATAATAGAGCAACTACTGCACTGTATTGGACTGTACAGTTTTCATTTCTCTAATTGAGAATGCTTCATATTTCCACCAGTGTTTTTAACTTAGTAAACTGTTTTGTGAAAATGTTGGGATCACATTACATTTAGTATATTTATTAACTGAAGATGCAAGTGTATTTCAGTAAATTAGAATATGGTCAATGTTTATTTTACTAATTATATTCAAAATGTGAAACTTGTGTGACACATAGAGTGGTATATTTCAAGCATTTACTACATCAGTGCAGCTGGAGTGGAGGCGATCAGTCTGGCTCTGCCGAGACGTTAAGACAGTCCAGCTTTAATGGTGCTTTAATAGGGTCTGGAGTAACTTTAACACAAAGAATGTAACAATTGTGGCCCGATGTCCTGGATTCGTCTTTGTGTGGTGGATCTGGAAATACTGCCTCCAGCTGCTCTCCATGCCTCATAAATTTGTCTCAAACCTCTTGAATCCTCTGAAGTTTCTCTTGCTGTGTGTGCTTATTTTCCTGCAGCACTTTTTCCTTCCACTCAACTTTTTTTTAATTAATATGCTTTATTAATAAGCTGGTTGTTCAGCCCTCTGAGCAACCAGTTTTAGTAAAAGTAAACACACGAAATCACTCTTTGTAATGATTCTAAATGGTATTAAATGGTTTTTTATTCTGCTTTTGTCCTGTTTCAGTGCGCGTTCCAGATGCTGGGGTGTATCTGTTGGGCATGGCCGTCTTTCCTTCTGACCATCCGTTACTCCATTTATCAACAACTCTGCTCTCCGCTCCACCGTCTCTGAGCAGTGTCATAGAGGTAAAGAGGGATTTCTGTTTAATTCGACGTTATTTTATTAAAGCTTATTCAAGCCCCCGGGGTGACATGGGGAACTTTTCTTTTCCTTTTTGCAATACCTTCCAAAAGTATTGCTTTCCCTTGCATAAAAAGTCTACTTTGTATACAGTCAGAGTGAAAACAAATGCCGAGTTAAAAATGCGCTTCGCCAATCTGCACCTTTAAAGATCTTCAGTGAAAACATGTTTGTACATGCTTAACTTTTTTGTGCAGAAACTGGTTGAAAATCATTTTAGTAACTGTGTTCATGTTGGTTTGTGTAAAATTGAGAAGGGGGCTGCAATGAAAACAGCCCTTTATAAATCATTCTGACGACCAACATGGAAAAGGCCCCTTGAAAATAACCAAAAAATGGTCCAAATAGTTTGGATGTATTTTGTCTTTCTTTCCTTCTTATGGACGGTTCTTGTTTATGTCTTTGAAGGGATAGAAAGCCATTGCTTGACCTGCTTTGCTTTTACATTTTGCACATAAGTTTGCGTTGCATTTGTATCTGAAAGAAAAAGATATAAAACTTCAGATAGCTCACAAGCAAGATATTAACATACATACAAAACCCTATATTGTAGCAGAAAGGCTTTTGGTTTTCAAGTTGCTGGATGACCTGACTAGTACATAATTGTGAGGTAAAATAATCTTTTATGTCGTTTTTCACATTTTTTTTTTTCTTGCTCTCAGATGCTGATGTTTCCTGCGATGAGCTTTGTTCATGCTGGCCGTCTGTCCTCTTTGGAGATCATCATCCAGGAGCAAAGCTCTCAAGTCCACGTCAGATTCCAGATCTACAGACCCAAATGTCTCGGCCAGCACCTGCTGCTGCCCAGTGAGTCAGCCACAGAAACACACTCATGTACTCCGGACATGTAAAAGACCTGCAGAGTTTAGCAGCAGGGGTTAAAAATCACACACACACACATAGACCACCTGAGCCCACACCTCCAATTACGCACATATTCTCTTACACTGGCCGCCCCTGTCTGAAGACGTTAAGGTAAATGACAAGGAGAGTGTGTGAATGGAGGCAAAGCATGGTCAAACTGGAGAGGAAAATGAGAAATCAAATAAACAAGATCCACTCCTTTTTGAGGCTTTCACACAATAACAATTAACACGTTAAGTACAATAAACACGTTTTAATATGTTTATATAACCTTTCTAAAACAAAGACAAAATAATTTGTAGTTCGCATTTTAAACTTCCTTCAGAGGATTATTTCAACAACTTGCACTTTCAGTTTATTTAGCATATTTATCATTACCTGCAGATGCCACCATGTGTTTTTCCTTGAGAGTGTAGACCAGTTCCTCTGACTCTGACTTCTCCAAACATTTACAAGCATTTTCCAAATTCAAAATTTTATAGGATAAAACAGAATAGTAATTCATTCAGGCGTCCTGCAAGATTGATTGAGAAACGACCAAAGCTACGAAGCATGAAATGGTGAAATGATCGGCATCCGCTGAGGTCTGGCTCTCAGTTCTGGAAACCTAATTGAACGGTTGATATGTTGTTTTTAAATAGTTTCTTACAGCTCCTGTCCCTCCACTGAGTTCATTTCTAATCACTGCCAGACACTGGTAATGGTTCATTTTGAATCTTCCTCCCATAGCAGCAACTTCTGCAGGGAAGATTGTTAATCTGTTGTTAATGTTCTCTGATCAGAAAAAAAAATATTATTTTTGAGTTTCTGAACTTGAGTCCAATCAAACATGAAACAGTGCAATGAAAACAGAGACACACTGATCAGAAATTTGGGACAAATTTCTGATTTTTGCAAACTTTTGACCTTCTAAGTCTGACTTTAGATGATAAAATAAATGTGACACTGTATTTTAAAAGTTCGTCTAGCGTTGCCAATGTAGCATACGTAGTATTACTAAGAGCAGTTTCCATGTATTCCCTAGAGAATGATCAAAATGAATGTTCTGTCTCAGGTTGCGGCGGGCCAGCTTGTTCTCCGATGGCGGTTTGTGTCCCCGGTCAAACAATGATCAAAGATTCGCCGTCGTGCCCCCCAGCACAGCAGTGGTGTCCCTTCCAGGGTCGTTGCCTGACTCTGTCCCATCCATGCCACCCATCTTCCTGTACTAACTGCACCCAGGGTCACCACCTGCCACCAGGGACGTCGAGGCCCCAGTACACCTTACAGAATGAAATTGTCTTCACTCTCCCGCCAGGACCAGCGCATGCATTGGTGAGAGGAGGAGTTTTTTTTTTGCCATTAAAACCAGTTTGTCTTTCTGCTCTCTGTAACTTTATTGTCTGGATCCTGCAGCAGATACAAGACCAGCTGGAGGACGTCCTGGTCTCACCCGGCGATGTAATCGCTCTGCAGCACGACAGCGGCCCATCAGCTCTTCTTCATTGTCAGTCGTCTCCACAGTCGCCGTGGCGGCAGCCGGTCCTAGCCCTGAACTTGTCCGAGTGGTTCTGGATGAACAACACCAGACAGTCAGCAGATTTCCCAGATCTGAATGTGGAGAATTTTATAAGGAATGGTGAGGGAGGCTGGCTGGAGGAGGAAAGCTGCAGCATCCGAGTGCTGTATGTGGGACAAAACAGGACCCAGCTGCAGGGAGCCCAGCTGTCTGCTGGTCTACCCCAGCCTGGACTCTACAGCCTGCTGGTAAGTCATCAATTCTCATGTCATTTCCCAGCATGCATCTGACAGATGATGCATGCAAAAAGAGGCCACTTAGGAACTCTTGGCCTGAAGGGGAAGGCCTTTCATCCATAAATTTGTAGTTTTTTATTGCTGTAGAACTTAATCTTTAAGCAAATAATTGTGTTCTTGTTAGTGCTGTTTAAAGCAGCATTATTTTCTAATATATATATTAATAAAACTGTCACTATGTCCTGACATTATGTTATAAGACAGATAATCTGTGATAAAGTCCATGTCCTGCTTGAGCTTCTATTGCCGTCTGCTGAAATGCTATTCTCCTGGTCAAAAACAACTAATCAGAGAAAGATTTTAGCGCTGTCAATCATTGCTCATTGAACTAATGGTGGAGAAACAACTTGTTTCACGAAAAATACTTATCCACTGTCAGCGGAGGCCATGCTAACTAGCCTGAACATACATGGCAGGCTCTGCTTATTGGGAGAAGCTGTAGCGCAGCAGGGAGAAAGAGGAATGATGTGAGCAGAGCGTAAACACAAGCTTGATTGACGGCGCTCACACCCTCCTCCTGGTTCTGATTCATTGTTTCTGACCGAGTGGTTTAGTTCTGTAATTAGCTAGGGAGAAGGCAGAGGAGTTAATGTTTTTTTCACAGATTTTCACTACATTGTGACAGTTTTAACAAATATGTAAAAAAAAAAAACATATTGGAGGTTTGAGCCACAAAAAATGAGCCAAACTTTGCCGACAGGTTTCCACCACTGAACCATCATACCCATCTTCAGCCTCCTGTCCGCTCCGAGTTGTACCTCCTCTCGGTTTGACGATCCTCCACCCTCCTCTGAACAACGGCACGGTCTACATGCAGCCCAACAACACCAGGCTTGTACTCTGCGTGCAGTCCCCCTATGAGACGAGGGTATCACGACGAGGCAGCGGCATCAGTGTGACCTTCCAGTCGAAATGCCCTGCTGAGTTTTTGTCCAGCCCAGCTGTCTGCGATAACGGGTGGAAGTCGGGTTCAACAGTCGAAGCCTCTGAACCCGTCTTGTATGCGGTGCTAGATCTGAGTTTGGGAGAAGAAGAACAGAGAGGTCAAGTGCAGGTGGAGCTGGAGGCGCATAATAATGTGACAGAAGCCACCCTGCCTTTGGTCGTCCACTTGGAAGATCCACTCCAAGGGCTAGTGGTGCAGCCAGACCCAGAACATAGGGTCCTGATGGAGTCCGTTGTGGTAAGTTTATGTTTTTGGCCGGCTTTGGTGCAGATTGACCAAATGTCGTTAACAATAGTGTCGTCTGTCTGTGTTTTAGAGCTACACTGCATCGGTGCTTAAAGGTTCTAATCCCACATTCAAGTGGACTGTGGATGATAAGCCCTACTTCACTTACTTCAACAGTGTTCTCAACGTGATCTACCAGAACGCTGCCATCTACAAGCTCACAGTATGTTTCAGTTGCAATTAATAATTTTTTCAGTCTCAAATTTAACTCAAGGCAGCATAAAAACAGTCTTAAAAAGTCTTACATCTGACTTGTGGAAGTCTCCAGATACCCTGATCTTGTAATCGTAAAGTTGGACATGGCTCCAGACTACAAACTCCTATGAACTGCCCTGCATCTCTTCCAGGTGACAGCCTCAAACCATGTCAGCACACTGACGAAGCATTTCAACATAACTGTTGATCGACTGCAGCCAATGGCCAACCTCACAGTAAAGGGAGTGCCGGATGTGGTTCCTCAGGGGTCCAATCAGACACTCACCACCTCTGTGCTCGTGGACATGTCGGTGCCAGCCACATTTCGGTACGAGTCTTTGGAGAAGGGTCAGAGGGGTCACTGAATTAATAATACACAGCTTTTCAGACATAAACCTGGTAATATTTTGTGACATTTCTGATAATATAGCTCTCCATCTTCTCAATCGGTCTCCTTTTCCGTTCATTTCTCAGCTTTGAGCTTCCTGTATGCCATAATAGCACCACAGCAGTCGAAACAGAGCTTTAGATTTATAACCGTGTGGTCAGGGAAGATTGCTGACAAGAATTTTCCTCTCTGTGCAACTGTTTCCTCAGTACTCCTTTTTTTCCCCTTCCTAGCCTTTACTTTGGAGTCCTCTTCTCCCTGGCCCCCAAACCCTGATCCAATCCTATCTTCTTAGCCTAAACAGCCTTCAAGTTTTTACTTTCCGTTTCTTCTTTTCCAAAGCCTCTATTGAACCCTTTTTAAGAAAAGATTCACATTTTCCAGTCTAGTCTGTATATTTTTGTGTACCCAATCTGTCACTCGAATTTTGAAGCTTTAGGTATCAAATGGTGAGAAAAAGTAGATCCTCTTTTGTTGACCTTTCATCGACTCTTTTCTTCTGCAGATGGTCCTTTGGTGATGGTGGATATGAGGAATTTGAGTCAAAGCCTCCATATTCTCCGTCTCTCCTCTGTAAAGACTCTCCTAACCAAGTTCTCTTGAGCAAAAACATCACCTATATCTACTCTCAGCCAGGTATGGCCTCCTTCTTGAACCTGTCAGATAAATTAGCACAGCTGGAGCTGAAGTCAAGATGTTTTCTATTAATTTCGATGATGTATTGTGATATATATGTTATTATCAACTTATTGTCCAGCCATAATTCAGTTCATTCTCTTTTGTTTCCCTCCGTGTGTACAGGTATCTACACAGCGCAGGTATCCGTATCCAATCGCTATGACAACATCAGCCAGAGCATCAACATGAGTGTTTACAGCATCCTGACGCATGTCGACATACAAACTGAGCGGGAGTTCGTGCTTTTGGGCCAATCGTCCTTCTTTGAAGCCCATCCTCTGCCTTCGCCGTATGGTATTCACTACGATTGGAACTTTGGGGATGGCACCGTCCTCAAAGGTCGGCGGGTGCCACACACCTTCATACAGAGCGGCAACTTCAAAGTGTGTGTGTCAGTGAACAACACCATCAGTTTCACATCGACCTGTGCAGAGATATTTGTCTACGAGGAGATTGAGGGCCTGACAGCCAAAAGCTCCTCTCCCACAGAGCTCCAAAGCCCCACCAAGGTCTGGGCACAGCTCAGTTCTGGTAACAACATCCAGTGGAGTTTCTCCATGGGGGATGGCACCGACTCAATAATTACATCTGAGCCGAACATAACGTACAACTATGTCAAAGAGGGCAACTACACAGTGAATGTGACCGCCTCAAATGCAGTGAGCTCTGGCTGGATGCCCCTCTCAATTCATGTGTACGTCTTCCAAGTCAAAAGGATGGAGCCTTCAGGATGTGTCCAGGAGCGGACCAAAGTCAACTTTCAGGCCTGGGTATCCGGCAATGCAACAATTCACCATTACAATTGGAGTTTCGGGGATGGGAGCCCCAATGAGACGGTTCAGGGCAACTCCAGCATCTCACACACCTACCAACTGAGTGGGAACTACCACCTCTCTTTGCTTCTCTCCAGTGGAGTCAACAAAGCCACCAAGGCCAATTTCTTCAACTGGGTGTGTGTGCAGCCAGCTGTAACTAACATCAGCATCCTCCCTGAAAAATCACACTATGCAGTTGGAGAAGAAGTACATTTCAAAGTGATAGCTGAGCCAGAGTTCAATTACAGCTACAAGTGGGACTTTGGTAGCGGGGGGGAGCCATTCTTAACCCATGGCTCTGGAAATGGTGTAGCAAAGTATAAAACGTCAGGTCATTATGTGATAACTGTTCATGTTTTCAACAACATCTCTGCCAGTAACGCAAGCGCTGTCATTGACGTTCTGGTTCCCATTGGACCGATCTTGATACATCACAATGGGACAAAGAACAACAACTTGACCCGAGGAGCTCCATACACTTTCACAGCTTCTTCTCTTGCTTCTGATGTTACTTACACCTGGAGTTTTGGAGATGTTCAAGTGGTTACCGGCCAGAGTATCCTCCATACATACAACATCTCTGGGAACTACAACATCACACTGAAAGCTGCCAACAGTGTTAGTCAAAATGAGACTTTTCTACTGGTTTCTGTGTTTGCGCCGATTTTAAGACTGAAAGTGAACGCTAGCTTAGTTAATGTCCCCTTGAATGCGTCAGTCAACTTTGAGGCCTACAAGGAGGATGGAGACAGTGTAGACTACTCCTGGATTCTGTGTGACCGCTGCACCCCGATCCCAGGGACCAACACCATGTTCTACACCTTTCGCTCCATTGGCACCTTCAACATCATTGTGATAGCGAAGAACGGCGTGGGAACAGCAAATGCAAGCATCTCCCTGTTTGTCCAACGGGAGCTGGAGGGCCTGCAGATTTTGGCAGAGGACATCAAAGGAGGCGGAAGCACTGCGCTGGGAAGTTGTTGCTACGCAACAAACAGCGGTCTTCGTCTTCAAGCGGGATTGAAGGAGGGCACCAACATGACATTTAGCTGGAACATTGTCAGAGAGCAGGATACTGTCAGCTCATTCAACATGAGTGGGAAAATGGTGGAGCTGAATTTCTCAAAGCCAGGACCCTGTAACGTCTTTCTACGAGCGGAGAACCTCCTGGGTCATCTTCTGGTCAACAAAACCATAAATTTTTTTGAACCACCTTCTGGTGTTGACCTTAAGATCAGTAACAACCCAGTTGCCACTGGAGCTTCAACAAACCTAACAGTAGAGGTCATGAAGGGTTCAGATCTACAGTATCGGTGGTCCGTGAATGGAAAGAATCAGCCGTCGACCGCACCCTGGTTAGCCTACACCTTCGACAGCCCAGGACGAAAAAAAGTTTCAGTGGAGGTGTTCAATGAAGTTAATTCAACAATTAAATCAAAGACCATCGACGTCCAAGATTTAATTTCTGGATTAAGTTTCTCAGTACACAATGACAAGGACCGGAATCACTTTGAAACCGGAGTTGGCGTCAACTTGGAGGGGGAGGTGATAACAGGAACTGATGTGAGGTGGACGTGGCTGGTGGAAGGAACTACTAAATCAGGAAGGCAAACTTTTCTCAATTTTTCTGAGCCTAAAACAGTCGTCATTACTCTGAACGCCACAAACAACGTTAGCAGTAAGGTCCTTTCAAGGGAGTTCTTTTTTCAGGACAAGATTAAAGTGGGACTGAAAGCAAGTAAGGACTATGCAGCAGTTAACGAGAAGGTGGAGTTCACGCCTCTTCTTATAGAGGGTACGAACGTCAGTCTGACTCTCACCTTCAGCCCTGATGCAGAAATCCACCCTCAGCCAAACAAAACCTACACTCACGCCTTCAGCAAGGTGGACACTTACTACGTGAATCTGCAGGGATGCAACAAGGTAATGAGAACATAGATTGGATTGTTGAAAACATATCTGTCCTCAAATCTTTTGACAATCTTTAAAAGCTTGCTTTGGATCACATATTATCACAGAAGTACCAAATGTATTGCATCACTCCCAGATAGTTTATTGAGTCCTAATTAATGCTTACATTGTGATTGTCCCAGAATGGACTTTTTGTCCCTGTTTGATCCAAAGTAATTTCAGACTAGGCATCTAAGCAGTCCAATAATACATTTATTGTAATCAAAACAATCCCACGCATATCCCTGTTGCAAAATAAAACATGACATTTCATTAACTGTACTTTCCAAACTTCAGTACCTTGATGAAAGTGATAGGTGGGCCTCCTTTATTTCACACACCTTGCCGGAGAGTTAGACAAATAAAGTCTTTCTGTGCGTATCAGAAAACACAAAATCAGTAGTATCCAGCAACTAGTGGGGGAAAGACTAACTCTGTATAGTCTGTGGAAAAGACTATACAGAGTCTAATTAATTAGGCAGGAATCCTAATTAATTCCTGCCATTAATTAGGATTCTCATTGAAAAGACTTTTCAATGAGAAAAGTCAGCCAATCCAGTCTCTCGTCTACTGTGAACATCATCATAAAGAGTGAAAACAGTTAACATTTTCTACATTTAATATCTCCTACAGTACTTCAGCCAACGTTGTTCACTTCATAGTTTTCATGAAGCAAAACCTCATGTAAAATTAGCATTGGGAAAGTTGAACTTAATGGAGGTATGAAAAACAAGAACAGATGGTCTGTTCAGATAAACTGCACCTGGGTGAAATAAATTGTGGGTTTCTTTTTGCTGTGCGTGACCCTGATTCTCTTTGACATTACATAGGGGTTGTTTGGTTTCAATCCTTCTCATAATTTCCACTGACAACAGTCTCAGCAATTGATGGCAAACACCTGCTTCCTATATGATCAACAGCTGCAAGCCTGTTTTTTAAAGATACTTTGGATTTATTTTGTATAGGATTATTTTTGATAATCTGAATACTTCAGATTCTGCTTGAGTGATGTCCTGATTCCACTAACCAGGACTGGCGAACACTAATAAAATTTAACTCATCTTTTTAGAACAGGAGGTCAATCACTGTAATTAATTCATAATTTATCAAAGGACTCAGTTACGTTTTTGCATTGGGTCATTTGGTTTGGAGAGCTTCTCTGTCTTATCAAGTTGAAGTTCTTGGATACACTCTGGTTATCTTTGCAGATAGTAATATTTATTGGATAATATAAAAGCAAAAACAGAAATGGGGCATGATCGGTTTTTACAACACCAAAATTTGGTTGTCAGACTTCATGCTTGTGACTTTTTGAACATTTTCATTTTCAGCTGTAGCAGTAAATGTCTATTCAGCTTGTGCCGTTTGCTCGCTTCCTTTGTTCCTGCCTTCCTTCCTTCCCTACTTCCTTGTTTCTTACTCTCCATGTTTGTCTCCTTCCTTCTCTATGTAATCGTTAGTTCAAAATGTTGTGAAAGCTGCTCTTGTTCGCGGCTGTGAGTCTAATAGACCATGACTCATAGTAAAGTATTTCTATTTCTTTTTGACCCATCAGATATGCTGTCACAATTACAAGCTTCATATAGAAGTGATGGAGCCGGTGAGTGGGCTTTCCATCCACGGAGTCAGCAAAGCCATCTCCGTGGGCGAGAAAAGGACGTATACGGCCGACATCGAGAAGGGGAATCCTGTTCAATTCTTGTGGACGTTTGACCTGAATCACCAGAAGGTCGCAAAATTGACCAAACAGGTTTGACTCCTCACACTTAAAGCATTCTAAGATTTTAAAATTAGTGTCAGAACAGCACAGTCAACCCGGCAGAATGTTGACATTTCTCTCAATGACCTCAGGTGCAATACGAAGCAGACAAGCCAGGCCTGTTGATCATTTTTCTGTGCGCTGTTAACAACGTGCAAAACCAGAACATCACTGAGCACATAGTGGTGCAGAACCGCATGAACTCCGCCAAGCTGTATGCGGTGCTGCAGGATACTTTTGTCAACAAGACAATCACCTTGATGGCCCATACTACGCCCACATCCAGCCCAGTGGACTGCCTGTGGGACTTCGGGGACGGTTCTGCGAGAGTCGCCACCAACACAACCACCACCACTGTGAGCTACAGTCATCCAGGAAACTATTTGGTCCAAGTATGTACATTTCTACGTCATCTCTCCATCGATCAATGAAATAAACAAAAAAAAACATGTTAAACCACATGATCCTCTTCACATTTTGTCACCTTACAGCCATGCGCTTCATTGAATTTTGGGGGAATTTTACTGACAAAGTAGCACCTGATTGTGAAGGGGTGGTGAAATGAATCAATGTAATTTATATTTAATTGATTTTCCATTTTTGTGTGTCACAGATTAACTTGAGTAAAGAAACTGCAACAGCAGCAGTAGGAAAAGAATAAAATCTATGTAAAGTTAGATAATTGCACAAAATCAGGTTTGATAATTCGGTCACCATTATAGTTTTCAAATGCTATGCCTTGTGACTTTAGTCTAAAGATTATTCATAAAAATCATAAAAATACTGTCAAATAAACCCATTCATTTATCTTCAAAGTTTCCTTCTAAAACCATTTTTTGAGTTGTGGTTTAACTCAAAAATGGCTATTTATTTGCTTAAACCAATAGCACTCTAAGTAGAAATGTGTCTTTTTTGTAATCCTGGTCTATCCAAGTTACCCATAGATAGGACCACAGATTGAAACTGTATCTTCCTTTTGAAGACTGCCTCCAGGACTTTGTGTATTTCTCTCCAAAATGAAACCACATGAGCTCAGTCTCAGAAAATGTGAAAGTGATTTGCTCATGTAGATCCACAGAGTCTCCAACAGTTGGCCCGGCATGAATATTTAGTCTTTTGAGCCGGTGTGCAAAAGTAGCGGATCGTATTCCTCCAGCTGAATTCCCTCCAGCAGGGAGCGCCTGTTGTACTCCACTGTGGTCTACAGATTCCCTGTACATAACGTCACATTGCCCTTTGTTTCCATTTTGCTTTTATATGCACTGTTATTTACCTGTAAAATCTGCAGTGATTACCTAATATAGCTTAGAGCTATAGCATAGAAATTATGTATTCTTAAATGCATTTTTGACAATATCAAAAATGTCTTCGCTGATATTAGAAACTTTTTGATGTGAACATTTTTTCAAGGTCCTTTTGGACAGTCATCGATTTCACGACTAATGAACGGTAAAAACTTTACTTCCTGTCATGCCTGCCTGTTCCCTGCCAGGTAAACTGCAGTAACCTGGTGAGCTTTGTCTTGGCCGAGGTGGAGGTAAACATCAGAGTACTGGAGTGTGAGGAACCAGAGGTGCAGATCTCTCAGTCCCGCATGGTGGTCTGGCGCTCCCAGCCCATTTCGGTGGAGGCCAGCATAGACTTGAAGGGCTGCGTGCGCTACGGAGTTCAGTACCTCTGGCAGGTATTCTCAAAGTCAACCTGCGAAGACGAAATAATGAAAGAGGGACCTTTACCCCCCGCGCTGGAGTCTCGGTTTCCTCCCAGCCAAGCCGTCGTCCTGCCTGTGGAGGTGGATGTGCGGCGGCTGCAGTTGCAGCTGCCAAAGATGGCTTTGACAGCAGGGAACTACTCCTTAGTGTTTTCTCTGTCATACGAAGGCGTGCCGCTACGGAAAGCTGCCTGTCTGCAACTCAATATAATAACTGCTAAGTGAGTACAGAAATCGCACGATTTAAGTTTATGCTTCTTTGGTTCTTATAGAGAACAAAAATCTGCATGATTAATGATGCTCTTTAGGCATTCTTGATCACAGCACACTTTAAAAGTGAACATGGAAAAACATAGGTTGCAAATTAAGCCCAATTTCTTATCAAACCACATCCATGCAATATATTCATCTATTGATATTAAAAAAATCACTCCAATCACTCCTGCAGCAACATGTTTGCAGCTTGTACGCTTCTTTACTGACATTTTAATTCATCTTTCTTCTCAGGTTGAAGCCCATTATTGAAGGAGGAACCCACCGGGTGTGGTCCAGGACGCAGGACCTGCAGCTCAGCGCAGAGCAATCCTACGACCCCAACATGGACCTAGACAACCAGTCTCTGCTGCGTTACCTCTGGGAGTGTGAAAGTACCTCTAAGGTATCTTACTAATACATCTGACGTGTCATGTTGGCAGAGTGCTAATTAACAAACAGAGCGAAAGCCATTGCTGGGTTTCAGATGTCGTACCACTAACGTCACCCAATGCACATGGAGGGCAGGAAGTAAATGCAGCTCATTTATTTCTGTTGATCCACCATCAAAATGTTTAAAGTCTGTGTCCTGTATGGTTGTTCAAACCATTCTATTAGAGACAAAGATAAACGTTATTTTCGTGGTCATAAGGGAGCTAATTTGAAAAAACATACCGAAAAAAGAGGAGAAAAGTGGATCACCATCTGGCTAAAAACAGATGGTGTGAAAACTAACAATGCCAGAGTTTATTAATTGTACATCTGTTACATTGAAACACAATTAATATTTCACAGTATAAATTGGAGCTTTATAAATGTAAAAGGTGAGTTAGGATTAATGCACAGTGAATTTATTCTGGCATCTCTTTACCTTCTCTGTGCTTTGAATCTTCAACTTAAGCCACAGAAACAACAGATTTGAATTGTCAAACAAGTTCAACTTTTATTTAACTTTGTCTTCTAAGGACAAAGAATAACACAGAAGAGCCGTGATGGACGGTAAAGCATGCTTCGGGTAAACTCCTCCCTGCAAAGCAGCATTGACGTCAAACAGAGAAAATGTCTGTCAATGCATTTCTTAAATGTCCATTGCTGAAGGGATTGTGTTGATTTTAGGTTTTTCACATTCACTGGCAGAGGGCGCCGTGACGCATTGAGATTTAGCAGCAGAAAATGAGAAGGGTGTGACCAGCAAAATGGAGCTATATGTCCATTATGTAGATACTGTGTTTTATTTTTAGATGTTGTGAACACTAACAGGTCAAGTGATCAATTGGTTTTGCACCAATGAATGTGCTTTCTTGTGAATTTGTGCGCTGCTGTCTGGATCAGGCATTTAAAGGGTTACATAACTGTTTAGAGATAAACTCAGCATTCCTCAGCCCGTGCTTTTGCTCCCCACCCTTGACAATTACAGTCCACAGCAACAGTATCACACACATTCAGGCGCAAACACACAGCATGCATGGCTGCGGATGGAGGGGAGGAAGAGTTGGATGTCACTCAGAGTTTCAGTGCATCAAGTCAAACCATTATTTCTCAATCTGTAATTCTGCCTCTTCTCTCGTCTTGTCCGTGCTGTTACCTTAAGAGTGTTACCTTATCCCAGTCAGTGCTCCTGTTTGTATTTAAACCAACGTAATGAAGCCGTCTTCTGTTCCCAGGGTCCGGAGCACTGCTCCAGCCTGCACTTCAGCCTTGGTACGGATCCGGTGTTGGGAGTCTCCGGCTCGGAGCTGGAGGCAGGCGTCGAGTACACCTTCAAACTCACCATCAGCAAAGATGGCATGGCACCAGAATCCACGACTCAGACTGTGAGTTCACACAAAACGTCTTCCATGCCGCGAAGGATCTTTTTTTTTTTTATGCTGTGATGAGTAATAGATGTGGAGGACCAATCTTGCCATAATTAAAAATAAATCAATACCTGAACAAGAAATGTAAGAAAGAAAGATGGAAATAATTAGGTTTTGTGAAATCTGTTTGGTTAAAAAAAAAAAAAAGAATAAAGTCCAAAAGAAGTATAAAAGAGGAGACAATATATCAGCGTTTAAGAGATAAAAAAAAAGAGTTAAATCATTTTAAACTTACATTTTTAGGGGTGGAAAAACATGTTTTAAATATATGTGGGTGATAACCAGCTGGCTGCGGTCGGCTGCACAATAATATGGGTCAATTCTTACAAGCATAAAAAAAGGGTGTGTGATAAATAAACAAAAAGAAAACTATACCATTGAAGACAAAAGTGACTGAAACTGTTGGTTTAAATAGAAATATGCAAAAAAAAGCACAGAAATAAATTAAAAAACTTAAAAATTGAAATAGAAACATACATTTAAACCTAATTGATTGATCATTTGCAATGTAAATCTGTTCATTGTTTTGTTGCCTTTAATGACACACTAATTTATGTCTGAGTCATTCATTCTTAATTATAGCACCAGTGATCCTCCATAAATATGAACCTTTTTCCACATAAAAGTAGAAAATATGTGTTTTAATAAACCACATTTTCTGATTGTGATCACTCTGGATTTGCAATAGGTGCTTGTGCAGAGCGGCGACATTCCCATGGTGTATCTGGAGTGTGTGTCCTGTAAGGCCCAGTCCATTTACGAGGTCAGCCAGAACTCGTTTGTCTCCCTTAAAGGAATCTGCACCAACTGCCAGGGCTCTCAACGAGGGGTAAACACACACACACACACACACACACACACACACACACACACACACGTCAATTGAAGGCACAGTGTTTCTGTGTGTGGCTATCCATGTCCTGTCCGAGTGAAGTCAGCGTTTCCAGGTCGTTCTCTCCCTTCTTACATTTTCTCTTTGGATTTTTGTGCAGATGTGTGTTTGTGTGTGAGAGGTAAAGGAGGTCATTGTAGTCCTGAGTGGAGCCAGAGAGGATATGTTATGTCCAAACTAACACAAGAAAACCATTGGACGAGTTGCTGGAGGTCAGGCAGCCCAAACCAGCTGGCTGCGGTCGGCTGCACAATAATATGGGTCAATTCTTACAAGCAGCTTTGGTTTCTGTTCTGTAGAGAGAGAGAGAGAAAAACTGCATTTGTTGTTATTGGCATAAGTCTGAATCAGCCTGGATGTTAAACCGATCTGGTTTCTCAAGAGCGCTGTGTCTCTCAGGGTTCCTACAAAGTCTTGAAAAATAATAGAATTTGATTGGCGTATTTCCCACCATTGAATTATGATGAAAGCATAAAATGTTAGATTGTATTTATAGTCTTTAGTCCATAAATATTCTTAACTGGTACATCCATCCATTGATGTTTCCAAACACAGGTGTCTACTCAGCCAACTTTTTAATAACCCAAAACATTTGCAACTTTCTACTCACTGTTCAACAATTTAAAGAGAAAAAAAGTTGTAACTTTTACCCATTTTACATTAATAATAATTATAATCCTTATTCTCCACAGATGTGGAAATTTGCCTTTGGCAAATTTGGTGGTTAAAAAACATAAAACACCCACAACACATAATAGGAACAAAACCACAATAACGTCACAGAGACGTTATTGTGACGTTATTGACGTTATTACTGGGATAAATGAGTTCTCTTACATCCCTGACAGTGGGAAGCCTAACAAATTCTTTCAACTGTGGATGATTTAAGTCAGTTCATTTCAATTTCATTCATACAGCCCAAATTTACTACAAATGTAATCTCAAGCTACTTTATAAAAAATTATTTAAATTCATTCACTCTTACATTCCAATTAATCCCAGTTATCAAACAGTACAGTAAGCTCAGTTAATTTTTTCAAAGTTGTTTGAAAAGTTTCTAAGGAACGTCACCCACAATTTCTTGGACCTTTTTGCCTTTAGTGCAAGTCTCCCAGTATAACTTTGCTCAGAGACAAAGGTGATTATGTGTTTATTGCTTAAATATTGTTAAAACTATTCCTTAAATCTGTAACATGTGAACGTATTACCTTTAAATAATCAGCTTATAAGCCACCCACAGAGCTTCCCCCCACCCGTATGAATTATTCACATTGCTAACTGCTTGCATCTGTCTCTTACGCTTCCAAATACTTGGTTTATATCAATCTGATCATCAAGAAAATATCTGAAAAATATAGTTGTACGTCTTGCCATCAGTTTTTCATTAGCATTTTGAGGAGTTGGCCAACATTTCTCTGTGCCGCTAATGTTTGCTCTCCTTTCGTTGCGTTCAGCGCTGGAGCGCCAAGACGCTGCACAATGAGCCTCTGGTCCTGGACTCGTCCTCCACCACCACTGGGAGTGACGGCATGAACCTGGTGCTGCGGCAGGGAGTCCTGAGGGACAAAGACTCCTACACCTTCATGCTGAATGTGACTGACAGCAGTTTCGATGGTGTGGGAAGTGCGTCTATCACACTGCACCACAACATGCCCCCAGAAGGCGGGGAGTGTCACCTGACAGGAGCAGGGGAGGGAGGAATACTCTACGGGGACGGAGACGGCTGGAAGATCCGGACGTTGTTGGACCGGGTCCATTTCAACTGCTCAGGTAGGACTGACATTGACATCTAACTGGTTTTTCACCATTTAGTGTTATATAACCTAGTAAATATGTCATTGTTCTCTTTGTGCACAGGGTACAGTGATGTGGGCTTCTCCGAAATCCCGTTCCTGTACAGCCTGCTAGTGACGCGGTGCAGAGAGGATTACTGCGAGGATTTCTGCATTTACAAAGGCAGCAACCCGGAGCACTCAGCCTTCCTGCCACCAGGCTTCCGCTCAGCTCGACACCGTGTGTCCGTGTCCATCACAGTGGAGGACCACCAGGGTGCTGCCAACCTCGCACTTAACAAGTAACTGATACTTATGTTATGTTTTTAGACTGGGGAGACGTGCTCTATTGTTCTGGTTTTAGTGAGAACATAAGAAGCATTGTTTTGGATCAGCTGCAGGTGTCTGATTGATTTTTTTAAGCAGACATGTAAAGACACTGTTCTAGAGATCTGTGGGACTAAAGATAAACATCCTAGAATCCTAGAAATGCTCTTCAGGTTATAGAAGACTGACTTAGTAACTGTCTTTATGTGTCAAGAGTATATCCCTCCCCCATATTCCAGGCCTGATCTCTAGTTTCAAGCTGTAATAACTGAAGCTGTGCGCTGAATTTAAATCGTTCCTCTTTAGGTCCAAAGATAATAACTTCAGTTCTATTTCTGTTCAGCTGGAGAAAGTTCAATCAAGCCAAACCAACTGTTGATAGATATTTATTAGAGTCATGTAACCATGATGTATTATAGCAGACTATGAGTAATATATAGAAACTTCATTAGTCCTCAAGTGGAAACAAAACATCTGCGGCAGAACAAAAGACTCCTTGGGCCTAACCTACTAAACTAATGAAACGGCGAGCCTGAAGCACTGGTTTGTTCTGTGTTTTCATCCAGGACCATTGAGGTTGTGCTGCCAGATCTTCCTCCTGAGTACAGCAGTCTTCCTCACTGGCTGTCTGAGATCACCGACAGCAAGTTGAAGATGCTGCTAGAGCAGGGAGATTCCCAAAGGGTCCGAGAGTTATCGCTGGCTCTCATTACAGTGCTGAATGAGGTAAAGAACGCCTGTTCATCCAGAACTCCTAGACATCCCTCCCTGTATGCCCAACCACAATGTGTGTCTGTGCTTTGCTTTTCATTAGTATGAACAAACCAGGGAGACTTCACGCGTGTCTCGAGACGAGCGCGACTACAGAGTTAGAGTCCGCAGCAACATCACCAGAGCGCTGACTGCTCTCGACCTGAACACCGTCAGCGACATCCAGCAGACGTCTGCCGCCTTGGCGCAATGCACGGTGGGTTGTGTGAGATTAGACGGGTGTGGGAGGTACAAAAAGAGCAAAAATTAATCGAGGGGGAAAATGGTGGTTTCCGTGGGGGTTTTTTTAGGCTGTGAGTCGAGAGTTTATCTGCGAGGAGTGTCAGAACAGCACGCTAAACAAGCTGGAGTCAATGCTGGAGATTCTGCAGACGGACACCAAGCAAGGCACGGTCCCCCCGACAGAGATAGCCGATAACATCCTAAACATCATGGGTGAGTGAGAGTTTAAGTCTAAAGAGAATTTATTTTTCAAGAATCATTTAAATAAAATAATAATTTTGCAATAAAAGTCTGAAGAGATTGTTACGAAGAATCCAAAGAAAACATGTGGAAGGAGCTGCCCTGGTCAGCCGGGATTGCTTGACCTATCTTAATTTCTTCTCTCATCAGGTGATCTGATCCATCAGGTCAGCCAGTCAGCCTCCCATTTTAACTTCCAGCCCGGCTATGTGGATGCACCTTCTCTCTCCTCCACCTCCTTTTCATCGTCATCTGCTGATCATGATAACACCCTGATGGACGCCCCGGCCTCCTCCCTGGAACCTCATCCTCTGCGCGTGGCGGCGAAGGCCTACAGCCTGTCCTCCGTCCTCATGCTGATCCTCATGCACACCCGGGTGCTCAACGAGGAGCCTCTCGTCCTCAGAGGGGCCGAGATAGCCGCCACAGGAAAACTGGCCGACCCTCAGAGTCTCCTCTGCTACCATGGCAACAGCAGTCCAGGTTTGCTTGTGTTTTTAGTCTGTTAGGAATGTGCGATTGGGATTTTTTTTAAATTAATATTTTAAAAAAAATAAATACAAAGCAAGCAGTAAGAAATCCTGGTTCTTGTTTGAGACAAGCCATGTAGGCAGAGGTAGGTAGACATGTGGATGAATGTCCTCTGCTCAGGTCACACCAAAAATGAAAATTTTCTGCTCATCTTTACATCTGGTTCTAGAGATGCTCTATGGCCTCAGTGTGTCCAAACATTTCCACTGATCCTGTCCTCTTCTTCCAGAATGTGAGCGGTTCTCCATCCCTCGAGCTTTCAACCAAAGTCTCGGCAGAGCTGCTGTCGGAAACAGCATTTTGCAGCTGCTTTTACAGGTAATATCACCAAACGAGGAAAACCACTGAGTTAAGTTCAAGATGAACTGTGTCTTTAGAGCGAGACCTCATAATCATGCTGACAGAGTATCTCATTGGCTCCGCAGTCTGACTTCTTGAAACAGATCAACTTTACAGTGTGGCATTCTTTTGAAGTTTCACTTTGCCTCTGCTCTACTTCTCCTTCAACCGTTTCCTCCAGGTGGAGTCCAACCCCTTCCCTTTCAACTACATCTCCAATTATGCTGTCTCCACCGAGGTGGCCTCTCTGGAGTTTCGCACCGAAAACGGCACCCACATCCCGATCTCTGGGCTCGACGATAGCATGGCCATCACGGTTGCTATTAGCAACAGCAGCAGCAGCGGGGAAGCAGGCGCTGAGGGTCCTGGGGTAGCTGGAGTCCCCTCAGCCGCAGCGGTAAACGTCAGCCGCTGCGACTCTGTGGTGGTCAGAGTCAGCGCAGGAAATAGCAACAGACAGGCGGGCCTGTTTGTCCAGCTAAACTTCACCTCTATCGAAGGTGAGCAGCTACTTACTGTGCAGAAACGAAGCAACATATTGAAGCTTCTTTAAGCCATAAGTTCACCTTGTATTAAAATGAAGGAGCACGTTCGGCCAGAATATAAAAGCAGAAATAATTTTGTTGTTGTTTGTTCATTGTTTTTTTCACTATGTTTCCAAACTTCAGTTTTTCCTTAGTGGATAAATAAATAGTAATTACATGTTTCTCTACATTTTGTGCTCTCATTTTAGTTTCATAGAAAGTGGGATCTCAAACATCCAGGACCTATAAAAACAAACAAAAAAAAATCCTTATTCCAATAAACTTGACTGAAGCCAGTTTTTCCAGAAAAAGAGACAACTTTTTGTTTTATAAAAATATTGTTTGCTTATTGTTGAGGAAGCAAAAATAACATGTTTTACTAAATACTTTTTGTATTTTTGACTTTAAAAAATGTGCACACAAGAACCTTATACTAAGCAATTATTGGCCCATTAGACCTTACTCAGCTGTTTTCCGTGTAATAAAACAACTCCGACTCAGTATCCAAAAGCACTTTTACTTCAATAGCGTTTGGCCCATTGTGACTTGATGCTTTATTTTTATTGTCTTTAATTTTATGTGCGTTTTAGATGTGAGCATTTTTACTGTTTTATGTCTCAGGCAAACATGTTCTCTTAAATGTGCTGTTTAAACAAATTGGATTAATTTGGATATCGATACTGTCCAAATGTTTGCTTTTAATTAAATTTTCTTCTTATTTTCATGTCAGTATTTTGATTGCATGGTTGCATTTGTTTTCCCTTCCCAGATGCAAACAAGAGCGACGAAGAAGAAAAAGTGGAGGAGGAGCCGTTCCTGACCGCCTACCTCCATTCCCACGAGGAACCCAACGAGTTCAACTGCACAGACAGGAAGCGCATCACTCTCAGTATGACCAGAGGGCAGGACCACAGGAAGTACACCTTCTTCCTGTCACCAGAGTAAGAATCTCTGAATCTTAGAATTGAGTTTGCTCTCATCTGAATTAGGTTGTGTTTCTGAACTCTTCCACAAAGAAAGAGAAATGTTGATGTTGGTTCTTTTAGTGAAGCCAGCGTTTTCTCTTGATACAAAAAGGCACCAACTAAAAGCAAACATATTGTTGACATATTTGGGCCGTCAGATATCAGGGAAACATTCCATTGTGATACCAATTCTGAAAACTGATTATCTATCAAGCAGTTATTTATTTAGTTTCTTTATTATTAAATAATGCTGGGCTTTATGGAGTCTAGCCGACTGATGATGATGTCACTGACAGGCAAAGTGGGTTTATGTGGCATTTGATGGTATCCTGTTTGACAACTTGCAACAGACAACTGAATCAGGTGTCTCCTTATATTGATCACTCCTTGATTCTTAGTATTGATTATTGATCTTCTCTGATACATTTGAATTTGTTTTGATTGATTTTTGATCTTCTCTGATAAATTTGCATTTGTTTTGACCAGATCCTATGACACCACTCAGGATTACTTCGTCAATGTAAGCACACCGTGCGGCCCTGATTCTCAGCCTGCCCGTGTCCGCCTGGAGGTTGGGGTGTTTGCCGTTCTCTGTCAGTACTTCAGCGAGGCCGAGAAGCAGTGGAGGACGGACGGGATGGTCCCGCTGCCAGAGACCAATTTCAGCAGAGCCGTCTGCCGCACAAGACACCTCACATCGTTTGCCGCGGGCCTGTTTGTGCCGACCAACGCCGTTAGCTTTAAAATGCCAGTAAGTACAACCACAAAAAAAAAAAAAAGAAGTAAAAAAAAAAAAGATTTTTACATGAAAGGTCCTGAAGACGCAACCCAAATGTACGCCTACTTGTATATTTTAGGAGCGTTCAGGTCCACCAAGCCTGATTGTGCTGCTGGTGTGCATACTGGGCTTGCTCAGCTACGTTGTGGCAGCAGCCATCTTGCACAAGTTGGACCAGCTGGATCTTCGCCGAGCGGGTGTGGTTCCACTCTGCGGCCAGAACGGGAGCTTCAAATACGAGATCCAGGTCAAAACCGGCTGGAGCCGAGGGGCAGGTGAGGCAGAAAATCATTCCTACTAAAACAGTTGAACTCAGTATTTATAAATAAAACTTGCTCAACCACTTGTTGATCCACCATGGTCTTGCTGTATCTCCTCTTTAATTGGCGCATGTCGGTTTGATGTTGTGGCGTTTACCTCGCAGTGACCCATATTCAGCACTGGAACCCAGTCTGGATTGAGGTCATCTATTTCATACGTCATTGAAGAGGACAAATCTGAACACACATCAATGTTAATACTGTAAATTTGATAACACTAGTAAATTAGTTTACTTCACAATAATGAAATAACCTCGATATTCACTGACAAAACTCGGACTATGCTACATAAAAAAATATAAGCCCGACCTAAACAAGGTTGACCCACTTAATTGAACTCACCATAACTGAACATGAGTACAGAGGGACAAAAATCATAGCAAAACATGATGACACAACACCAACAAATTGAGTTTAGACACTCACCATGTCTGGAGCAAACTAGTAGATATGTTGGGATGTTATAGAACGTGATATTAGGACGTCTCACCGCTGATACCCAGGACATTCGTCTCCTTTTCTTGAGCTCCGTTAGCTTAGCTCCGTTAGCTTCGCCCCCTCGCAATGTTTACAGGTAGGAAAAGAGTGAAACGAAAGTCCGTTTTCCATCTTTTCACCGTTTCGGTCGTGTGATAAGACATTACATCCAATAACGCAGCAAGTTCCATTGCTAAATAATTTTAAGTAACTTAAATTAAAAATATCTGTGAGACAATTTTTTTGTTTATGGGCCCACAAAATGGCGCTCATATCCCTGCGTCTAGAGCAGTGACGTCACGTTCCAAAACTCCAATGGGGGCCGGCCATAGCGATACGTAGGAGACCGTTGAAATGATTATAGACACATTTTATAACACTGAATGGAATAAGCCGTTAGTCAACAGAGCTGGAATTCTCCACATACCATTGAGTACAGGTTGGCTAAGTTTAGCACTGATGATCATTTTTAGCATCGGAGCCCCGGATTTGGGTCCAACCAACAATCACAGTTTCTGGTAGCAAAGTGCCAGGTAGTAAACATCTGATTTTTACTTTTGCAAAATTCACCAAATGTAAATTTCTTGTGCATAAGCAGATAAGCAGTATTTCAAAAGATCTTATGTTTTATAAACCATAATTAATTTGGTGTTAAGAGATGAGTGTTTGTTTCTGATAACAAACTGCCACAAAGTATAAATCTTATTTTTACTTTTGTGTTGAACTTTGATCATATATTTACCATCAATGACAAAAAAAACAAAACGTTTTTGCTTCTCTGCAAAATTCACAAAGTGCAGAATCCTTAGATAGTATATGACAAATAGTATTTCAAAAGAGCATAAAAAGTTTTATATTTTATGAACAATAACAATATTTGTTGTTAATCAGTTGCTAAGAGATGAATGTGTTTTCTAGTAACCAAGTGCCACGAAGTAAACATCAGATCTATATTTTTGCAAAATTTACCAAATGTAAATTTCTTGTGTATAAGCAGATAAGAAGTATTTCAAAAGAGCTCATTTGTTTATTATTTTGGTATTAAGAGAAGATTTTTTTTTCTGGTAAACGAACTGCCACAAATTATAAATCAGATTTTTACTTTTGTCTTGTATGTCGGGTTTTATAATATTTTTACCACCAAGGCCAAAAAAATTGTTTTTCTGCAAAATTCAAAAAGTGCAAAATCATTAGATAGTATTGGATGAATAGTATTTCAAAAGAACAGAAAAAAATCTTATGTTTTTTGAACAATAACCATACTTGTCAATCTGTTGCTAAGAGATGAGCGTGTGTTTTCTGGTATCCAAGTGCTACTCAGTAAACATCTGACTTTTACTTTCGCCAAGTTCACCAAATGTAAATTTCTTGTGTATAAGCAGTATTTCAAAAGAGCATATGTTTTATAAACAATATTACCTATTATTAATTCTGGTGGTAAGAGATAAGCGTTGGTTTCTGTTAATGCACTGGCACGAAGTATACTTTTGTGTTGAATGTAAGTTTTATCATGTATTTACCACCAATGACAAAAAAATGAATAAAATAAATTTTTGCTTCTCTGCAAAATTCACAAAGTGCAGAATCCTTAGATAATATACGATAAATAGTATTTCTAAAGAGCAGAAGAGATTTTATATTTTTTGAACAATAACAATATTTGTCATTAATCTGTTGCTAGGAGATGAGCTCGTTTTCTGGTAACCAAGTGCCACAAAATAACCTTCAGATTTTTACTTTCACAAAATTTATCAAATGTAAATTTCTTGTTATAAGCAGTATTTCAAACAATAATATTACTTATTATTAATTTGGTGGTAGGAGATGAGCGTTTGTTTCTGCTAACGTACTGACACGAAGTGTAATACTTACCATATATATATATTTACCATCAATGTACAAAAAAAATCACTAGTTGCACAATTATTTAGTAGGATAAGACAAGTAGTATTTCAAAAGAGCAAAGTAATTTTTATGTTTTTAGACCAATAACAATATTTGTTGTTAATCAGTTGCTAAGAGATGAGCGCGTTTTTCTGGTAACCAAGTGCCACGAAGTAAACATCTGATTTAGTTTTGCAAAATTTACCAAATGTAAATTTCTTGTGTATAAGAAGTATTTCAAAAGAGCTCATGTTTTACAAACAATAGTACTTGTTTATTATTTTTGTATTAAGAGAAGATTTTTTTTTCCTGGTAAACGAACTGCCACGAATTATAAGTCAGATTTTTACTTTTGTGTTCAGTGTAAGTTTTATCATATATTTACCACCAATGTAAAAAAAAAAAAAAAAACCTTTTTACTTTTCTGCAAAATTCATGAACTGCACAATTCTTAAGTGGGATAAGTAGTATTTCAAAAGAGCAGAAGAAATCTTGTTTTTTGAACATTAACATTGTTGTTTAATCTGTTGCTAAGAGATGAGTGCGGTTTCTGGTATCCGACTGCAACGAAGTGAACATATGATTATATTTTTGCAAAATTTACCAAATGTAAATTTCTTGTGTCAAAGCAGATAAGCAGTATCTCAAAAGAGTTCATGTTTTATAAACAACAATAGTTCTTGTTATTCATTTGGTCTTTAGAGATGACCATTTTTTTTCTGGTGACGAACTGCCACGAAGTATAAAACATTTTTACTTTTGTGCTGAATGTCTGGTTTTATGATATATTTACCACCAATGACAAAAAAATAAACATTTTCACTTTTCTATGAAATTCACCAACATCACAATTCTTAAGTTGTATAAGATAAGAAGTATTTCAAAAGAGCTGTAGAAATCTTATGTATTTTGAACAATAACAATATGTGTTGTTAATTTGTTGCTAGGAGATGAGTGCGCTTTCTGGCAGCGAAGCGTCACGAAGTAAAAACAAGTAAATACTTTTACTTCCGCACACCTCGCTGCAGTAAACAGAGAGGGGCGGAGGACGGACCACTGCCAGTCTAATACATCAACACAAACATTAGCAGGCAGTGCCTTTTCGCTAAAATAAAAATGTGCAAAACATTACTTACTAAATTAATGAGTAAAATGAGGTAAAAAAAAACAAAAACTACAATTTCTAGCTGATACACGAACATGTGGGGTAATGCTAGCATGTTGACCTCCATGTAGAGTGCAAAGAGCAAATTATTAACAAATTTAAATGAAGTCTACCGTTTGATTAAATATTCCACCTGAAAAGTGAAAGAAGTGTGTTAAAAGCAACCGGAAGTGTGTGTGTGTGTGTCAACAAACATTGAATCTTTATTGTTTAGCCTTCATGTGGATTAAGGGAAAATCAGCAACAAATTAAAACTTGTGCACACAAATCTCGCTTCATTAGTAAATTAGTAAATCTCTGACCAGCGCAGGATGTGACTACAAATTGCACTATTTTAGTAATATCCCTTTTCTGCCTGTACAGGTACGACAGCTCATGTCGGAATCAGCCTGTATGGACGTGAGAGCCGCAGCGGACACCGCCATCTTGACAGCAAAGGAGCGTTCACGCGTAACGCTCTCGATATCTTTCACATCGCCACGGACACCAGCCTGGGCAGCGTGTGGAAGATTCGGATTTGGCACGACAACAAAGGTAATGAAGAGGAAGAAAGGCTTCTGTTTAAATAATCACTCCATCATTAAAACCTGTTTTCTGAATCTGTTGCAACCGTTGCTCCCTGCTGCCTCCGCAGGCCTGTCTCCGGCGTGGAGGCCACAGTACGTGTTGGTCAAAGACCTGCAGACTGAAAACAGCTACTACTTCCTGGTTGAGGAGTGGCTGTCAGTTGACAATGAAACAACCGGAGGACGAGTGGAGATCGAAGTGGAGGCCACGGGTGAGTACCGAACATCTAAAATGCTGCCTGGCATCACCGGTGGGCTCATGGCAACATATTTGCTCCTGTTCTCCCAGAGGAGGCTTTGCTTCGTCGCCTGCCTCGACTCCTGAGGTCTGAGCTGCAGAGGGCTCTGTGCGAGAGTCACCTTTGGCTGTCTCTGTGGGAGAGGCCCCCCCGCAGCCCCTTCACCCGCCTTCAGAGAGCCACATGCTGTGCTGTGTTGCTGCAGCTCATCCTGCTGGCAAACACCCTGTGGTACAGTATTGTAGTGGACAAAAGGCACAGGTGTGTGAGATTTCCATCCTGTTAAATCCACGCAGCAGACATTTTCACATTTTATGCCACAGCCACAAACATCAGTTCATTTTACTGGGATATTGTGAAATGTATCAATAGACGAAATAATTAGGTGGAAGAAAGCAAATCAAAATCTGAAAACTCTTTTACACTGACACCCCTAAATGAAATCCAGTACAATTAGTTAAAATTCAGAAGTCACTTCAGCAGATTATAACTATGTAACTAACTTAAATCTCATTGTAAATCCATGTTTTCTTTGACGACTTCTGATGTTTGTTAGTGAACAAACAGCATCATAAAGACCAAGGAGCGCAGCCAACATGACAGCATGCCAGATGTTACATGTTTCAGAAAAGTAACGATAGAAACTCAGGAGAAGTGGATTCAAGAGGCCTTTACGCAAAAGCGCGCCGAAACTTCCCTGACTCTTATTTGTAGAAAATTGTATATTATTTTCTATGATTTCTGTAAACAATAAAAAGAACAAAACTTTGAGGCTGTAAATATGAAACGATCAAGGGGCCGATGTGGAAACGCGTTTACACCCATTGATTTAATCTCGTCCTGCAGCCAGAGGGCGGTGTCCCAGCATTCCTCGCTGAGCGGAGAGACGCTAGCAGCCGGTGTGGTGGCCTGCCTGACCGTCTATCCCCTCTACCTGCTGGTCTTCACTGTGTTCAGAATGAGCCGCAGCAAGGTGCAGTACCCCTAGCACCAACCACAGTCCTGTTCCCCGCGTCGACACAGAAAGCTCCGAGTTGACATGTTTGCGTGTGTCTCCAGTCGGTGACCGTGGAGCAGGTGTCGTCACAAGTGGATCAGGAGTCGGTTGAGATCGATGACCTCCTGGAAGACTCTATGGGAGGAAGTTCTTTCCTCTTTTTCAACGGAGAGGTGACGTTTACCCTGAAACTTAGAAGTTCATTGAATAAAAAACGGTTTTACGGGTGTGTTAATCTGTCTGTTCGTCTCTGTTCTTCAGACCAACTCGGAGGAAACAAACGTGGATCTGCCTTCGCCCTCGATCAAGAGGTGAACTAATCTTCTATTTTCAGACTCTTGCTCAGAAAGAGGTCACGAAAAAGCAAACTTTAAAGAAAATGAAAGGAAAGAATGAAGGCTGCTTTCTTAGAAAAAAATGACTGTACTGGTGAAAACATTTGTATGTTGACATCCATTTAATACGAGATGAACAAAACCTTTTCTTACAGTCACTACACAACTTTCTCAAGGCTGTTTGATCAACACTTCATTGAAGAGACGCTCTGAGTTACAGAGCCCGGTTTCAGGCCTAGTCCTCCGAATAGTTCTAGAAAATAATAAACTGTTATCCATTTTGGCCGAAAACTTTTTAATGTCATTAAAAGTCATTATTTCTAAAAATTCAGACCAAGGGTGAGATTTGAGAAAACTTTTTGTTTTGTGTTTGTGTGTATTCATGGGGAAACGGAGATTTGGAGTCATCCAGATTACAGTCTGTGACAAATAATGTGCAAATATATCCAAATACTCACTTTGCCCATATATCAGCATTTGTTTGATCGTTACCTCAGAAGTGTTTTAGCTTTGCGCTATCCTCTCCCACTGTGGGTTTGGCACGTTTAAACGTTGGTGCGGCTTTATGTGGACAAAGCCTCGGTGTTGGTCTCAAAACATCTTCTGCTGCTCTTCTTAGTGAGGACACCTGGGACATGCCAGAGGAGGACACGGACGACCGGGACTGGCCGGAGCTGATGAGTGAAGAATCGGTGATGGGAGGGGCCGGACACGGGGCGGGGATGCCCAGGCTGAAGAGGGTGAAAGGGAGCAGGTACCTGGGGGATGACATGACCCTTAACCCCGAGGAGGATGAAGGATCCGACCCGCAACACAACAAACATTTCACCTCATCAGGTAGCCGCAGCTCGAAGGGCGTAATTGTCGAATCAGGCACTTCCGAGGTCACGACCTTGACCTCGCGCTGCTTCCTGTTACAGATGAGGATCTGATCAAACACATCCTGGAAGACGGGCAAAACTTCTTTCCTCAGGCGGACGAGAGTGAGATGGCCGACCTGTACGTTATTCTGCTCTTATTTGATGACATTTTAGCGAACAAGAACAATTTGCTGGTGTTTGATTTAAATCTATGACTTCTACTTTAGGTCAAGTATTTTTGGGGACAAGACAGAAGTGATTCTCCTTCAGAAACTCAGTGAGCCTCTCACTGTAGAATCCATCAGGAGGGATCCACCGAAAACAGCTTTCACCTCAAATACAGGTCTGTTTCACAAAGTGTGTGTAATTCTAACCCCACTTTATCTGTGTAAAATTACACGTATTTCAGAGCTGAAACGATTAATCGTAGCATTACTTATTTTATCACTCAGTTTTGAACAGTTGTAGTAGCCGAGGCTAGCTACGCTGACAACATGCTGACCAACATCAAAACAACAAGTTAATGGTGGGTAACAATGGCAACCAGTGACAGTTTAAAAGGCCACTGACTCTTTCTGCAGTCAGTTTGCGAGCGCATCCGCCGTGTTAATAACAAATCCGTAAGACAAGCCCACTCTGACTACCAAACGAAACTATGACATCACAATATGTAGATTTCTGCAGGAAATATTGAAAAGCAGAACGATCCACTGGTCAGTGAAACAGAGTCCACCGCTGGAGTGCAGGAGACAATCGATATAGCAGAGAAGGAACAGCCACCAACAACGAGGCGCAACAAGAAGAAAAAGATACCGTTTAATATCTGGTTGGAGAAACATGCCCCTGCTGATCTAACGATTTCAGAAGAAGACGT
Organism: Poeciliopsis turrubarensis; assembly: GCA_010277015.1. Taxonomy (NCBI): domain Eukaryota; kingdom Metazoa; phylum Chordata; class Actinopteri; order Cyprinodontiformes; family Poeciliidae; genus Poeciliopsis; species Poeciliopsis turrubarensis. The sequence goes on from VMRN01000013.1 coordinate 6,744,890, forward strand.
TTCACCAGTTACCGAAACAATCGATGTAGCAGAGAAGGAACAGTCCTCTAAGTCTTGCGCTGAAAATGTTAAAAAGCAGGACACCTCTCTGCCTGAAGAAGGAGGTGACCGGGCAGATTCCTTAAAAAAGGAGATTGGCGCCGTGGAAACACCACTGGCAACTGAACAGGATTTCATCTCCAAAACATCGGAGACACTGGATCAGCCACAGGACGAACAGCGACCAAAGACCAGGCGCAACAAGAAGAAAAAGATACCATTTCAAATCTGGTTGGAGAAACATGCCTCTGCTGATCTAAGGACTTCAGCTGAAAGTACTGGGATGGAAGACGTTTCACCAGTTACCGAAAAAGCATCGATCTCCGTACTGCAGGAGACAATCGATGTAGCAGAGAATGAACAGCCCTCTCAGTCTAAGGAATAGCTGCCAACTACCAGGCGCAAAAAGAAGAAAAAGATACCGTTTCATTTCTGGTTGGAGAAACATACCCCTGCTGATCTAACGATTTCAGCTGAAAGTACTGGAATGGAAGACGTTTCACTGGTTACCAAACAGGAATCGATCTCCGTACTGCAGGAGACACCAGAGAAGGAACAGTCCTCTGAGTCTTGCTCTGAAAATGTTAAAAAGCAGGACACTTCTCTGCCTGAAGAAGGTGATCAGGAAGATTCTTTGAAAAAGGACCCTTGTACAGATGAACCTGTGATTTCTACAAAACAACTGGTCACCGAAAAGAAACCCATCTCCAAATCACAGGAGAAAGTGGATCAAAAAGGGGAGAAACAGACGTCAAAGACGAAGCGCATCAAGAAGACGCCACTATTATGGAAATCTCTCCCCAAGTCAGACGTTTCTGTAGATGCAACGTTTTTGGCAGAAAATAGTGACATCAGTAAAAGTCTCCTGCTGGAAAAACCAAGTTATCAGGCAGCTTTGCCCAGCAGAGGAAAGAAGACATTTTGGAAAGTGTTCCCTGAATCTGAACCTGGCATTGACCTAAATTTCTTCGCTGAAAATCTCGAAGGGCAAGATGTTTCAGTTCCTGGCAAAAGACGGTGAACAGGTAGCTTCCCTGGAGCACAAAGGACACAGTGATTTACACAACAAGTCAAGCAACTTGTCAAGCAAAGTGTACGTGTCAGGCCAAATCTAAGGAACCTGAAATGAAAATAATGAACTACAGAAATACTTGCTGAGATGTTTGCCATAAATCGTAAACGAAGTACTAAACTCAAATACCAGAACGATCTGTTGAGGAAAGTACTCTGAGCAAAGACAAGACAAGAGGGCCACATGTGGGTTGAGTGATTGGAAAAAAGACTCACTGTTGTTAATTTTAGATAATTAACATTTTAGATAATATTAAAAAGCCAGGACATCAGTACTCATGTTCATACATTTTCATTCATTTTCATTTTATTTTGGTAAACTGTCCACATTACAACCACATTTATGAATTAAGAACAACACATGATTCACATTTTCATGATTTACAAAAACAGACATTTATTCCAAGTGATTATTAAACTGTGTAAAAAAAAAAAAAAAAGCAGAATATAAACATTCACATCACCTCATGGTGATGTGAATTAGTTTTCTTGTTGCTGAGATTTTCAGATGAGGTTGGTCAACTTTACATTGCTGAAATAGACAAGAAAGTCTCTCTGCAGCTAATTATGCAACTTCTTAAAGGCCAGGCTGGATCAACGTGATTTGGTAATCTTCAGTCGGACTTTAAAGGTCACAGAAACCTTTTTTTTTTTTGTCCCCCATGCGAATCAATTATTTTCGAACTGCACCTCTGTCCACCCGGGGCCTGGTATTTTTGTCTAGCACCGCAAAACGTAACGTTCTCCATAGTTATTACTTTTCCGAAAGATCCATTCAAAACAAATGTCAGCTTTCAAGGGAAAGCTCTGATTTGTTTTTGCGATTATAGCTGTGCCTAGCTATATCGTCTCCCACAAAATCTCTAAAAGATCAATTTGTATGAGCATTTTCTCAAAGCGCTGTAGTATTTCAGATTTCTTTTGACCATTGATTCCTGTTTCTGCGGCTCCAGTTGTGACTGATGTGTGTCGTCCCCGACGGTTCCCTCCCTGGTGTGGCCGGGCGGCGCTGTGGGGCAGCTGGGCAGGAATCGCTCTGGCCAGCTGTGTTTCCATTTGGGCGGGCCATGGGTTCAGTGAGAAGGCGTCCATGATGTGGTTAATCTCCTGCTTCTTCAGTTTCTTGTGCTCCTGTCTGCTGCTGGAGCCAATTAAGGTAAACACACCCAAACTCTTATTCTTAGTGACGGTAGTATGTGATCCACAGCCAGATCAGCAGAGGGCACAGTTGGTCATCCTTAAGCTAAGCCATTTGATGCAGAAATAAAGATGGCGGCAGACCCCAAAAACAGGAAAGAGAACACTAAACGCATTTCTATTCTATTTTTATCAGTCAGGCGTCTTGTTTGGTGCAAATCCAACGTTCACAGACCTAACAGCTGCCCTCTGCTCTCAGGTGCTATGCGAGGCCGTTTACTTCGCTGTGCGCGTGCGCCGGCTGCGTCCGGAAGACAGCGACGTGCTGGTGGACTTCCCACGCGAGGAGCGAGTGGTGCAGCGGGTCGCCAGGGTGAGACCGCCCCAGGGCTTCGCTCTGTCTCAGGCCCGGCACCAGGCCCGCAAGGTCCACATGCTGCACACCATGCTAAAGGTCGGTGGGAAACAGAGACTCTGAGCTGGGGGCATTCAAATCTTTGCTTTAACAGAAATTGTTGTTCCCGTTGTTTTGCAGAATTTTCTGGTTTACATGTTTTTCCTGCTGGTCGTCCTGCTTCTGAACTACTCTGACTCGGCTAAAGACGCGCACAGCCTGAGACTGCGGACTCAGCTGCAGCAAGCCCTGCACACTCCACAGTACCACACCATCAGCAGGTGCTCACACAGTGGAGTCGTGGTTTTAAAATGCAACCTGCTGTGATTTTTCAGTCCCGTTTGGCCGATCTGTCAAGTGTGGGGAAGTCATTTGTTTGTAGAGACATTTTTACAAGCTTGAAATGAACAAAAGAGAGCCAGGCTCATCCATAAAAGCTAATGAGCTTTTCTCTGCCCACTCTTGTGTCTTTTGTACGTCTCCTTCGTGTGGGTGACGAATACGTTTATTTGTCTTTAAGACGAGACGACGTCCTGGCCTGGCTTAATGGATCTCTGCTCCCTCGGCTGCTGGACGAGTCGTCTCTCCTCAGAGACACAGGAAGCCTGCTGCTCGGCTCCCCGAGGCTCCGACAAACCCGTGACACACAAACCGGTGAGTTAACTCCATCGTGAACTTTGACCTTTAACCCACCATTGAGTCACAGCTCCTCACTGACAGTAATTTATTTGTAGAGGCTTTTTATTTTATTTTATTTTTTATTTTTTTCCTCTTAAGACCATCTAGAGTTCCCGTGAGCTAAGTCTACACAACGTTAGGCATAAAGCATTTTATTAAGTCAAGTTTATTTGTATAACACATTTCAGCAACAAGGCAGCTTAATGTGATTTATATCATAAAAACACCAATTATGAAATAAGTAAAATACATTTTGTCGAATCACTATCAAGCAAAAACGCATCAAACATGTTTATTAAAAGGAGCTCAGTCTTTGTTCCATATTTGTGGAGTTTTAGAAACTGTTACTGCTTAAGCAGATTAGATCAATTCTTTGTCTAAGTGAATTAATTCAAACAGCTTTTTAAAAAGCATAAATATGCTGTAATCACTATTTTACCAAGAATCCCAATAAGTGTCTCTGTAAAACCATCCATCTCTCTCTTTCCCAAACTATTTGACTATTTGTCTGAAAATGCAGCCGAAAAAGATGCGTTGAAGTCTTTTTTTTTTTCTTAATAAATAGTCTTATTCTGTAGAACTGATAGAAGTTAAAGATGATCAGATTGTTGTTTTGCTCATGTCTCACATTTTCCTCCGCCTGCAGGTGGTTTCAGACCAAGAGAACGATCGCCTCCGTTGGTTACATCCCTCACTAGAGCCGCAGAGAATGACACGGTCACCGGCGCGATCAATATAGATTGGTAAGAAAAACGTTGACAACGCGACCGATCGTTCTCGGCTTTATACGGTTTGGACGGCAGCAATTTCTTTCAAACACAGGAATGAAGTTGGATCTTTTTTGATGTAATCTTTACTGTGTTCGCTCACTTACTTTCCAAGGGCTCAGATGGAGGAGTCCGATGGCAGAAACCTGCTTCACCACTTCAACAGAAGCCTGCAGGAGGCCTCTTCCTCCCTGCAGCAGCTGCAGCAGCTGCACTGGATCGACCACAGGTAACGACATGACTGTAGGAAAATCTGGAGATTTGGTTTGAAATGGAGACGTGTGTCCTCTGCTGCATAGATACGTAAAACATCTCACAAAGGTATTCGTACTTCTTCAAACTTGTCACATTTTGACACGTCGCAACCAAAGACTCTGACACATTTTGGGGATTTTATTACAATAAATGTAACTTGAACCCTTCTGGTTTTTTAGCCTTTCTCCTGTAATAGAGCTTTTGACACATTGTTTAAAAACGGTAAGTGAAACATGCTGGAGACGTCAGTCTGATGAGCGTGTGTGTGTGTGTGTGTGTGTGTGCGTGCGCGTGCGTGTGCGTGTGTGCGTGTGTGTGTTTGCAGGACTCGAGCCGTGTGTGTGGAGTTCTCCCTCTACAACGTCAACACGAACCTGCTGGCTGTTTTCAGGTTTCTGTTTGAGTTCCCAGTTTCTGAGCGCGCTCAGTCCAGCCTGGAGCTCAGCGTCCTCACTCTGTGGCCGATCACAGGCCTGGACCTTCAGCTTCTTCTCACGGTAAATCCGCCTCGCACGGCGGCGAACCGTGAGACGCCACTGAAACCTTTTCCTCCGTTTCGTCTAACCTCTGTGTCTGCCTGTGGTTTCCAGTTGGTCCTCCTCTGCCTCGTCTTGTACTTCCTGGTGCGAGGAATCCTGGCGCTCCTCCGGGAGGGCTACACGTACCTGTTGTCATCGTGGAGAGTGCTGGGTATATGCAAGCTGTGTGTGGCTGCGTCTGTGTGCGGGCTCCATCTGAGCCGCTCCGTCATGGCTGGGCAGCAGTGGACGTTGTTCCTGACGCGACGCCGAGATGCCTTCACGGACTTCTACCCGCTGGCCAGGCAGAGTCAGCTGTACGCCGTCATGTCTGCCATGCTGCTGTTCATTCTGGTGCTAAAGGTAACGCAGAAAAAACAAAATTATAAAGAAATATGGTACACTCGTGATGCTTGGTTGAGAAGAAAAACCAACATTCAGCTGCAAACAACTGTCGGGTGAAAATCGAATATTTATAAAACAGTTATTGGCTTCCGCTGTGTTTATGTGTAATAATTCAGGAAATGAATCCATCTTTTATTACAGTGGCATAAACATTACTGTAGTTCTTGGGGAGATTTGGAGATTTTTGCTTTTGCCAGAGATGCAAAGAGAAATCAGGACGGATGGATTAAGCTGTTAACTAGTCAGAAACCAAATTTCATCAGTTTACTGCCAGTCAGTGCATCAAATCCTATTAGGTTGCAGTCACAAGAACACTCTTTGGTGAACAAGTCGTTACTGTGGGAAGAAAAGTAGCATTTTTCCTTACGTCTCACTAGGCACAGAAGACATTTGAATGGGAGGCATATTTTCTGTGACATGTCCAGGCAGGTTTGAAGAGTGAACTTCTCTGTGCTCCTAATATTAGTAATTCGTGACTGCAGCGTTACAAAATGGTTAAATTATTATTTAAATGCAGGTTGAATTGAAGTTCTTCCAGAGAAACTGGGACTGCCTTAAGTTTGCATCGAGAGGTGAAAGGTTCACAGAAAACAAACAGTGGTGTCAATAACTCAATAACACCATTATTTTTGGTTAAAATCAGTTTCTAATGGTGAATATTTTTCCCCCACGGAATTAATGTACATAGATTAAACGTTGGGTTTTCTGGTTTAGTGGGAGATTTTGCTACTAAAATCTGACACGCTCTATAATAAAATATCGAAAGGGGGTGCAAAAAAATCTGCTTTTTTTTTTTTTTTTTAAAAAAAGAGGATATGTAACGTTTATTAGGTACTTATTGGAGTCTAATGAGGGGAATTTAAAATACATTGCTGCATTTAGATGTCACTACAACAAAAGTGGATGTAAAGCATTTTCCCTTTGTTTATATTTATTGACTCTTGTCCCTTCTCCCCTGTTGGGCACTCAGGCGTCGCACCAGTTGCGTTTCCTCCGGGAGTGGGCGGTGTTCGGCAGGGCTCTGCGGCGCTCGGCCTGGGAGCTCCTGGGAGTGGCGTCGGCTCTGCTCCTGCTGCTCCTGGCTTACTCCCACGCAGGACACCTGGTCAGATATCCGTTCTCTGCTGCATCTTCTGAAGCATTTTCGAACTTTATGTGACATTTATTTTGGATTGTTGTGCCTCCTGTCCTGTGACCTCCCCCTGCAGCTCTTCCACTCTGTGCTGGACGGCTACGGCAGCGTGAGCGCCGCCTGTCTGTCGTTGCTGGGAGCCAGGGGGAGGGGCCTTTTATCGTGGCTCCCTGCCTCCACGATGACCGGCCCCTCAAACACCGTCTCCTCCCTGACGTACCACGCGACCTTCGCCATCCTCCGGCTGGTTTTCCTGTGGTTGATCATCTCTGTGCTGCTGAGGAACTACCGGCGCGCCCGAGCAGAGCTGTACCGCCCCGCCGTGGATCTCCAAGACTACGAGATGGTGGAGCTGTTTGTCAGACGACTGAAAATGTGGATGGGACTCAGCAGGACCAAAGAGGTAAGCCTCATGTTTCATATTTGTGGTGAGTGGGATTTGGCCAGCTTCTGACCAGGACACACCTCAGCGTGAGACAGGATGGAGAATTTATTTCTATTTTCTTGAGCACAAGTTTTTTTTGCCCCGAAAAATAAAAAACATACCAGATCCACAAATACTCAGTCTGATGATTCCTTCTTTCCCTCGCAGTTTCGTCACAAAGTCCGTTTCGAAGGCATGGAGCTCCCGCCGTCCCGCTCGTCCTCCACCAGCGACTGCAAGTCCCTGTGTCTGCCCCCGCTGGACAGCCCGGACTCCCCGCCGACGCCGGACAGCATCGATGCCGGCTCAGAGGCCTCGTGGCGTCCAGCCTCCTCGAGCCCCTGCAGCCTGACGGAAGCGCCCGGGGTCAGTCTCGGCCTGGGCGTGGGTTTGGGCCTGGGGCTCGGCCCGGGAGTGGTGGTCGGGGGCACGAGCTGGAGGGAGAGGGCGGAGACGGAGGCCTCTCTGAGGAGGCTGCTCCCAACCCTGGACGCTCTCCTGCAGCAGCTCGACCGCGTCAACATGGCGACAGACGATGTTTACCACATCGAGTGCAGGCTGGAGCGGGCTCAGCGGAAAAGGAGGCGCAGCAGGAGAGAAAGAGGAGAGAGCGCTCATGACCGGAGAGGGAAGGGGGACGACAAGCACGTGAAAGAACGAAAGACTCGAAAAGAGAAGCACACCAGGGGCAGAAAGGAGAAAAAGACTGAACTTCCGAGAGAGTCTGGTACCAAAAAGACTCCGGTCAGCACGCCGATTCCCTTTTCAAAGCCCAGATCTACGTTGGCCTCCGCACAGCCTCACATTTCGCAGTCATCAGTCACAGATAAAACCACCACTGACCCCACCCCAACGAGCACTTCCTCTCTCCACAACCCACCCTCCAAAGCATCCTCCGCTCCCTCGTACCCCCGAGCACCCACTCCCTCTCTGCCGACCGCCCGAGGCCCCACGCCCGTTGTTACCCGAGACCGGGACCCGCAGACGGACAGAGAGACCCTCCCCTCCTCGAGTCTGTTCAACCACCCGGCTCACACCACCACCATCCCCACGTGGAAGAGGAAACGGAAACCCCCGCCCCTGAAAAACAAGGTGCACCCCACTTAGCACGTCGCTCCCAAAACCCTTCGGGGTGAGTGGGAACTAGAGGAGAAGGAGAAATTAGGAGGAAAACATTGGGTTAAGGACGAGAGGAGAACGAGGACAGCCGGTCTTGTCCCCAGACGCACCTCTTTAAACCCTGGGACAGAGAAGAGAAACTGAGGGGGATTGCAAAGAGATGAGAAAGTTACGATAAAGTTGGAATAATTGAGCCAGTTGTTTGAAAAAAAATTGAAGGTGATCAGAAGCAGAAGAATTGGGTCTTGGCTCACTCCTAAAGCACGGTGCAGGTCACTGGATGCTACCTCAGCTGAGCGATGAAACAGTGAAACCAACAGATACTTGTGTTTAGTTCTCCAAAACCCCCTTAACCCTTTTCCCCGTCGTCATGTGATCCTGGTGGTCTCATGGCGCTGTGACAGGAGCACAGGAAGGTGCTCACCAGACTGTACAGCCACACTTCTCTGTATATTTGTTTGTCTTTATTTTGTCTTTAGTTTGGACACCACGGGTGCCGGTTCAAGCCATGTATCCTGGAACCAAAGATTCCTACAGTAACGCACATCGTACACGCATGTATATAACACTGTAGTTACATATCAGTGGATGGGAATGTGCCTTACGCAACCGGCCCTACGAGGCGCGAGGAGAGGCGTGCACGTGTGTGACGCTGTTGAGATTTCAGCTGTCGCTTCTCGAGGGTGCTGCTGATACAGTGCCGGCCATATGTGGAGGTAAACATGTGCAAAGGTCTTAACAGTTTCATTAACGTTTTAGCACAGCAGGGTAACGTCACGCTGAAAAGTCTTTGAAAATCCCAAACTTTAATTTGAGAGCGTTGATTCGGTGAGGAAAATATATGCACAGACACAATGATTTTTGATAAGCAAACTGAAAGGCTTGCATAAAGAACAAACTGTTTCTGTTGGAAAGGATGAAAGAAGCACAGACAACATAGAGAATTAAACTTCAGTAGTTTAGTTAACTCAGTCTAGACTACTCAGTTATCTAGTTGGATTCTTGTGAAACTTTGGTAATGTTCACTTCACACCCGCCCTGCTTGGTCCGCCTCAAAAGGCCCGGTTCGTTCAAGTGAACTGCAAAAGCAGGAAGTGGCTTGTAGCGCAGGGTATTCTGGGTAAATACAACCAAAACAAACGCGAGAGTGTTTTGCGAGCGGTAGAAATGGCTCGTGGTCTTTTGCCAAAAACGAGAGAGAAATCCTACAACTGCTAAAATCTGACACCGCTCCCTCTTTGTTTACATTTTGCGATCACGTCCTTCACCGGTTCTAGTGGCACCACAGGCAATGGTGAACTCTCGTGGTTTCAAACATTAAAAAGTATCACACGTTTTCACGCCACATCTCAGAAAATTCTCTTGTGTGCTCAAACCACAAAAGCAGCACTTTTAAAATACATTTAAACATAAAAACCATCAGCAGATCAGTGATACTAGATGATTTATTTAAGGGCTTTTCACACATTTTTTTCCTCAATAGATATGACATTAAATGTGACCAGCACTGTTCATGTGAGAGAAGGGAGATCGGAGCCAGAAGAAGCGACAGAAAGCCAAGGCAGGGTTCTGAAGGAGAGTCATAGTAAGTGCTAACAGAATGAGGGACTGAAGGATGGAAATGAAGAAGGTTTCAGCTAAACATGACAGAAGTTCACCAATTATAAAGCTATACTGACTCCCATTCTGATTATATTTCCTGTTTTGTTGTTGTGTCTTATATGGAATTGAATTTAAAGCACTTTTCTTTTTTTTTTTTTTTTTTAAATTGTAGGTCGTTTTAAATGCGATGTGGCATAAAATAATAAGCTTGGTATCTATGCCAAAAACAGAAAGCTTCACTCATACTGTACTTAATTACTTAACCAGAAGCGCTGCCAAAGCTTTTAAATCATTTATGCATTTTGATTTTATCTAGTCATTCATCCATTCTTGTTGGGTTTTTTTTTTTTTTTTTTGTACTTGCACTTTACTCCTTAACGTAGATGATGTTGAACACCATATTTAATTAATCATGTGTCAGGTTATGAGTACATTTACGTTAAAGGGACATTTCCGTAAGTATTTGCGCCGCGTCGTTAAAGCAGTGGCTTGTGTTTATTTGCTCGTTCGCCAGCTCGTTTGATTTGTTATCATTTTTGTCGTATTAATGCACGCACTTCCTGTGTCCAGTGGACAAAACTCAGGGAACCCGTCGTCTCTCTCTGTCACAGATGGAGCCAAATCCATGCAAAAGTGTCCAGTTATCAGAAGATAATCCCAATACTGGTATTTGTTATATAAATGCTGAAGGAGCGGTACTGCGTTGTGTCTGACTCATTGTAAAAGAGGATGAATGTTTTGCTTTTCCAACAGATTTGTTTTTTGTTTTTTTTTACTTCATGCAGCATTAAAAGACACCCCCCTTTCACTGTGTATAATTTGTGTATATATGCGGGCCTGTTTGGGATGTATATATTTCCGCTTTTTGAGTATAATTTGTGCACAGTGGCACACACTTACGTCAAGCACTGGTGTTGCAGTCTCCAAAGTTTTGCATTTTTCTGGTGTAAATGATGCACAACAGCCAAAAACCTTTTAAGTCACTCATTGTGTTTTGACAGAACTGTCAGTTTAGTAGAAACCGCGGGAAGCTCAGCAGTCACTTACCCTCTCTCTGTGTATGTAGTGTGTGCAAGAGCATGGTGCCAAAGCTAAACTGTGTATCTTTTTGCAGTCTGTTGTATAAAGCTTTGTGATTTGAAAAGTGAACTTAAAGGCATTTCTCTGCGCTTTCTCCCCTTGTATCAATGCAGTTGTAGCACCTCTCGTGCTTTTGCACTTGACAAAGTCGAATAAAGTGTTTGACAGCTCAACCCTGGACGGTGTAAAGTAATTCTGGGTTGGGACAAAACTTGTGTGTTGGCTGAAAACTTTTGCTTTATGAACCTCCAGGAAGCCGAGTTAACGAGACCCTGACTAGATGCTCTGACTAAACCTACTTGGCTCTGTGATACTCAGCTAACTCAACTCTGAGTCCCTTGTCAATGGAGCGCGGATCCCGCGGAGTTTCGCCATGGCAACGGGACAAAAAAAAAAGGCCTGAAATTTTATTTGTCTGAACAAAATATATCTACTGTCTTTTGGACGCCCAAAAATATATGACGATTATGCTTGAAGTATCAAATAGTGACTCCATTACTGCTTTCACTGAGACCTGCAGGTCTGTGGAGTTTTTCTTTTGCTATAAAAAGGCTCATTCTGGCACACTACTTTATAATCCATCTTGTATTTAAACATCACTTCAGAGTCGCGGCCAAAAAATCTGCGGCAGCAAAAACATCAGTGGCTTTGTGGGTGAACCAGTGGTTCATTTAGCATTTTCTCTCTACTTCCATTTCCTCTCTGTAAACTATTTTTGCATGAAGATCCCGGATCGCCATCCGTATCACACAATTTGCTCTATACCAAAAACAAAGTTGTATTTTGAGCTCTACGTTTCAAATTTCAAGTAAAACATTTCTATTTTGATGATTTCTCTCTTACGGTTTGAGCTAGGCTTGCATTTCTTGCACTGAAACTGTGCATGAATCTGAACTAGTTGCCTATTTTCAATTCAGTGTCCCAACGGGATGAGGAGCAAAATATGAACATTTATTTCTCAGAAATACAATTTAACATAAGACTAATACAAAAGGTAAGTCTCAAGAGTTTCAGCTTTTGAATCAAATGGCTAAACCTTTCAAAGATATTTTAAGTTATTGAGACCCGCCTCGGAATTCATATAGTAGATAGTTGGCAGGTCCAACTTTGGTCCTGCCCCACTTACTCTAGCAGTTTAACTCATCTCCTCTCTGAAGTTGTTTTGTTTGTTTGTCCTCTGCAAGTCCAGCAAGTCAGCCGCACAACCTCACATGCAAAAAAGGTATATTCTTTCTGCTCCTGGCTTTTCGGTGAAAATCCAGACTGTGAAAAACATCGCATGAGGAAAGTTTTCTGACAAAATATGTTTTTAATAAATGATTTTGAGGGCACTGTGACTCAGCAGGAGTCGTGCTGGAGCGGAACAGGAACACAGTCATTTATTTCAATTCCTCATAGCATGTATCACAGGGTAGATGGACACGTCAAATATGGCTGATAGTACCTTATTTTTTTATATGTGCCTGCATTGCACACTTGTGGCCTGGCTGTTTATAAGCAGGGGGAGAAATGGTGTCATATTATCAGGCAGATGGAGTTTTTTTTTTAGTCAAAAGTGCACCTTATGTCACATGTGCTCTCCGTTTTTTTTTTGTTTTTTTTTTAAATTATTACTCTTGGCACTTGTGACCCATATTTTATTACAACACAGTCACTTTAAAACTGTCCTCTTTTCTCCATAAAATCCGGGATTCAATAATTGTCCTTAGATAAAAGGACAATTTTATCGAAAAGCAATCAATTAAAAGCCACATGTTAGGTTCCTCTTATGACCAAAACCTGACTGTGTGACGCTCTAGCGCTGCTCTACTCTCCAGTGGGGATGCGTTGATGGAAGGTCAGACTCTGTTTCTGAGTAAATCTCTTCTCACACTGGTCACAGCTGTACGGCCTCTCTCCATACAGCTGTATGGATGCTTTGACGGACTTTGCTCTCACAGTCATCACGAATTTCGCTCCTGTTGCTGCTGCTACAGTTCTGTGAGACCAAATCAGGAAAGACAGTGAAGGAAATATAGTAAAAAATATTGCATCATAATTATACAAGACAAAATGATAGATTTTCATTAACTTCTTGTGGGGGGAGGAGGGAAACAAAGGTCTTCCGATACACATGTTCTGCTTTTCTATTGATAGCTAAAAGAACACATCCAGTCTTGTTTGGTTGGTGGTAATTTAGTCCAGATTTAGTAACTTTAAACATATTTTACAAGATCCAATGTTGTGCAGATTTATAATCACAGACAGACGAAAGCAAATAAAGTGCAGATGACAAAGGCAAAGTTCAAATTGTGAGGAAATGTGATGCAGAGAGGTCTGCCTCGCTATCTTTGTGACAAAATAAACTTTACTGTAATTGTTTAGTCTGCAATGCGTGTCTCCCCACTCACGTCTGTATATTTGCAAGAGGTTTTGCTTCTACGGACGGTGGAGAATAGGCGGACATTTTAAAAAAGACGCGGGTTAACAGCAGCTCACCGCGGCTGCGCCGTGTACGTCTCTAGGCAACCATGACAACGGCGTCCAGGGGTCCTATTTAGCTCCCGCCACAACAATTTAGCTGGCCTTAATATTTCCCGTGTTCTGTTTTGGTCATTATTGTTGAGATCTGTGCGACAGGTGTGGCTACCAGACATGTATAGAAATACGGAACAAATTGCGCCCGTAATCGGTTCAATACGACACAGTCAAATACGACACGATTCCGTAGTTTATGGGACAACAACCACCACCTGCCATTTTAGCCTAGCTTAAGCTAATCTAAATATTCACAACTTTCTTGTCGAAACACTGACATTACTTATTTTCTGAAAAGCTTTTCTTCGTCTCGCCAACATCTTTATCCCAACCTCTAACGTTTTCTGTTCTGCGCCCCGGAGGTTTTTTTTTTCTGCCGCGCCATTTTTACCTCCCTGCTGTCTGGTGCGGTAACAAAAAAAAAAAAAAAAAAAGAAAGAAGCGCGTTCTCGAAGGGGCGCGTGCCCAAGCTAACTAGCTTGCTAGCTAACCCTGTTCACTCGGCTGCGCTAACGTAAACTCTGCTGTTTGTATTCTGTGTTGCTCTACACCACCATTGCAGCGGCGTTACTGGTTGTAATCGAGGAGGTAGTAGTGCTTTTTTCCCCCTTGTTCGCGATGTGAGAGCTCCTGTTTCGTTTTCGCGTCGGCGGGGTCCACTGGGACCGTCGGCAATAACTGTATCGCTTCAGGCTGACACGCACGAGGGTTAAACACAGAAAATGTAGGCTAGAAAAAAATTCCCCAAATCGTTTTGGCGCCCCCTCTAGCGCAGCGCCCCTATGCGTTGCATAGAGTGTATAGCCACTTTTTGCGCCACTGGGATGACAGTTCACTTTTTGTAATCAATTTCTGAGTTTTGTAAACAGACAAAAAAAAAAAAAGTATTAAACTTATTTTGGATAATTGAACATTTTCTATTACACCATTATTTCCATGTATTTTGGTCCTGATTTCTATTTGAGTCAACTTAAGTCTTCTGATGGATTTTCATGCTGCATAATACTTAGTAGTATGAAGCCACAGTTAGTTGTATTTAAACTATTTTTTTTCCATTAGCTATTACAGTACAATATGACCCCCAAGGACATCAGTGTGAAATATCCAAATAATCAAACCTACAAAAGGCGCAAGAAGAGGAAGTGAAATGACCAGAAATAACACTAAATGTTCAAAATGCATTCCTGCTCAGAAAATATTTTCGCCAAAAGATAGTGAAATAGAAATGTCAGGACTGGGTAAGATGGCCCAGAAAAAAAAACAAAAAAAAAAAAAAAAAACTGAGCATCTCATGCATTTGGCCACAAATAAAATGATGTCTTCAGACTCTTGGTGAAAGTATTTACAACTACCTGAGCACTGAACAGCAAAACTCATAACGTTTTTTACAAATAGGCTTTGTTTCCTCACGCTAAAAAAAAAAAAAAAAAAAAAAAAAACCCATAAGGAATACAAGATTTCAGATTGTTTTAAATTATCACTTTTAATTCATACAGTAGTTGAGACAAACACAACCAGTCTGTGTGTGTGGGTGTGTGTGTGTGTGTGTGTATTCAGTCTGCCAAATAAAGTCACCCTTGCAAACAAAGTCAAACAAAATCAGTAAAGTCGTCCACCGTCGAAACAAGTCTTTTTCTCTGTCCTGATGTCTCAGGAGCAGGAGCTGAAGCTCCTTGTTGAAATGCTTTATTTTGCTGAGTGTGTCCTTGGGTCAGCGAGATTCCTGGAGTCGAACGGGACTGGATGTCTTCTTGAGCCTGAGGCGCAGCACAGAGTTGGAAAAGACGGTTCAAATTCAGACTGGCAAACGTTAAGTGGAAAAACGTGTTGGTGAGGGAGAACCTTTTAGTTCTTGAGTTCTTAAACTTACTCTGGTCCTGATCCTCTTTATGTGTCGTAGTCTGGCAAGCCACTTGGAAGCATAAGCATCCGAGGGATTCGCTCTGTACTGATGCACCAAAGACGCCATCTAGACAAAGCAAGCAAAGATTTATTCTGGGGGAGTTTAGGGAAGAAATTGAATGTGAAGAGTCTTTTCACGGAACAAATAAAATAAAAAAGACCGACAGAGCGGGCAGCAGAAAGCTTCTTTTTTTTTTTTTTTCCTTCAATGTTCGTTTAGGGTCTCTGTGCTTTTTACCACCTGAAAGCGTTTCATATTTTCTAATGTCAATTCCATAAACGTCCATTTATTTTATTGGGATATTTACAAGATGAAGTAGCAGAAAAGAGAAAGAAGAAAAAGAAAACATTGACTTTGAAACTTTTATGGAAAATGTGTCATGCATAAATATTTAATCTCCTAATGTAACGCCTTCAAACTTCACCTAATTAATAAACACTCTGGAATTTAATCTAAATAACCAGTGAAGGCCTCAGAGGTTTGTTAGAGAACATTAGTGAACGAAAAACATCACGAAGACCGAGGAACACGAACACAATCAAAGGAGACTGAGGTGAAGTTTAAACCGGTTAAAATTTGAAATGACACGCTCTCCCATGAAAACTACGCATCAGTTTCCTTCTACCTCACAATTATACTAAACTGAGCTGGTCTATAACGAGATGCGTTGAAGCTTCTGGGTGAAACTTGACAAAACGTGACAAACTTCAACTTCACAAGACTCTGTAGAAGTACGGATCAGACTCACATTTGCATGCAGAGCCATCTGTCGAACCAAGAGCGGCAAGTTGAGGTCGGATACAATTTTCGCAACACTGGTGTCAACCAGGCCCTCGAGGTCTGAAAAGGCAGAATAAAATGAGTCACACTGATAACGATGCGGAGCAAAGACGGCGGCGATTACCTCACCTTTCCGACACTGCAGAGACACGAGGTTACATTCATAGTCCAGGGGCTTAATGACGACTTCGACGAAATTAAATTGACCCTAAAAACGGAGAGAAACATACTTAGTAATGGAAACTAAAATGCGTCCCAGTGATTTCTCTGAATGAGTTCGCACATTTACCTTGATGGTGCCCAGTTTGTAATCTTCTCCCGAGTCGTTATAGACCACCATGACAAAGTCGTTGCCGATGTGTCGCTTCTTGTTGCAGCAGCCCTTGTCACTCTCTCTGTTCGGCATCAGCGTGGCTATGTGGAAGATGGCTGCAGACACACGGTTTCATTTCAAGTTTAACCACCGGTCGTCAGGGAAATAGCCGGCGTTGTGACGCGAGTGCACACACCCTGCATGATGTCGTCGTGCCAACAGTAGGTGAACTCCCCGTCATCCCCGTACTGATCGAGCCCGCCCAGGAAGATCTGATCGGGGTCGCAGTCCTTCAGGTGGATTAGTTTGCCGAGGCCGGTGATGAAGGTGGCGTAACGGTTCGACCCGTATTCGTTGGACAGGATGGCGACTTCATTGTTGACCTGAAGAGAGAGAAAGAAGAGAATAAAGGTGGACGGTGCTGTGAGAAGGTATTTACACATACTTACAAACTTTTTCTGTATTTGCCATTTTGTCACACCTAAATGTTTTACATCGTTAAAGAAATGGCAGCGTATGAGACAAAATAACCAGAGGAAATAAACTGCGCTTTTCAAATCATGAAGAACAAAATCCGACAACATGAAGTAGTCTGAACGGTTTGAAACATCATACATTAGGAGCCAGACTGGCTCGGATAGATTTTATTTCCTTAAAGGGGCGGTGTTACCCGTTTTCCAGACACATGGAGCCATTTCATAACACGATCGAGAAACTGCTACCTTCAGTTGTAATAAAAATGCTACACATATCAAATTTCTCACAACATTCCTCCATTAAGCCTTGATTTATGCAGCGTTGGCCTGAGAAGTACTCGGGTATGATAAACTCAGCAGATGCACTGTTCCTGCCAGGTGTTTTTAAATTGCTGCTGGCCTCCCCAAATCGCTCTTCACAGCTGCGTATGATGTAATAAGAGGTGTGTTCTCACCTGGCCACCTCCAACAAACACAACTCCAATCTTATGGGTGTCATAAGGAGGCATCTGATCCAGAACCTTCACAGCCCGATCAATCACCTGCAGCCGGGGACAGGATGGACGCACAGCGGACAATGAAGGGTTAATGGCTTTCTTAAAGGGACCGGACTGTCATGGCAATCCCTTTCACCACGTATTTGCATTCCTGAGCTAAATCTAATCTTTTGCAATAATTCTGCATCATTTATAAAATGAAAAGTCTTAGATTTCCAGACATAATAAAAGAATGATCCGATCTTTAAGCGGGTAATGAAATCAATACAATCAGTTGAATGAAAGGATTTACTTAGTTTTAACTTTTTTATGTAAATACCAGTATAGAACCAGTTCTGTGTCTCATTTCAATCATTTCCACATCATAGACCAGATCATTTTCAATATATTCCTAGAAACTGGAAGAGAGTTTGCTTTCTTTTGACTGTTTATGCGGCAGCGCTCCGTTTCCATTGATTGGATCGGATCAGACCAACGTGGGGGAGAGGCGGCTTACCTGAGTTTTGGGCAGCAGCAGCGGTTTATTGGCTTCGTTCCCAAAGAAAGGAGAGTGATATAGCTGAAGGAAGACGAAGCTAAAAAAAAAAAAAAAAAAAAAATGTTTCAAGAAATTATCCTGGAACGAGAATCTTCACATGAAATATTCAAAATAATATTTTGAATATGCTAAACGCTGTTGGTTTGTTTTTAGATATAAAACTTTAAGCTCCTAAGATGGATTGACATGTTGAGCTGTTGATTTTGCCTACCAGTGAGGCCACCTTTACATTTATCAGTCTGGTGCAGGGAAGACACTGACTACTCAAAGGGGCTCCAGACAATCCCTTATGACTTGGAAATGTAAATCTCTAAACGTAATCTTCAAAAAAACAAAAAAAACTTAAAACCTGAGAGGAGATCTAGCACAACTCCTCCTGGGGAAAATGCAGGTCAAGTTTCGGTCTTTTTGTTTTTCCCATCCACCATTACCACTCAGTAATGGTGGATTAAAGCCCGGGTCCAGCCCTGTCTTCAATAATCTGCTGACTACCTGGGACTCAGTCCGGAGATCTTCTCTGTGTTGCTGGGCCCGGGTCGGGTGTGATACGAGTCCCTCTCGGTCTTCCGTTCTCTCCTGGAGGACGGGGCGGAGACGGAGATGGTGTGACCTCGGGGTCGGTGGCCTCCGCCGGGCGAGATGGGGCCAGGCAGAGCTGGCGCTGCTGGGAAAGCCAACTTCATGGCTGCTCCTCCACTCTGAGATGACAAGCCGGAGCCCTCGCCTCCCTGGGCCGGACCTCCTGCTCCGTTAAAGTCTGCCCCGGTGCTTCCCTCTCCTTTGTCCTTGTCTGAGCCGGGCTGCTGCAGTGCCTGACTCTTGCCATCTGAGGGCGCTCTGGGCCGAGCGCCGTCGCCCTGACTTTTCTCAGACTCCAGCGCTGCTTTGGTGAAGGCCTCCGGCAGCGTCTGCAGCTCCGGGGAGGAGCTGGACTTGTTCAGTCCGTGACCCTGGGACTGAGAGTGGCTCTGAAATGGAAGGTCGGGGCCCTGGCTGCCCGGGGTGGAGGGGCCAACGCTGGGCTGATCGATGGGAATCGCTCCTTCGCTCACCTCCTCCAGAGTGGATTTTTCATCATCCTGACTGGAGGTGGAGGACGACTGAAAGTCAGGCAGAAGGCATGCACAGCATTAATCCTTTAGCATATTCTAGCAGATTAACTCATAAAATTACTTGCATTACTTGCAGAAAGTAACAAAGAATATATCTAATTTAGTTCCAAGAGGAATCAAGTTGATTTACGATATAATAACCAAACCAGATGATCCCAGCGTACATCAGGGTGCAACAAAAATATTATTTATACTCTACCAAACATGTTTTTTTTTTCTGTCACAAATTAGAAAAAGACACATTTACAGTTAAACAAATAAGACAATCTTGTTTTTGTTTTGAAAAAATAATATCTCCAAAAGTGTTTTCCATCATCATACTTCACATTAAGTGACACAGAATAAAAGGTCAAGTGTAAAAAAAAACAACAAAAAAACCCCCAAAAAACTTGGTGAAGGGATTCAATTTAAAGTTTATTGATCTTTGAGAGAAGGTATTTGCATTGTTATGCAATTACCATTATATTACTTGAAAGTTGCCTCAAAAAAGAAAATTAATTGCGATATCTTCTGGGTTAATTTACTGCTCAGTAAAATGTGTCATCCTGGCAGACCTACAAATAAATGGAAATGTGAATAAATCTAGTAAAAAGTATTTTCTCACCACTTTCCTTATATTGTCCTTTTAAAACGGCCCCCATACTCCATTAAGTAAGAACACGAGTGGGTGGAAGTAAATTGTTTTTGTTCTTCGCTGCAGTCATAAAGTAGAAGTACACAAAAGCAGCCCGTTTATCGCATCTCGATAAACTCTCGAGAGTTAAACAAGAAATAAATTCTGCAGGAACCGTCGGTTCTTGTCAGAATCAACTTCCTTGGGTTCGTTTCGGCCACAGTCGCCGGCTTACCCTGCTGAGCGGTCCGGGAAGCGGCGCCTTGTCAGACATGAATATGGGCTCGCTGGGATTCGGCTCGAACTCTTCGCCCTCTACCCACTCCAGAGGGGCGTTCTCCGCTGTGACCCCTGAACCCTCCTCGGAAACCACCACAGAGTCTGCAGCAGGACACATCAATCGTTAGGCGCATCGCAGGTGGAGAGACGCGTCGGCGATTCACTCTGAACTACGTCCAGGTTAGTCACACGGACACGTACTGCTGCAAGAGTGAAGGAGTAAATATTTCAGCAGCTGTCAGTAGTTATTATTGACACAGTCTCTCTGAAGTCTAACAAGATTTTAGAGGCAAATTATGCATTCTGACATGAAACAGAATCAAACACATTTAAACATCAGTCAGCAGACTCAGACCCATGAAGGAGATCACGACCTACAGAGAATCACACAAAGAAATGCTGAGCTCAGATCAGTTTGTGTCTATTCATCTCACGCGCTTCTACTCCATTATCATTCAGATTCATGCAACTTCAGCCGCTTCTTTGCTTCACTGGTTTCCCAGTAGAGCAAAGAAGTGCCTAATGAGATCTGGGCTTTCCTGTTAAAAGACGTTAAGGGGGCAGCCTGGGGGTATATTTCAGAAATTCGAGAGTTAGACGTTGGGAAGGAAAGAAAAGAGAAAAAAAGAATCAAAGGAGGCGTCGAAAACGCCACAAACTCCACTTTTCCTCTGCTACTGATTGACCGATCCGAGAGCAGGCACGACTTAGTCATCAGCCGCAGATGAACTTCCCTCCAGGGTTAGGAAGAGACGTTCATGGAAAGCAGGGACGGTGAGATTCCCAACTTGTACAAAGCACATAAAACAGCCCGTCGTAAGACACAGCAGAGTTTTATTTCATGTTTGCAGGACAGAAAACAAACAAGATGCTCCTTTAATTCGTCTTTCACTTCAAGTGAAAGTACAAAGTTACAGTTTAGTGATTTCATAATTGTTCCTAACGACAATTGTGAAGTTCTGAGCTCTTTATTTACAAGATCCTGTCAGGAGTTCACCAGTTTAGAAAGCGAAAGACGCTAATGTTTTCAGAGGAGACTTTTTGTCTCGTATCACAAAGCATTAGGGCCGGGCTAAGAAAAAAATAAAATTGCAGGAATAAAGTCATAGCGTTATGAGAATAAACTCAAAATAATATAAAACGGTCAATATCGCAAATTGTAAGAACACCAGAATCGCCGTAGTGACGTGAAAATAAAGTCGTAATGGCAGCGGCAGGCTGCGTCCTGCTCATGGTTATAAGCTGATGGCGGCGTGTTTAACACAACCTTGTTCTGGTAACATTGCAGATGTATTCACAAAATAATACAACTTTATTTTCATAGTATTAAGACTAAGTGGGAAGATATTCATTATCAATTTGCATTACTGTTTTAAAAGTTAATGCGTTTCCTAAATACATACGGATGTTATGCACTTTTGTCTCATTTGCTTAAATCTGTTCAACATTTCAGTTCGAATTTTCCAAAATGACACCAAAGCGTCTCTGCACTGTGTCTGAAAGACCACTGTTTTGTACAAGTGAGGAGAAATATACCACTCCAGGAGTTTTCTGGAAAGTGGGGGGGGGGGTAGAGGTGTGGGGTCACACATGATGACGGTACCTGCCCAGGAAATGCTCCTGTGCAACCTGCCAGGAGCTGGAGGTCCTGGGGGCCCACTGGCCGTACCCAGAGACCAGAGCGAGCCGCCCACTGCAGGCGGGACGAACGGGGGGGGGGTAAGGGGGAAACAGCGGCACATCGAACCACAAAACACACCACAGCCAAACAAACCAGCATTTCCACCATGAGAAGAGTCCAATCAGGAAAAACGGGGGTAAAATGTTGGGGGAGGGGAAAAAAAAAAAAAAAGTGAAAAATCAAGATGTGATAATGGGAGTAAATAAAGAGTAGAGACAAAATAAATTCAAAAATGAAGTCCAGAATAAAAAAATTAAAAAAAGAACAAAACTGCTGCAAAAGAAATGACAGAATTAAAAAGATTAGTCTGTTTTCTTACCAGCTGGTCATTTGGGAACCGTTCCACTGAGACTAAGCACTGGCAGGTGAGTCGGCATTGAACATACTGCTTTGAAGGACATAATTACTTACCAGACATACTTAGCATCTGTAGCTGTTAAACTGTCCCACAATTTGTCCCCAGACATCCGAAACAGATTTTATTCAAAACTTAAGCAGTGAGATTTTCACTCAATTCTAACCTTTTAGAAAAGAAATGCTTCAGATCTACAATGATTTTGGATCTTGTTTATAGAAAAATCTGACAATTACTTTAAATTCATGACTGTTTGGTTTATTGTTAGAATTGGTTCAAATTAAAAGATCGGACTGAAAGTGCATACTTAGATTTTAAATAGGACAAATATTTTTCTATTTCCAGACTTTAGTTCTGGGTAAAACATATTCACAAATTTTTTTTGTCATCCTGAATGCAAAATGTTTACATTTTTTTTGTACAGTTCTGGGTTAATTACTGCTCTCACTATGTTGTTCTTGCAGCAAATGGACTTTTTGAGTCTGTGTATTCCAATTAACAATGAATCGATTAGTAAATTACCTGACAATTATTTCAATGATAATCAATTATGATTATTCCAACTGATTTCTTCAGCCCTACTTGCGATTGTTTTATTCTGTCACTATTTGTCTTTGATACTGGAAACCCAAACAAATCATTTAAAAGCTGGAGCATCTTCCATTCCAGCTTCATCAGACTCGTCACTTCGGCGAGACATACTGTCATGTTTCATAATATCATGAGATCTCGTTACAACCCGATCACGTACAAATTTCTGTTCTGCTTATACAAAGCGTGGAGCGATAAATGAATCATTTTAGACCCAACTCACGACCACAAACATGTCCGCCAAGATTGCCCATTCTGCCACTCACCGGTGCTGGAGCGCTGAAACAGGTTGGCCTTTCCTCCGGCTCTGCTGTGCGTTTGAGTGAGCGGTTCGGAGGCAGACGTCGGCGCTGGGGCGGCCGTGCTGGCTGGAGCGCTGGCTGTCTGAGTGGGAGGCTCTTTCACTCCCTCCATCGCCATCAGGACGGTGGAGAGCTCCTGCAGCGGCATGTTGCCCAGCTCGGAGGAGAAGGGACTGGGTGGGTTCTCCAGACACATCAGCCAGCTGGTGTTACCTGAGGTAACAAAGCGCCAGGAAGGCACAACTGTGCTGTTGAATCAGGTTATAAAAGGGGATCAAAAAACAAAAACAGAAAGGGCCTAGCCAAGGGATGACGTACCTGAGGGTCTCCGTATGAAGATCTCTGCCCAGCCTTGAGTGAGCATTGGGACAAACTCGGCGAGGCTCGGGTTGTCTTTGAGCGGAGGGGGGGCAGACAGAGGGGCAACTGTGGAGGAGGGAGGACCGACGGCGTCCAGGGCGGGGCCAGAGGAAGGAGACAGGGGAGAGGCCAACTCTCCCTCAGAGGGGGAAACCAGAGGACTGAGACTCGGAATAGGACCGGCACGCAGAGCGTGACCACCTGCAAAACAAGGGAAGTCTCTTTAATCACAAAGTTCCCACTGAACCGCAGATGCTCTGATGAGATATTTACACTGAAAAGAGGAAGAAAAAGAACAAAGATCAGCAACTTAGAGAAAAAAAAATAAAAATAACACAGCAAAAATCAGGAATCAGAAAAATGCAGGAAACATGAACAGCGTGACGTCTCCAGGAGGAAACGAAAGCCACCTGATTCTACGGCTGGCGATCGTCTGTAAAACTGAACAAGTCTTACCTGACCTGGAGCGGACTCGCGTC
The DNA here is from genome assembly GCA_010277015.1 of Poeciliopsis turrubarensis. NCBI lineage: Eukaryota > Metazoa > Chordata > Actinopteri > Cyprinodontiformes > Poeciliidae > Poeciliopsis > Poeciliopsis turrubarensis. Next base: position 6,768,307 of record VMRN01000013.1, read on the forward strand.
CGAGTTGTTCTGTTCTGTTGCTGACTGGACTGCGACTCCAGTTTGGCCGGAGCCTCTTTAGTCATTCGGGTGTGAAGAGATGGATCTGACCTGCAAACCCAACGGAGCAAAGAAAGTTCAGAAATCCTTGAGCGAAGAAGCAGAGGGCAGAAAAAAATTGTAAAAATTAAAACTGTAAATGGAGTAAATGTGATTTTTCATAAAGACAAACAGCTAAGAGGAAATTTCACACCTTCTTGTGTCATCTGCTTGATACGAAGTACATGCGAGGTTGTCAAATAGGTAAAACAAAAGACAAAAAAAAAAAAAAAAAAAAAAGCTAGCATCACCTGGTCATTTCTCCTCCTCCTCCTCCTCCCAGACGCTCTGAGATATCCATTCCCAGCAACGCTTGCGTTCTGACACCGCCACTCGTTGTGATGGTGACAAGCTTGTTGCCCACCAACCAGGTCATGCTGCGACCTCCGGCTAGTAGAAACTCGGCGATCGGAGACCTGAGGCGACAGCGGGGAGCTCGAAGTTTAGCATTTTGCTCGCCAAATACAACAATCCAGCAGAAATACTGAAACTGCAAGAGAAATCAGCTGGTGGCCGAAAGCTGACCATTTCCAGCCCGTTCAGACCCGACTGGTGACGAGCCATTTGAACAGACAGACACACAGACCACCACAAACCTCTTAGGCAGAGCAGAGAAGTTTGAGAACACGTATCGCGCCATCATGTCTAGACACGTCTCGGTGAGCTCCAGGTGGACGGTCTTGAGTCCCTCATCGGCCTGAGTCACTGCATTTTCATCAGCAGAGCCCAGACTGCAGGTCGTGGTGGAAGTGTGCATCCTAAAAGACGGGGGAAAAAAAATGAGATTACTAAACAGCAGGAGAGCAAGAGAAAGGCATGCACCGTCAGTGTAGGAAGGCGTGCATGCTCCGAGACAACAGGAGTCAAATGGGAATTAAAAAAAAAATGCAGAGACGACACACCGGTGATCACGTTTCTACCTACGTCACATGCAAAACGAGCGCTTATAAGCACGCTCAAACATAAAATGAGACTTTATATCGAGCACACAAAGCACAGACAAAGGCTGCAGCTTGGTCTGAGTGAGTGCAGAGGCAACACATATTTTTAGGTTAGTTTTATGCAGGCAGACCTGCATAAGGGGCAAATTTAATGATATATTTTTGACTCAAGTCAGACAAAGAGGAATAGCAAAGAGTGAGTCAAATCTCTAATTGAGACCAGTCGAATTTAGACGGGGTCTGTGGTCGTAACGAATGTTTCACTTCAGGTGGATGTCGCTGTTGTTGACAGGAGGAATTATTCAAGACTGTTTCAAATCCAAATCACTAAGACAGAGAAACCTGAAAAAATTAAATAAAATAAAAATAAGGCTACAAATAATGGATGGCCAGAAACAATTGAATATTAATTGAATGCATCAAAGTGAATTAATTAAGCTTTATGTCTTCCTCTTGATGTACTAATTTGCTTGTTTATTATTGCTTTCTCTCTCCAGACAATAACGTCTGTGCACAAAAGTAGGAAAATTAATTAAAATGGCTTCATGTTACAAATATTGTCCTTTTAGAAGGAGAAATATTAACCCTCATTCAGACCAAGTCCTTGAAGGTGAATTAAATCATATTTACAATATTTTCTTCCTCTTACCTGTATTTCTTCTTCTTTAACTAATTTTTTTTATTGTGCTGTGGGCACCAACTCCTAAAAACACAAACACTGACCACTCCAAATTTACAGCCATCAAAGTTACATATTTCTATGCTTTTAAAGTAAACGATCAATGGAAATAAATAAAACTGATGAGAGTTAAACGTGGCCATGTTGGAGTTGGTGCCCACATGGACACAGGTTTAACAAAATAAAACAAACTCGCATTTCAAAAAGAAAAACATTTATACGTGCAGCCTTTTGACAGATAAAAGCAGGTTAAGAAGATCTACGCTGCAGTTTTATAATAAAACAGTCTCTCAACCAAAAGTTACACATGTCACTGTTTTGCTGCCATCTGTTGGGAAACTGAGGCGTAACGTGTCTGTTGTCACCGATTCTGTTTGTAGAACTGAATTCTGGGAGGATTTTAGGCGATGGACCAACTTAACACATCACATAACTGTGAAACTTTTTTTTTTTTTGCAAATAAAAGAATAATAATCAAGGAGTGTGGTCGGCATTTGTATTCAGGCCACCTTTGGTTCTTATAAATAATGTCTACGTTGAGCTCACCTGTGAATCACTTATTCACAGCTGTTCACTGAAAGACGAGCTGAAACTATGGCAGACGTTTAATGACAATACGTACACAGCTAAAGCTACACTAGAACAGTTTATTTTAAAGAGCCATCATGTGCTGAAATGGTCCAATCAAAGCCCAGGCCTATGTCTAACTAAGAATCTGTCGCAAAACTTGAAAATCAGTCCAACTGTTCTACGTCCAATCATATATTGTGCTATGAAACAGCACCTTGTTCATGGAAAATACATGACGCCGCCCCTTTAAGGATTTCCAGATTTAGCAAAGAAAAATATCTGTGATAGAGATAATGCGTTTTCTTTTCACTGCTCTTATTTGTGTTGGCCCATCATGTAAAATCCCCCAGTATCATGTACTGGCCAGAAAGTGAGAAGGTTCAAGAGGTGTGAATACGTTTTCCAAGGCTCTGAAGCAACACTGTAACCACATCAAACTGCAGCGTTCGATCTCCTTTTACTCGGACGCACGAGCATAAATGAGGCAAACAAGTGATGCAGACACAATCTGTGAGTGTGTGCGGTGATTGAGAACTTTTTTTTAGTCAAGGTTTCACCTCGGCCCAAGCTACTCGCATCATCCCAGCCTAATAGATTGCCATGGTCATAGTGAAGCCAAATGAAACCAAAAAGATGTCAAGCAGGCAAACAAAGCTGTTGTGCCCATCATTGGCAGAGGAAGGAGAAGCGCCCACCCCCGCCCCGACTGAGCGAAAGAGACCAAAGCTGTGGGTCGAAGTTGCTGTCAAAGGGAAATACAGACGGCGCCATTTTGAAAGCGCGTGCTCGGCACCGGTCCCTCTTGGCCTTCATTTGCTACTAAAGCCAATCGGAACCAGTCAGCAATTCACCCAGAAAAACGTAAAGCTGAATCAAAAAGTGCAAACAAATCAAAATCATTTCAAAAAAAGCAAAACTTGTGTTAGAGCAAAACAAAAATAATAAAAAAAAAAAACATCAAAGTGGATAATGATGTTTTCCAATGGCTTCAACAAACAAACACGGCATGCAAAAGCAAATCATAGGAACAAAATCCGAAACAGCACATGTACAGACGCAGCCGAAAACAAATCAAAAAGGCCATCACACACCTTCCTCCAGCATGCACCACCCATTCCAGGAGTCCCGCTTACAACAACCCCCCTACGACTCCTCGACGGACCCATCTGACCCCCCATCAACCATCCCATGGAGGAAGCAACAAGTGTTTAAGCTGTTATTGTTGGTTTGTTTTGTTTTTTTATGCTTTTGCTGCGTTACCAAGGAGATTCTTTTCTAACCTGCGAACCGCGTGTTCGGAGACGCTGATGCTGCGGGAGCGGAAAGCCTCCATGGCCGAAAGGTCCCTCAGCTCTTTAACTGGAGAGCTGCTGCTATTGGCTACAGATGCTGCCGGCTTTGCCACTTTTCCAGCCCGCAGGCTGGGGACCGAGGTTGGCATTACGTTGGGGCGGCAAAGGGGTGGGTTGTCATGACGATGGGAGTGGTTTGGGGGCAATAGTGGAAGGAGTGGTTTTTCAAAAGTACACCAGGAGACAGCAGGAATCATCACCCGAGCACCGCAGCAACACGAGCAGCAACGCCACGCAGGGTGAGGGGAGGAGGGCGGGGCACAGAGCACAGACATCAAAGAAGGGGAGGGGCCAGGGGCAATGTGGGGGAGGATCCAGGATGACACAACCACCCCCAAAACCACAACCACAACGCAGCACCCAATCGCAGGAGGCAGCAGAGGAGGAGGAGGGGTCAAATAAAGAAACAAAAAACAAACATAAGGTGAAAATTAACAGCAGTGAACAACATGAGTCAGATAACAGGAGAACGGAGAAAGAAAAGAGGATTTAAGAAAGGGTAAAACCAAAAGTAAAACACACCAGCTACAAAGCAGAGGGTCAAACAGCCTCTGCTACTCAGAAATCAAAAAATACACAGGAAGTATTCAGGAGAGCAACAAAATACACATTTCAGCAGGTTCAAAGTGACGGAAACAACTAATGTGACAGAGTTATAGAAGTAGGGATGGGTCGTATGGAGGACCAAAAGTGCCACAATCCATAAATAAATAAAGTTGCTAAATAAATGCTTCCTTTTTATCAGAAAACATTCATTTGGGTTTTGATAAAACCCAAATGAATGTTTCAATGTTATAGATGTTATTGATATTCTGCATTTAAAACATTAAAATTAAATTATTTAAATGTAGTCAAAGTGCTAAAGTTTAAGTGTTTCTCTGAACACTTTACCTGTCAAAAACAGGGCGGGGCAAAGCCTGCTAAGAACAAGGCCATTGGTCTGTCCTTTCATGAACTAAAGTACAAAAACATATTTAATTACAAAAATGCATGATTTTAACACACAAACTGTTTTTATTCTGTATTTAATGAATTGATAATAATCTAAATATTTGGATTTGTTCCAAATAATTGTCTCCATTTTCTTAAATTACCACATCCATAAGACTGAGGTAAACACACGTTCACTGGATTGTGGCAGTTTTGGCCCATGACAGGACTAAAGCACAGGTTTCGCAAAATAGAAAGCAAAACATCAGAAATCGAACAAAATCAAACTATTGGACTAAAGATGTGGACTGGAGAACAGCGGGTCAAATATTAAAGAATACGAGAAAAGCTTTGGATTAAAAAAATAATAATAATCTTGAAAGTAAACCAGCATTGGCTGAATGAATGTAAAGACGTGCTGAGCACCAATCCTGCAGCAGACATTAAAAGCACAAGGATGATGATGCCATGTGTGAGCTACTGGAGGTGGCTTAATATTGATTATTGGTGTAATATTAGCAGAGGAACCACAAGAGAACCTGGCAGAGGTTCTCATTCCAGTTGCATTTGTCATATTTGACATGTTGCAACCACAGACATTTTATATTATAACGTCCAAACTGCCAGAGGCATTCAACCCCGAAACAAAAACAGTAAAAAAATGACCACTAATTCAGTTTGATAGTGAATAGGACCACAGACATCCAGTGGCTTTTATGCCAAATCGGTGTGTTTTGACCTAAAACAATCAAACACCGGGCATCGGGTTGCGCTGGATTTCATCTAGTGGTATGAGATTAAAATGAACACTACACTTTTAAGGTTCTTATCTGCCAAGAAAACAATGCATGGGTTTGCTTCCAATTCAATATGTACCACTTTGTGTTAGTCTATAGCATTAACAAAGCAGGAGTTTGTGGTTTCAACTTGACAAACTGTGAAGTTACAAATACCCCTTGAAAGGCACCGTACTGCAAATGCAATGCTGAATATCAGTTCAATATTAGGGAAAACACCACATTCGTTAAGCATTTGGGAGGATGGAAAAGGCGTTTTTGTTTGGTATTTTCCATGAGGTTCTTTAGAGGATCCAGTCCATAAACAGTATATTTAATAGAACTTTTCTGCTTTTATTTTACAATCGTTCTAAAATTACAGCTCTCCGTTCAGAAGATGTTTTGAGTCATTAAATTTCAGCTGGATAGACTTCATCCAAAACATCAGCATCCTTAGCCGTGTTTGTACGACTGTTTCTTTTAGTTGGTTCAACTGCAAAAACGGGAAAAAAAAACCCCGACTTACTCAAAGAACGGTGCCTACCATGTTCCCTCATGAACATGGAATGTGTTCCTCATCATAAACACCAGTGAAATGAGAAAGAAGAAAGAACTTTTTGCTCTTCTCTGATCTCATCCTGGTGTTTGTGTGATTGTAAAGTAGTGAGTTTGAAACAAAGTACAGAAACAAAAAAAAAAAAACAGCCGAATTACATGATGCTAAAAAACATGAAACGCTACAACATCACACAAGTGACGACGTTATCCACTATGAATCACTTGCATGACAAATTGTGACAGAACCGATTTTAAAAATGTAAACAAAAGATGTAGAAGGAATAATGATCACCATGGCAACCCGAGAGGAGTCACAGCAGTTAAACATATCGGCGTATTTACCCCCATCCCTCCTGACATCGGCCACATTGGGCTGTGTGCGGTGCCGCCGGCTGCTACGTCAGCAGAGACGGGAAATGTGCTTTACCTTTTGGGTCTCTCGTTGAGGCTGGTGCTCCGAGCGCGGAAAGGGCTTTGCTCGTGTCCGTCGTCGAACGGAAGCAAGGCGTTGGAGCGCAAGCCCTGCACAGAAACATTTCCTGAGGTCACTCTGAAATGCACCGACACGAGTCAGTCCAGAGGCAAACATTGAGAACAGGAGTGAATTTCAAACCACTCTCTGGTTTAAGTGCCAGGATTCTGTGTTGGAAACACGCAAGACAAATTATTTTGAGGCTTTTTTCCACCTTAAATGTGGAAACTTTCCCACAGAATTCAACAACAAAATAAACAAAACAGAATTTATATCAGGCCTGAAAAAAATCCAACCCAGCCTGAGCCCGTTACAACCCGTTTTACTTTAACTAGTAAAACAGACATATTTTAATTAAGATTTTACTGCTTTTGTTTTTATTCCATAATTTGAGTAACGTCTCCCATTTTTAGCTTCTGTTTAACATCTTCCAGCTCCATTTTGCACGCAGCTGCACGCGCATTTACAAACATCTGCACATGTCTTTCTTTCCTCAAAAGGGTAAGCCGTCAATTCCTTTTTTTAGACTATAATAAGTAGTTTAATTTATGTGGTGGATTCTCATTTGGTTTTCTCTGTGCTGTATGTACTGCAGCACCACAGAAGCCTGAGCCCAACACAACCCGACCCTGAAGAAAATAACTTTAACCCGTCCTGGCCTTGTCCAATCACACGCATCGTTTCCAATCTAAATATGAACATTATTCATATTTCGCCACAGAGATTTGGAGGTAATGAACTGTTGAAAATGTTTCACCTTGGTGATGTACTGAACAAAGTCCTTGCGGAAGGGGAGCCTGCAGCGTATGAACCACATGGCGATCACATGATGGGCCAGGGATACGATGTATTGATTGAATCTGATAGGGATGAACAGAAATAAATCAGACAGGAGCCTGCGCAGCTGACAAAATGCATATGAACATGTGACGGCACTAACTTGGACGGATTAGTGTAGGGCAGCGAGATGGCGAACACGCTTACGTACTGCTCGGCCACAAAGTTGGCGTACAGATGGGGTAAGCGCACCAGAGCTGCAAGACACAGGAAACCGAACTTTACACACCTACAGTCTGAGATTAGAATAAACAAATTAGCTTTGCGAACTCACTGGAGAGAAACTCGAGCATGGGAGACGCCATGGCAACGGTAGCGGAGATGTGGGTGAGCTTGACTATCAGAGCCGGGAGAAGCTTGATCATGATGTCAGGCATCTCCACTGTGCACATGGTGAGAGCCACCACACACTGCTTGGCACAGCGGTAGATGAGGCCGGTCTCCAGACACTGAACCAACTCTCTCTGCAGGAGGAGAAGGAAATTAAGGCCAGGAAGGTCCGGAATTAATTTGAAACCTAGAAATAATTAAATTCGGAAACTAATCATGTCTACCTGTCTGGATTGGTCCAGGTAGCTATGGTAGGAGGTTATCGCCGTGAGAACGGGAACCACAGCCAGCTGGACATCTGTGCGGGAAAAACCCTCAGGCATCTTTTTCAAACGCTCCGAGATTTGACGATCCGTCACCTTTACAGACGGAAACGATGTGGGTCCATTACTGCTTTGTGAACTCGTTAATGTGTGTGTGTGTGTGTGTGTGTGTGTGTGTGCGTGTGTGTGAACATGTGTTACCATGGTACAGAGTGTGGAACAGAGCTGGTCCAAGCTGCATGACGAGGTGAGCAGCAGCACTTTGTACTGCAGCGTCCAAGGCAGTTTGTCCAGGACAAGTTTCAGCACCTTCCAGTCGGTTTCCTGGGAAACGAATAAATGAAACCAAATTAAAATCTGGTGTGCGCCGACCTGTTTGGAACAGACAGCTAAATAAGAGACTGTAACATGTTTACTCATCCAATTCTGAGTTATGACGAGTAATGAGCGTGAAGTCACCACCTCAAAATCCCAAAGTATCAGAGAGTAAAATGCTAATTCAATGACGTGAAAAATAAGGCATAAAACAAAGCATTTCAAAAATATTTCTGTGTTAAAATCAATGTATTTATGAAGTATTATTACATTTTACCATTTTTTTAAAAACTCATCAATACTTGGAACATGATAAAAACTCATTCTAAACTAAGTGTGCATAGGAATCCTGATCTAGTTTATGTCTAAAAATGTGTCACAGTAAATCCTTCCCGTCCTCATAATCTCATGGAAAAATGTATGCAACTTCACTGTGTTTGCGTTATTTGAGCGTTTCTGCGTACCATCTTGAGGCACTGCAGCAGGACGCTGAAGGCAGGCGCGTAGGGAAGACAGGCCGACCGGATGGAGGCTGCTGAAGCAGGAGGAGCCGCAGCAGCTGCAGCAGGACCGCCAGCAGGGGGCGATATGGAACCTGACGGCTTCTTATCGCACACGCGCTTCTCTGGCTCCCTGAAAAAACAAAAACGGTTTTGTCATGTTCGGCGAGATGAGCTTCTTTTGGGCGTGTTTCCGTTTTTACCCAGCGTCGCAGTAGCAGTAAGGGCTGAACCTCATCACTCCGTCCTTGTTGGGCACCCCGACGCGGTGCAGAGAGTCGGCACGCATCATCAGGAAGAAGTCAAACACCTGATCAGACAAGTTGAAAAGGAAATGAAAAGAAATGATGCAGGGCAGAGCTGAGCAGAGATTAAACGTGAACAGAAAATGGGTTGGGTTTTTACCTGAAGCCTAACAGCAGAAGCGACAGACGAGCAGTATTTGTTCTTGTAGTGGAGCTGCAGGTGGCTGATAAGCAGCTCATAAACACGACTGGCATGGCTGGCTGGCAGGCTGTAAAGTTTGCTCTATTGCGGGACAGAATAAGAGAATAAGAGTTCTTCATGATCCAATGACAGATTTATGTGGAAACAGAGACAACACACCTGAGTGAACTTGGGCCCCCGCCTTCTTCAAATCACACAAAATTAGTGTCAAGCGTTTGTGCAGCAAATATTTTCGTTTGTGCTGCTTTGGCTTTGAAGATCTTAATTAAAGTTCAAAGGTCAAAAGGACAACCAGCCCCTCCTCTTTCATAACATTAAACATAATAGGTGTCAATCAACTCTGCTACCTTTGTGCTGGTGCAAACATTTGACACCAATTTTATTTGATTTTATAAACATTTCATTAATATCGTCAAGGCCAAAGCAGCACAAGCAAAAAGATTTTGCTGCACAAACATTTTGACACCCATTTTGTCTGATTTGAAGAAGGTGGGGGGGCCCAAGTTCACTCAGGTACACGACACTCTTTCCAGAGAAGTACCTGCAGGATCTCCAGCAGCCCCAGCACTGCCGTCTTGACATCCTCCATGGGAGAGTCAGCCGTGGGGTCAGAAGCCTCCAGGGACCCAGAGCAAACCAGAGAGCGACTGGCCACCTGTACGGAGAACTCGACCTCAACCTGACTGAACCGGAGGCGACTAAATGTCTCTGAGGTCTCGTGTTTGCCTGCGTTTACCCGCTCGATGATGTCCAGGAGGCTGGTGAAGTGATGCGTATTGCAGCCCTCGGCGAGGTCCACCAGCAGCTGGGTGGCCTGCTTTCTGACCGCCAGGTCCCGGTCCTCAGCGATCCCACCGAGCTGAGGGATCACCACCTTCTCAATCAGCTCGTCCTGGAGAAAACGTAACAGAATGAAAAAAAAAAGAGCAGGGGCTTTTTACATAAATTACATCTGCATTTCGTATTTAAGATAAAAACACTGTTGTCTGTATTTATGTTTTCATTTGCTATTTTTGCTAAAACTGTGTAAAAAAGGCTTATGAGGGTTTTTTTTTTTAATATGCTGTTGATGATGTCATCAATTAAAAATCTCTACTTTGATAGCATCAAAATAGTCATTATTTTGATTACAATAATTGTTAGTTGCAGCCCGAAAGTTAACATAAACGATCCAACTTTACCACCCGTCAAAAAGTAAAGAGATGTTTGGAAACCAGCTTAGTTTCTAACTTTTAAATAGCTTTGAAGTGGAGAACAGCCCACACCAGAAAGTCTTTCATCTGATTAGTGCACTGAATTTACAAAAAAAAAACTGCAGCCGAGTGTTCAAACCTCGTAGAGCTGGCGATTAGTACTCAGAACGAACGACAGGATGTGAAGAACTTTGATCCTGATGCCACTGCGCGTCTCGTTCCTTCCAGAGTGACAAAGAGAGGCCTCATTAGAAGTCTGATCAAAGCCCAAACAGGTGAACCTTTTCCCGACGGAGCGCGCCCCCACCTGAAGAATTTCTCCATCAGGCAGTGGAGGCTCTGAATCCAGCCGTCCTTCGCAGGCTGAATGGATTGCGCTCTGTACGAGACGAGGGTCAGCACCGAGGCGTCCTGTCGCACACGGAGATTAGAAATGAGAACGGAAAGCGACATGGAGGAGAGGATGAAACGCAGGACAGCGCAGGGAGTACGAACGGGTCTCTTGTCTGCACATTTCTCCACCAGGCTGAAGAACTTCTCCGTGGAGCCGTGGTAGCCGTTCTGCTCATACAGCTCTTCCACTGTGGTCAGAAGCTCGTAAACGATGGCCTTCAGCTCTGCGCTGCCTATCATCTGACAACACACACAAAAATGAAAATAGCTCAGTCTCTACAGACCTGTTGATTTCCCACCTTCTCTCCAGGCGCGTTACGTTTGTGTGAACCTGAATCTGCTGCAGCAGCCGCTCTATGATGCCCAGCAGGATGTCCCATGTGACCACCTGGAGCTCTTTGCCGTATTTCTTGATCAGCCTGGTGATGGAGAGGACGATCTCATATGACACCACCTCGTTGGCACATGACATGGCCTGAAAGCAGAAGTCAGGCGGCCACAGTTATTACTCAGCAGGTCCGTCTGACTCGTCTGTATGCTTTGATTTAAATAAACGCTAAACGTAAGAGCAATAAGTGCCTCTCCACCACCTCCCACTGTGAACATCGCTGATAAACCGTCTAAGTAGATTATTTGAGGTTCTATCTTTGAGGTTTTGACATTTCCCTCTTTCGAGTTTTGCCAAAAACCGTCCCGCTGCTGGCCAGTTTCTGTCGAAGGCCTCGTTACTGCCAACGGCTTAAACATCATGGCTGCAGCATGCAGAGTGAAAACTGGGGAACTAGTGGGGCCCACTGGCAAAACAAAGACACACATCCACGGGTAGTCTTCCTGAACATTCAAGTTTGGAGGAAAATTCATATTTGGAACGTTTGTGTGAATCTGACTAGGAAGTTTCAGATTCAGATGTGTTCGTATTGGAATATAAACAATTTAAGACAAATAAGTGCGAGTAGATTAACATGAACGCGTTGGTTACCTTGTAGAAAGACGGCAGCACTAGTGTTGGTGTGTTTTTTAGAGCAGGCAGTCTGTGGGCGCCCCACAGAGCCATTCCCACAAAGAACACGGCTCCTCTCAGCAGCGGCGCGTCCTCCATGTACACCCTGGCGGAGGATTCACTTTAAACACCACAATATCTATTTTTCAAAGAAAGCATTAGTGAAAAGAAAAAGACAAGAGCGACACCTCTCCTCCATGATGCGGCACATGGTGTATATAGCGCTGTGGCCCAGATGCGTCCCCAGAACTTTCCTCATCAGCTGGAGGAAAAAGGAAATAAAAAAAAAAAAATACACGAGGACCAGATGTATAAGCATTTCTAAAACCAAAACAAATATTTATCTACAGCCGTTCCCTTCCCCACCTTCCAGCAGGATTCACAGAACTCCTTCACGTTAACCGTACGGCAGAGTGTAATAATGAAGACGGTGAGGGACTCAGAGGGCAGGCAGTTGTAGCACACAACGGCATCCAGGACCTGCAGCGCCACCTGGACGCAAGAAACACGACCAAAACTGTGATTAGCATCTCTAATGTGCAACTTAACTACACAGAAATATTATAATCGAATCCCACCACTGGTTATGACTTCTAGTTTTATAGTTTCTTTTGAAGGTTGAGTGGAAAAATCAAGATTGATCAAGAAGATACCTAATAAAATTTAATGTTTTAAGGCAACTGACTGCTCTTGAGGAGCACTAATACATCTGTAAACTCTGGATAGGTTGCCAGAGCATCACAGTCCCTACTAAACTTACTGTTTCTATTCATTAAGCTTATTTCAATTACTAAATTATTAGCTATTATTTAGTTTTGAAAAATGTCATAAATTAAAGTGAAACATTTGATCAGGATGTAGTTTTTCTTTGTTTTTATTTAAAACCGTTTCTTCTCCTGACATCACAAATAAAGTCTTGTAATGAAATCTGGATATTAAATATCTATCAACTTTTTCCAATATGGATTATGCTGTAAGCCAGACAGTAGAGAAGGCTTATGGACACAAATCACTGTTCCTCCTTCACTCCTTCAGAAAAGCAGTTATTTTTTGAGAAGTGGACCATAGAGACAACACCAACCTCTATGTCAGTGGATGATGTTGTTCTGTTGCACAGAAGACAGATTTTCCTGCAGAAAGCACAGACGGTCAATAAGCTGCCTTGCATGCAAAATACCAACAAACTGTAAAAAATGAAAAATAGCATCAATACAGAAGTGGGTCTGACAGAAACAAGTCAATAAAACCCTGGGGCTCTGGAGTTTCTAAAAACCCCCTGGAGCCCATTCGGCAATGAGTGCATTTCTACGTGTTACTGAAACTCACTGCACCATGCAGGAGACGTTCTGATCCAGATAGCAGCTGTTGTACTTGACCAAATTCACAAGAACATGGAGAAAGTCTGAGGTGAGACCTATCTCCATCCACAGCAGGACAAACCGTGCTGAGAGAGAGAGAGAAGAAAACTTTTTAAGTCATTGTGGAAATGAGAAGTGAAGCAACTTGTTAGTGGGACTGGTGTGTTGAGAAGATGCAGAAGAAAAAAACTGCTAGTTAAAAGAACTTATTTCCTCTTTTTTTTTTTTTACCTATGTCCTCCTCCAAGTATGTGATGTCCTTCCCATTTTCAGTCAAAGCCTTGAACACCTCCAGTCTTTCTGAAAGGTCCTCGTTGCAGGGTTGGTAGTCTCTGATCACCTTAAAAAAGTACGCCCTCAGAGGACCGAGCCACTCACCCTTACAAAAACAAACACTTTGATTAGTCCATTTTGGACTCACTGGAACAAAATGACATTTTCTGGCAGTCAATGTCTGACACTTTTAGAGATATTATGACACTTTGTGTGTGTGTAACATCAGACTGTTGACATGTTCTTATTGCTTGAGCCTTCTGCTTGTAGTTGTGTCTGAAGTCTGTGTCCTGATTTCAAATGTAAATGTCTGAGGAATGCCATCTTGTATCGTTTCTGCTGCATGGAATCTGGAACCTGCCACGGCACAATAGATGTGACCCTCAGTGGATCGTGATGTATAAAAACTGGAGGTTGACTGCCACAGGCCATTTTGTACAAAAGTGAGATTTTCAGCTGCTTCCATTCACTGGTTGGATAAGAAGTTCAAAGCTCATTAGAGTAATTCATTTCAGCGATTCAGAATGATCATTAAGTAGAGAAGAAATGACTAAATCTACCTCTATGTTTTTCTGTTAAAAACTTTTTTTTTGTTAAAAACTTTTTTATTAAATATTTTTGCCACAGCATGCTGTTCACTGCCGCACAGGCAGACTGCGCCACTTTCAAAACCCTTGGTCCCGGGCCCTCAATCTTAACTTCCTTTCCAATCTCGTGTCTCTCTGACAAAATTTCTACGGTTTCTTCCTCCTCCTCATGAAACAAATAACCATCATATGAGCTTATCGTTATCACTTCTTCTTTCTTTGCTATTGTTTGTTGCTGCCCAGATTTAAGTTCTCTGTTCTGATGCCATTCTCCTAACTTGCCCTCATGCCACATTTGTTTGTTTTAGGATTTTGTTTTGACTTCAGATACTGAAACAAACATTTTGCAGACGCTACACAGGATGAATCACGTCTAACCTGTCCTTGTATGATGGCCCTGAGAAGCTGCAGGACGGCATGTCGGGCCTCTGGCGGCTGCTCCTGAGACAGCATGTCCTCCACGGCTTTCCACACAGCCTCCACTGCGTTCTGAACGGCACGGAGTCACAGATTTTATGAATGAGGAAGATTCCACGTGTTGCTCTTAACAAAAAGACGAAACAAAACAAAAACCACGTAGTAGAAAAAACAAAAAACACGTCAGTCACCTCTTCGAATTTTTTGATTTTTGCCAGATCGCAGATTTGGTTCATCATCCGGATGCGGTTGCTCAGGCCACAATCAGGATGCAGCTCCTGCAAACATGACAAAACGAAAAGCAAAGGCAAAATATGAGGCAAGATCAAAACACTTGAAAATATTCATGAGCAGAATAATTTTTTTTTAATTGTTATTTATTAATCAAAACTTCTGTTTGTGCTTTCTAAGTAACTTTCACCTTTAACCCCACAAAAACTATCCAAAAACATTCTGCCTTGAAATATGCAACACAAACAATATTTTTTCATCAGTTCCACTGAGTTCATGGCGTAATCTGTCTGAGATCACCACGGAGAATGGCTCTTCGATACCGGACACAGAACATCTGCAAACATCTTGCAGATGTTCTGCCTCTGTTGCACCAACAGAGGCTTCCTGTCTCACCAGAGTCAAAGTATTTCAAGCTGCGTTTAACATGAAAATTCTCAGCTGCAAAGACACAAACGAAGGAGGACAGAACCGGAAACAAGGACTGAACGAATATGTACAGAAACGCAGTTTCACTCACCTTGATTATGTCGGCTGTGATTATAAACTCTGGCAGCTTTGAGTCGCACTGCTTCGTTTGCTGCCGTTGCGTCCCGAGCCCAAAGATCCCCTTCACTTTTTCCTTGAGCGTTTCTTTGCTTTGCTGCTTATTCATGGCGAAAGTCCTTCAAAGCTGCCTCTGATGGCAGCCTGGAGAAGAAACAAGGATGCCATAAGTTAGCTTTTAAAATCAGCGATTTCCTGTCTTGTACTTGAACTCCATAAACTGGAAATTGTTGAGATTAGTAAGACAAAACATTAAACGCCGAGAAAACAACATATTTGTCTCCTCCTAAAAGTCTGTTACCTAAATTTACCAAATAGTGCTGTGCCCATCCAGTATGCAACTGTTTTTACCCAGCATTCTTTGCAAAACAGCCAAGCCCACTCAGACTGGGAGAGTGAATGGGTTTGTTTTGGGTCAGCTAGACTTACAGCTGAGATTAAATTATATACTGTGCGGTTGCAAAGGTGCCATGATGTGAATGAGTTCAAACTCTAGAAAGCTGACATTTCCTGTGGTTGGGGGGCAGGTTGGTCTGTAAATCCATCAGCAGATGGTAAACAGGTCATTTAATGCTCGGAGTGCAGCTGGGTAAATGTGTAAACCCGGGGGGCTGGTTTTAGGAGTTTACTGTCATGTGGACTTGACAGAGAGGAGGGAGGGGGGGAGCAACCAGACAACGGCTGGTCTGTTTCAGTCCAACAACAACAACAACATCTGTGCCAGGTGTCCTCCTGCCTCAGGAAAACATGCCTGCAAGGACACCAGCAACAGCGCGCCATCATGAGAAACGGACAATGGCTCTCCTGTGCTTTGCCATGCCTCACACGGGCTACCATTGCTTTGGTATTGGAAGATTTACGGACCTAAACTGGACAGCGACACCCCTTGCCCCCCCTTTTCTCTCTCACCTTACGGAAGCCGAGTCGCTGTCTCCTTCGTTTATCCACGGCTTCGCCCTTCGGGAGCCTGACGGGCCTTCCGCTGCTGCAGTGCATTCATATAACTCACTATTTGTTGCCGAAAGCCTGTTCTCGGACCTCCACTCCCCAACCGGATGACACATAAACGCTCAGACAAGCGACACTTCCTGTGAAAACACGCTTGCCGCGCTCCCTCCTGGGAAATGGAGTTCTGCGACAGTTGAACGTGTTTTTTCTTTCCTCGACTGGTTTTTATTGCGAGTAAAGCTTATATTCAAAACAAATAAGCATTTTTATGGTACAATAAACCACAGTGAAACTATTTATCGTAGGAAAGTCTTTGACAAGCTGTGTAAAATGAATCTTTTACAGTTATTAGCCTAAGAGTTAGCTAACCGTGCTAACTGCTGAAGTTGGTTTCTCTTTGACTTAGGACGTGCTTTTATGGCAAGCCATTAGTGTATTTACTTGTGAACACTTTGTTTACAAGTAAATTGAAAGGCGATTATGTATGGAGCTAAATTGGGGCAATAAACAGAAACAACCACACACACACACACACACACACACACACACACACACACACACACACACACACATTCACAGTAACAGAAAAAAAATATTTTGAAAAATGAAAAAGATATTTTAAACTGGAAATAAAGATATTAGAAACTGAAAAAAAAATTAAAACAAAACAACAACAAAAATAAAATAAAATGACAAGACCTGAAACTTAAAACAAAAAAAAAGTTTTGATACTGGAAAAAAAATGTTCAGTTTGAAATTTTGTATTTTTCAGTTTCATGTGCTATAGTGCAAGACAACAAAAAGGTAAAAATGTTCAAAATTTCTAGAAAACGTGATATTTCCAAATATCCAACAACAAAGACGGTGGAACTTCAGGAAGTGTGAATTACACGTTTGGTTTTCCTTTGTTGCATATGAAAAGTTTGTTTAGTTCATTAGCACTAATGTCTTTTTTTAATGACATTGTATTTTGGAAAATGCTGCCTTTCTTTCGTCAAAAAAAAAAAAATCTGCAGATTACCACTACAGTAGGGTATAATCTCATATATATTTAAACCCGCTTTATAATACCATAAATCCCCCCGTGGGGCTCAGAGACTACGATCCTGAAACCAACTTCATGTTCCTCCCTGTGCAGCGCTTCGTAATGTCCGCTGCGAGGCGAGGAGACCGTGTTGTGCAG
Organism: Poeciliopsis turrubarensis; assembly: GCA_010277015.1. Taxonomy (NCBI): domain Eukaryota; kingdom Metazoa; phylum Chordata; class Actinopteri; order Cyprinodontiformes; family Poeciliidae; genus Poeciliopsis; species Poeciliopsis turrubarensis. The sequence continues at coordinate 6,785,484 of VMRN01000013.1, forward strand.
CTCGGAGTTTGACCATGAGTTCTCCGTATTTCATGCAAAGCAGCGCCGTTCTCACCCGGAGCAGCAGCAGCAGCAGCAGTCGCGGTGCGGGCGGTGGAGCCGCGGCCTCTCTGAGGTCCAGACTCAGCAGCAGGCGGGGGGACGTGGACGCGGCTCCTGCACGGAGGGTGAAAGTGGAGGAGGCGACAGGATCCGAGGAGAAGCCCTCTGTGACCGCTTCATCCAGCGGTAGGTTCACGTTGGGCTCGCCGGAAACGCTGGCATTTTAAATCGGACAAAAACAGAAGCAGGCCCTCATTTAAATACTTTGCATAAGGTTATTGTTTGCGCATGTGTGAAGTCTAAAGTACGGAGACCGTCTGGTCACACGGGGGAAGAAAACAAAAGTTGTGCCTCGAGATGTTGAGTCTGGTGACGTAAGTCCTGACTCTGTTGATTGGAGCTGCTCTACAGTGTGACAGTCTGAACATATCGGAGTTTTAAACCTCGTCACAAATTCTCAACTCTGTGGATTTGTTTTGAAGTGAACCTTTACTGTAGTCTCACAAATATTGAAGTCTCCAACAAAGCTTCCCTCCAGGATTGCCCAGTATCTAACTCCATCCTTCTCCCCATTAACTCTGTCCCACACCATCACACTGCCACTATCGTGTTTCACCGCAGGGGTGCCTCGTTTAGGGGGATCTGCAAGTGTTAGTTTCCCACCTGAGTTGTGGATCTGTGCAGCTCTTCCAGAGTTACCGTAAACCTTTTGGCTGCGTCTCTGATCAAAGCGCTGCCCATCAGTTTTCATGCACAAGCCCTTTATGACCAAACTGACCACAAGACAAGTCATGAAACGAACCAATGACTGACATGTTTGTAACATTTTGTCTCTTATAAACAAATTCTTGTGTTTTCCTTCTCTTTATTCGTTGCCATATTTACTCCCTTTCTTGTGTTTTCTTTTGTCCAGATGGCTGCCGGGAACGCCTCGGGCCTGTCACAGAGGTCGACGCGTCGTCGCTGCTTCCTCGCGGTCGCAGGAGGAGACGGGTTAAGGTGGAGTACGACGGAGACGACGGCGCCTCCCGGGCGAAGACGGAGCACTGGGAGCCTCCGGACTGGACGAAGCAGCTGGGCTTCATCCGTGACATGAGGAGCGGTCGGGACGCCCCAGTGGACAGCATGGGAGCTGAGAAATGCTACGACGCACAAGCCCCCGCGCATGTAGGTGTGGGCTGCGTCGTGTTTGTCTTGAGGTTCTAAAATAAACGGTGACTACGGAGTTAAGTGCTCCGCCCCTTTTCACAGGTGAAGCGTTTCCAGGTGTTGGTGTCGCTCATGCTGTCCAGCCAGACCAGGGACCAGGTGACGGGCGCGGCGATGCAGAGGCTCCGGGCGCATGGCTGCACTGCAGAGAACATCGTCGCCACCGACGACAAAAAGCTGGGAGAGCTCATCCACCCCGTCGGCTTCTGGAGGGTGACGCCCCTGGTTTTACCAGCTTGTCTTAATTTCTTCTGTTTACTTAAAAAGTTATGAATCAAAACTGAACCTCCTCCTCTTCTGCAGAACAAGGTAAAGTTTCTGAAGCAGACGTCGGCCCTGCTGGTGACAGAGTTCGGGGGAGACATCCCGAACAGCGTGGAGGGTCTGGTTCGCCTGCCGGGAGTCGGACCTAAGATGGCCCACCTGGCTATGGACATCGCCTGGGACCAAGTGTCTGGCATAGGTTTTTATCGCCGACGGTGGCCAGTTTCAAGTAGCAATAGTTTCAAAATGTAGATATATGCAGCGCTCTGTCGTTAGAAATTAGTGAAGTGTCGCCTGGATAGTGATGAACAACGTAGCGAACCTTGTTCTCTGAAGGACCTCATCTCTAAGCTGACCCACAGCTGCAGGAGTGTGTGTGTCCGTGTGTGTGTGTGTGTGTGTGAGTGAGTGTGTGTGAGTGAGTGTGTGCGTGCGTGTGTGTGTGTGTGTGTGTGAGTGAGTGCGCTCCCTGACCGGACTTGTCCTCACTTTGTGTTTAGGTGTGGACACACACGTGCATCGCATCTCCAACAGGCTGGGCTGGCTCAAGAAACCAACCAAGAACCCAGAAGACACACGCAAGGCCCTGGAGGAGTGGTTGCCAAGGTAACCAAGTCACGTCCGATACAGCTTTAAAAGATAGACTCACAAAGATTGTAGATCTTTTGTCACTTAAAGATTTGCTTTTAGTTCAAGTTACTTTTGCCCTCGTTCTTTCCCTCTGCGCACCACAGATTTTTTCTCCATTTCTGCTTTGTCTTCCTTCCTTTCCTTCTTTGCATTCTTCCTTTCCTTCTTTGCATTCTTCCTTCCTTTCCTTCTTTGCATTCTTCCTTCCTTTCCTTCTTTGCATTTCTCCTTCCTTTTCTTCTTTGCATTCTTCCTCTTTTCTCTTCTTCCTAATGTCCTACCTTCCCTTTCTCTCTTTCAGTGTTTAGAATTTTTTTTCACATCTGGACTTAAAGTAAATACAAAACATTTCGTTTATTTTAGACCTTATGTTCATCCGGTGGCTACAAAACCATTTTTCAGTGAATGATTTTCTTCAGTGTTTTATCTTTAACATGTAAAATAAAATCCGGCACCGTTTCCTTTTGCAGGTGGTTATGCTGCCCCCCGGTGGACAAACGAAAGCCTGTTTGAGCCTCACCTGAGTGTTTCTTTTGTTTGTTTCGTTTCTGCTGCAGGGAGCTGTGGAGCGAGATCAACTGGCTGCTGGTTGGTTTTGGACAGCAGGTTTGTCTGCCAGTTGGGCCGCTCTGCTCCGTGTGTCTGAACCAGCACAGCTGTCCGTCTGCACACAAATGCTCTCCCGCCAAAAGACCCAAACCCGGATCGCCAGGCTCTCCGGGTCCATCGCGCAAATTTAAGGTCGAATCTGAACGGGAAAGTGATGCCAGAAGTAAATCGGCAGCAAACCAGAAGCCACCAGATTAAGAAGGAATATAAAAAAAAACAAAACACTGAACTGCTGATTTATGATGTTGGAGAGAAAAAATACACAATATGTTTCATAATTAAACGCCTGCAGTTATAGATATTTTTTGTACTGTTTTATTTTTTGCTACTCAAATAAATAAAGTAAGAAGTGAAGTTTTTGTAGTGTTTGAATCTTTTTTTTTTTTTTTTTGGTGTTCTTAAAGTTTCATACTTTAAGTTGTAACAGAAACATTAAAAATCAGTTTTAATTTAACTGTAAATTTCATCATAAGCTTTTTGCATCTCGCTCGTTGTTTTGGACACTAAGCACTCAGAAATACAGTCATGCACAACATATCAGGATACGTTACCATGAACTTTAATGTGGAAAGCAGCAGGAGAAACAATAGCAAACAAAACTTTAGATTTTCTCTTTGATTTTTCTCCAACTTTAAGGGTTAAACTCCTCTCTTGTCTGTGTGGGAATGTGACCCAACAGAGTTGAACAAACACAAAAAGGTCCAGGAAGGTTTTTTTTGTTTTGTTTTGTTTTACTCATTTGCAAAAATGCAAACTTCTCATCTTCCCTGCGTCTGAGTCAAATCAAGGAAAGTGAGATGTTCTCAAGCACATATGATGAACTCCGCGCGCGCACACGCATGCACGGAAAAGCTTCTGTTTCTCGTGCACCGCAGCCCGCTTTCACGCAGACGCTCTTCTGGCGATCTGCAGCAGAGATACGGAGGCAGAGGACTGACGGGGAAGATTTGATTTCTCAGGTCACAGCCAACAACAAGTGTCCCCGCCTATATATTTACAATAGCTGCCGTCCTCCCGGCCTGCAGCGCGGCGGGGCTGCCTCTCCAGGTGTGCGCTGCGGGGGACAGTGGCTTGTGTTCTTGACGCCTCCCCACTCTCGCCCGGGCGCTCGGGAGGACACACACGCCCCCGCTGGCGAGGAGAATTAAGTGTTACGTGCGTGGACCGGCTTTCTAATCTCTGATCTCTTGGATTATACTGATGGACGGGACTTAACGTGTCCATGTTTCCACTTTAGCGCTTTTTTACGCACCACTTTGCGCGCTCGCGTTTGCGCCCTAAAAATGGATTAATCCCCAGATTGTTGGGGGGGAGGTTTTGTTGGGGGGGTTTTTTTGGGTGAGGGGTAAAGGAGTGGGAGGTGTTCGCCATATTTATTTATTTTTTTTAATTTGCACTCTTCAGGTTTTTGTGGATTACTACGGGATGCCGAATAACGACGATGAGCTTTTTGTCTCTGGAGCGAGTGGAAGCGCGTTGGATTAGGAGCCAGAAACTCCCCAAAGCTCTCGGAGAAGATCCACCCGTTTATTCCCGGGACGCACTTTGAGTTGTGTAGTTTTTTTTTTTTTTTTTGTTTGTTTTTTATTATTTATTTACTTTCTTTTTCACCTTCACACACCGGGATGGAGATGGAGCTGAGACCCAGGCTTTGCTTTCTGATCAAAGGACAGCGCGGATATGGCTTCCACCTGCACGGCGAGAAGAAGAAAGGCGGACAGTTCATCCGCACCGTGGAGCCCGGCTCCCCTGCTGACCTGGCCGGGCTCCGGCCGGGGGATCGACTGGTGGAGGTGAACGGGGAGAACGTGGAGAAAGAAAGTCACCATCAGGTGAGAGTGACTCACTGCACACTGCGCGACTTTATTTTTTTATTTTTTTTTTTTTTGCGTAAAGATGAGCCAGGAGAGGAACAATGCACTATGTACCTGTCGGACAACTTTTTCTTTCTCGCCCGAAGCCGAGGGCGGCCCTATGTGGGTCAGACTGAGCCTGTGTAACGGAAATCACAGCTCGTCTTTTGTCGCGGCACAAAAGCGTTATGCGCCAGCAGGCGCCGAGAGCCAAAAGCCGCATTGATTGTTTTTTTTTTTTTTTAATCAGCTCCAGGCCCGAAAGGTAAGCGCGCTCCGCAGCGGCCTAAAATTTCAGTTGACGCACAAACAGACTGACAAAATGCTGGAGGTGTGCAGGCGATGCGTCATCATAAAAAAACACATAAAAAGAAGACAATTTTATTCAAAAGGTAAAACACATGCATTCGGATTTTCTCAGTTTATGCTTTTGAAAAAAAAATCTTTTAGTTGTTCAGATAAATACAAGACAAAAAATAAAAATACCATTGAGTAGTTTTTAAAAAACTGATTTTATAATGAAGACAAAGAAACTATCCTGAGTGTTGAGAACTACTTACATTTACTTTAGTAACTTTTTTTTTTTTAAACAAACAAAGAAAAACTGCAAGTATTTACTTTTAAATGTTTGCTGGAGGAAATTTTTATCAAGATGGATTTCTGGAGGGACTTTTGTTAAAGTTTCATAAGTTTTATATGGAAAGAGATTGATCTGGGGGGAAAAATGTTATTTTTGTAATTAGGTTATTCATATTGGATTATTTTCATTTTGAGCGTTAAATGACCAACATTTCCACATAACATTATGTTTGTCTGATGGGGTCATTTTTAAATATCCAGTGGTTCATGAATTGATCAAATACTCAGTTCTTACTTCATACTCAAATACTTTTTTACTCTTGAGTAATTTCTGCTTTTTTTTTTTTTTTTTCTTCACTCAAGTAAAAATAAGTAGTGCTATAATAAACCTCTAACCCCAAAAAGAGAAAGCGTGTTTCTGTCGAGCATCTCACCAGAGGCTCGACAGAAACATCATCTCTCCAAAAGCACATCAGTGACTCGCCCAGGAGGGCCCAAGAACCCAGCCCTCATTTACCCGAGTCAAGGTCCATTTTTATGATTCAGCAATAAGAAAGAGACATGGAACATAATATCCATGGCAAAACCTGTTGACCAAAGTTAAAAAAAAAAAACACAAAGCTTTTTCTGACTTTCGCTTAAACGCACCTGATTGGTCCCTGAGACCTTTAGGAAAATATTTTAAACATCCTGGAGATGAATGTTGGCTCAGCCATCGTGCTTTCATGCGTTACTGCATCAGTGCAGCACAGCATGGAGGGGATCAGCTCAAGGTTCTCCTAAGGTTGATCTGTGGCCTTCGGCTCAGTTGCGTTTCTGGATCTCGCTTCCTGTTTTTGGCAGTATGGGCAGCTGCCAAATCCTCCTGGGAAATAAATTCAATCTCTCCCTAAAATCTGAAAGAAGCATGAAGTCCTCTAAAAATGTCCTGGTAGATGGACAGAGGACTTCAGAGAACACCGGTGGACCAAAACCAGTAAGAAGACATTTCACCCCAAGGCTTCGCTCTGGACTTCATGCAGAGCAGATCCTGGGCCTCAGTCTCCACTCTTCCTCCACACTCTGGGACCTCTGTTTCCAAATTAAACATAACATTAACTTTTGCTTGAGAAGACGACTCTGGACCAGTTTCGGGTTCGAGTCAGGATGCGTCTGAAGCAGCAGCAGCAGCCCGCATCCTTGACGAGTCTCTGTGTTGTGACTCTTTAAGCTTCATCCATGAACTTCACATTGTGAATCTCCTCCAGACACCAAAATCACTTTGCACCGAAACAACTCTGTGTTGATCGAGTCCATCTGTTTGTTTCTCCTCTCTGCAGGTCGTGAACCGCATCTGTGCGACGCCCCACCGCACCAGGCTGCTGGTAGTCGACAGAGAAACGGATGACCACCTGCGGAGCCAGGGCCTGGCCTGCACAGAGGACCAGGCCATTGAGATGGGGAACCTCTCCCCTCGCCCGTCCCCCAAGCCCACGCCCTCAGCGTCACCCGTACCAAGAGAGGGCTCCCCGCTGTTTCTCAAATCCAACCTCAGATACTTCTTCAATTTTCCTGCTGCAGACTCGCCCACTCAGGTGTCCTCTGAAAACAAGGACGCGAGAGCCTCGACGACGTCGAGTTCAGCGCCAGACACCGAGGTAAGCACCGACGTCGAGAACGTGGATCCACGAAAGATGGAGGGGGAATAAAGTGAATGTAAAAGAAGAACATGAGCATGCATGAACTGCCACATTACGTCCTGTTACAACCTCGATTTTAAATCTATTTCATTGTGATTTTATGGTGTAAACCAACACACAGTAGCGCATAGAAGACGATAAAAAACATGATTTTAGATACTTTTACATATAAAAACCACAAACGACACATTTCAGTCTCATTATCAGTCTCTCCTGTTTGGTAAAACAGCTCAGCATGAGTCAGTCACAGGGTGAGGAACTCTGTACTTTGACTGGACCATTCTGACACAGGAAACTTTGAACTAAAACGGTTTGGCTGTGAGTTTACATTCATTGGCAAGTTTCATGCCAATAAATATGCATGTATATATACATAGATATTTTTTGTTTGTTTGTTTTTGTCAATGTGTCGATGTTTGTTCTGCTCCACAGTGCCCTTAAATTGCTTCTTGGAAACAAATAATGTTTCATTCAAATGGATGAAATTGAATTGCATTAATTAGCTGGCTCGTTATTGGTTGTTGTATTTAGAGATATCAGAATAGAGATTAGCAGATACAAATGCACGCCGCACTTTTCAGACTTTTACTTGCAAGAAATAGAAGAGTTTGAAATACGTCTCTGGAAGAAACGAGGAGATCGCTGCACTGGAACCATTTGAAAACCTCCTGGTTATCCCACCAAATACTGATTTCTGAACTCTTGAATTAAAACATTAGTATTGTTGTTTCTGAATGAATGTGACTCGTTTTCTTTGCATTATTTGAGGTCTGAGATCGCTGCACCTTTAGGGTTATTTTTGATCATTTCTAATTTTCTGTAAATAAATACTATAGTTTTGCTTGGAATTTCAGGGACATGTTATCAGTATTTCATAGGATGAAAGAACAACGTTCATTTCACTCAAACGTTTATCTATGAGGAGTAAAATCAGAGAAACCGATCATTGCCAGTGATCTCTCAATTGGTTTCCAGATCTATTTCATCACTTTTGCAGCAACTCTTCTTGCCAGTTGCCTGCTTTTAAACCGTTGCGGTGCATTTGAACTGTTTGAGTCCAGTTGAGGGTGTGGTCTGGGACAAAAAATAGGCGACAGCGATCAAATTCAACAAAGCCATGTTGATCGATTAAACATGATCGCAAGACATCTGACTTGTGGCTGCAGAACCGACCGCATGCACAATAACAATGAGCTGCAGTCGCTGGAAACCGCTGAATTAGTACCCCTGAATTTCAGGTCCCTAAAATTCAGCGTGTGGTATGCATTTCCACAAGTGCCCTGTGACGTCTGGGTGACGTCTGGAAGCCAGAGCCGACTCTCACGGACCGGCCTCGTTGTTTTGACTCCAAACAAACCGGGCCCAGATATGCGAGGCTGGCGGTTCATCTCAAACTGGCCATGTGTTTAGCTGAAAGCAGAGTAAATAAAGGCTGTTCCCTCGCCCTGCATCACAGCCGCCTGTCTCCGTTTTGGTTTAACGATTACTTGGAAAATGAGGTAAAACATCATGAGATCAACCAGGACCAGTTATGTAACGGTCGACACCTGCCTTCAGTACTTTGAATTTAATCCGTAATCTGAAGAGAAGGCGCTGATGGAGCCTCGTTTTGTGACCCAAAATGGCAAATTAATCCCAGACACAAAGGACGCCCGCTTTCACTGCCTTGCGAGCGACACTCACCTCTCCGAACATACGGCTGCGTGAGGTTTTGACGGCAGCAGCCGAACGAAACCTCAGCTGAGAAAGGCTCAGACCGCTGACTCACACACACACACATATTCTCACGAATGCCACCCAGTTACGTCACCTGCTGCCTCTTGCATAACGACGTGTGCATGTCCCTAGTCGTTTTTAGTAACTGTTCGTGTTGCAACTTTATATTTTATATCTCTTGGTTGTTTTGGTCTAAGATTATGTAGAACTGAGCTTTTTACTTTATGCATACATTTGAGTAAAGGCTCACTTTGAGACTCTGCTCGGTCCAGTGACTCCAAACTAAATAAAAGTAGAGGAAAAAGAAATGTACATTCTTCAACCTTTTTTTTTTTCCAGTCCATGTTTTTTTTTTTCCATCAGTATTACATTTTCCACCCGATAAAACATGAGTTTGTTCTGTCTTAGTTTTAGATGATCTGTGGGACATATAGAAACCTGAGATTATATTACGTGACGGAGATGGACTTTTATTTACTTTTGGTGTATCAGAGTAAAAGGGGGCCGTACCCTATTCCTTCTAGTGATGTCGTAGTCAAGCTCAGTCGAGTTGATTTGCACAGCACATTTCACCAACAAGGCAAAGTGCACAGGAACCAATTAGGAAACAAGCGGTTAGGCATGATTTTTTTTTTTTTTTTTTTTTTTTTTGTCGAATACCATCATCAAGCAAATGCAGCACAAATATATTAATTAATTCTCCAGTTACTGCTAATCAGAGAGAGCTCTAAACATGTGTGTTTCAAACCTTGGTTTCAAGGGACTCGGCGTTTTGCATTTTTCTGGAACTTTATTCTAGATTTGTGCAGCATAGAAGCTGAATGCCCGATAAACTCATGTTGTAATGTGTGGATGCAATGTGTTTATACCTTAAGAGGGCTCTGCAGACGCCGTCATAAATTACTTTGCGTCATGATTAGCAATAACTGAAGGGACTATTATGACAACACGCTGTATTAAAAATGCAATACTTTCTTTTAAAACAAAAGAAAGTGTTGGCTCATTACAGCTGAGCGATGCATGCGGCTCGAGTTTGTTGTTCGGGTGAAGCTACTTCACAGGTCAGCGCGACGATCGGGTCGCTGAAAACACGCGGGCATGTCAATGTTTGGTCGTCTAAAGCCTTTGTTTCGTAACCGCAGCTCCACAATGCAAGTGTCAAACAGTTCGGCGAGCTCGATATTGTACAGAGATGCACACACAACAAAGACTCTCCCTTCATTCTTTCGGCTGTTGACAGTGGAAACATGCCCGTCAGCCCTCGGGTCAGGCCTCGGGTCAGGCCTCGGGTCAGCTCACCGTGAAGGCAGATCCTCAGCTGCGTCGCCAGACGGCCTGCCAAGCGCCGTTGGCTGCAGGACGGTGACGAAACGTAAAGCCCCCGCATGAGGCTTGTTGTGGGGGGGTCGGTGTCCAGGCCGGTGTCACGCAGAGCGTCAGCTCTTGTTGCTGGACGCAAGGCTCGGGATCAGCTGGAGTGGCTCAGTCAGATCCACTTAGTCGACTTCGGTCAGCTTTGTGACCAGCAGGTCAACCTGGCAGCAAACGACCCACGGCAGCACACAGAGTCATGCAAAGCGACTCGTCGCTTGATAGTCACGAACCACAATCTATTACTTTGGCTTTGCTGATAAATTATCTGAAGAGAGTAACAATTACTTATAATCCATCCTCCTGAATTGATGCAAGGAACCGTCCTTGTTTGAACCATTTGTGTTTTTTTTTTTTTTTGCCCTGAAACGGCCAAATGAAATTCTTTGAAACGTTTGGCCTACAAGCAGAATAACTAACCCTGCACATCTGAAGACATCACACCACAGCGAAACATTGCAATGGCATCAATATGCCTGTCTGCAAGAAAACTTACGAAATAAAGTTTGCGGTTATCGTGTGACAAAATGTGGAGAAGTGCTGCGGGTGTCAAACCAGAACTTCAACAATATTAAATCAAAATAAGATCAATTTTTTAAAAAGTTATTTAATAGCAGTAATAAAATATTTTGATCCAGCACATCTATCAGGCAACAACTGTCCTGAAAACTGAACGGGAACTCAACGGTTAACTCAATTCAAAATTGAAACCAGATGTGACATTTTCTACAACGAACAAAAAGTAATGCAAGACTCCTGCTAAGATGAATAAGTCGCAGCTTCACGTTTGACTGTGGATAGATAAAAGGCGCCTGAAGGTTCAAATCAAACTAATTTGCAGACATTAAGCGTCAAAGATGTCCCATCCGCTGCAGGTGGAGTCGTCCCCCGAGCCCACGGTGGAGCTCCTCCCTCGTCTGTGCCGCCTGGTGAAGGGGGAGAACGGCTACTGCTTCAACCTGCAGAGCGACAAGAAGAAAGGCGGCCAGTTCGTCCGCTCCGTGGACCCCAACTCACCCGCAGAGAGAGCCGGCCTCCGGACTGGAGACAGAATAGTGGAGGTACAGCTGACTGATGTGCCCACTTACAAAAAAACGGAGGGTTTAAGAGTGCTTTATTGGAGGAAAAATGTTTTCTGGTCTTATAAATAACTTGCATGTTGTTTAGCTTTGTGGCATTTCTTTTAAACGTTGCCCTTTGTTGGATAGACACCCACAGTCCTCTCCAACCCGATTGACGCGTCTGGCAAAGAGGTAAAAGGCTGAATTCTTCTTTTCCTTTTGGCCCCCTCTTCAAGAAGTGGGAAACGCATGCTGTTACAATAATGTGGACGTTGTGCTCAGTGGAGATTCTTGCATGAAGGATTTTCCATGTGGAAAATCCTGAAAACGTAGCACAAAAAAACCCCAAAAACTTAGCCTGTTCCCCCTACATAATGTTTCTCTCTTCATGCTCCAACCATGTGAAATTTTATAAAGGAATGTAAAATGTTTTCCTATTGAGAAAATGGACAAAATACTGGCAGCAAGAAAGAGACGAATTTACCGGGGTGCTAACAGGTTTGGAGGATCCCCTAAAGCCAGTTTGTGTGCAGCAGCAGCTTTGCAGTCATGGTGCTGCACAGTTGAGACTTTGTTTTCATTCTCATCTGCATCAAGTGCTCGGTTAATGACGCGGAAATGGAGAGTGCTGACGCAGGGACAGACTTCATGCAAAGCGGCTTCCTCTCAAATCACAGGCATGTTCTGCGCAGCGCTGCCACCCGGCCTCCCGGGTTCCGGCGCTGGTGACGCCTCCCTCTTTCCAACAGAACCTTATCTGCACTGACGCAGAGGTGGACTCGGACCTGAAGCTTCGGAGTCACAAGTCACAAAGACAATAACAAAGTCGGCCTTCTGTCAGGACGCAAGAACTTATGTTGCCCTAAGAGCGAGACGCATTCGTCTTTGGTCACGCTGATTACTAGAGCAGCGTCTTCAACAGGTCTGCCTGAAACATGAATCCTCCGGCTGCAGCTGATCCAGAACGCCGCTGCTCGCGTTCTGACTAAAACCAGGAAGATGGAGCACATAACACCAGTTCTAAAGTCCAAACACTGACTTCCTGATTGTATTATGTTTTGATCAAAGCACTTTGAACCACCTTGTGTGCTGAACTGTCCCATAGGAATAAACGTGACTTTTTTTTTTTTTCCGTCTCAGGTAAACGCCGTGAACACGAAGGGCCTGCGGCACTCGGAAGTGGTGGCGCTCATCAGATCCCGAGGGGATGAAGTCAACCTTCTGGTGGTCGACCAGGAAACGGACGAACTCTTCCGCAGACTGGGAATCACCCCAACCACCGCCCACACCAAAGGTCAGCCAAACCCTCCAGCTCTTAACGCGGCGACTCCACTGAGCCGGCGCTGTACCTGTGCTTGCCTCCACTTCCACAGAGGTCTACGTGGACGAAAGGCGTGCGGAAAGCACCCCGCCGACCCCGTCCCCGACCCCGGAGCTCCCCGCGCCGGACGCGCCCGTCATCAGCGTCACTCTGACAGACTCCGACATCGCAAACACGTCTCCCAAATCCCGAGCCCACGGCAGCTCGGCGTCTCACTCCTCCAGGAGCTCCACCACCCAGTCAGAGATCAGCAGCTCAGACATGAGCTTCCAGGTGAGTGAAGAGCGAGAGACTCGACAGCGGCTCTCGGTTCGGAGCGGGTCATGACCTGTTTGCGCCCGCTCCAGGTTCCCGAAGATGACGACAGGCGCGTTTCGGACCCCTTCGTGGAGAACGGCCTGCGCCTGAGTCCCACCGCTGCCGAGGCGAGGCAGAAGGTCCTCGCCACCCGCAGCAAGAAGAGAGCGCCCCCTATGGACTGGAGCAGGAAGCAGGAGCTCTTCAGCAACTTTTGAACCGAGAAATCCGAGTGAATCTGCACTATTTATACCGAAAACAAGCTCTTCCATCTTCTGCACGTGTGGAGAGAAATATAAATAAGAGGTAGTTTCTGTTTAGTGTGAAATCAGCCCATAATATCAAATATTATTCTCAATGTGTACAGTTAGCTCTAAAGGTAAACACATTTTCGTGCATGCAATGAGTTACAGGACAAGAACATTTGATGCCTAGTTAAAAGCTGGCATGGGAAATAAACTGCAACTCATCTCTCATCTGCTTCTAAGCTTTAAAACTCCTGCAAGCATATTTCCTGTTCAACAAAGCGTAGATGGACATGTAAAAACTGCTTTAGTGCAGGAAAGTCTTGCAGGATGAGGAGCAGATCTTGAGCTGTCTACAGCTTTGCTGCAAGGACATGAAACAGAAGAAACCTTTCTGAAGGAAAGATATTCATCTGCACCACGGAAACTTTCTTACGGGACCTGATCTGTGTCGAGAATTTGTCAGGCTTGCATCTGATTTTATTTTTCTGTAAGTCTGTTGCAAAGATATGTGAAGGACGTTCACAACAAAAGCAGGAAGTAAGCATGCAACATTGACGGTTGAATTAATAGCAGAACATTTCCTGCATCAGTTTAGATGAAAGTTTGTTGAAATGTGTTGGTAAGAAGAACCTGATTTGATTTATGTCAAATACAACATTTTTTCGTTATAGACTTTCAATGTGCACACAGAACGATTGATTAGTCTAGTTTATAAAATAAATAACGACTGATCAAATTTAGTTGGTATGTTTTGGATGGTAATACTGTTAAATTAGTGCTTTTTATTACACACTTCATTTTATTTTTCAAAACATTTCTCCACCTGCTTTTGGCTTAAACATTTAACAGTGTGAATAAATTTGTAGAATCTGTGTGTATTGCAGTGCAGTTCCCCGAATATGGAGCAACAAGCGACGCGGTTCAATGTGAAACATTTAGCCGACATTTTTCCACTTCAGCTCACTTTTCTCACACATGGCAGATGTTCGTCTCGCTGGAGATGGAAGCTGTTTTAAAATATTAATTATCGACAACTGTTATAATTTTGGCAAATCAAAATATTGAATTTGACTTAACTGGTTATGTTATTACATCTTTGTACATATTTAGAATTTAAACCCTGGAGCCATTGCCAAATGTCACAAGGCGAGTGTTTTTTTACTTTGCTTTTTTTTTTTTTTTTTTGCAAAGCACCATTAATACAGGAAAAACAAAGGAACAGAGATTTTAAAAAAAAATAACTAAAAAACACCTGATGATTGAAAAGATGAATGACCCATAAAAAACATGAAGCATAGTCATGTAAAAGAAACAAATGATGAATCAAATTTAAGCAAATCATTCGATGCAAATGTTAAATTTAAATGCCGAATTCTTATCTAAATCCTAAATGTTAAATTTACATTTTGAATCTCAAACGTTGGACTTAAATGTTCAGAAAATATGCAAATAAAGCCGGAATGGATGCTGCAGCTTCCTCCCACGTGTGAAAAACATGACAGAACCATCAGTCTCTAAATTGTCCTCGGGTGTAAGTGTGTGTCTGCGTGTGTGTCTGCGTGTGTGTGTCTGCATGTGTGTTTGTGGTGCACCAGGGGCAGCATGCTTTAAATGGAGGATGTGGGGCGACCTGAGTTCGATTTCTGATCCCTGGTCATTTCTTCTTCCTGTCAAGCTGTCAGCAACTTTTATAACCCTATGGAGTTTTGTTTTATCTCCTCAGTCCAGAAAAGCACATTTTTGTCTAGAGCTATAAAAGCAAAACAAAATAGCTTGTTTTCGAAATACAGGAAATAAGTTTGTCTACATTTTAAATGAAAGGACACACAATCTGACCATCCAGATGAGCTTCTGAGTTGAGGAGGTAAAGTACTATGAAAAGGCCAAGGTTGGTTTGGATTGTTTGCTTGTCCAGCTTCATTTGTCTTTCAAAACATGAAGCTTTCTCAGCGCAAACTACTCTCTCTGCATCAGTGCTTCAAAATGGCGAATAGCAGCACAGAAATGGAAGAATGCAGGGACTTTCCTGGCCCGGCTCGACCCAAACTCCACCCTGAGCTTCTGGGTGAAATAAAACTTTCAACGAGCTGCAGACAACAAAGAGGATCTTCTTGTGACATTGTGTCCATATCCGGCATCTGTGGTTTTTAACTCGCAGACTAGATGGTTTCACAGCCGACGTGTTTTTTTTTGTTGTTGTTTTTTAAGATTTTATCGACTAAATTGTTAGTGTCGCTCTCAAATGAGGCAGTAACGGCCTGACCTGACATTTAAATCCGAAGTAACTTTTCCTGTTTCACATAAGTTAGGATTGACAACATGATTCGATTAATGGCAACACAACGAAAAGAATTTTTAAAATCTTTTATTCAGGCTTACACACAATTCTTGAGTATTTCGTTGCACTGCCTTGAAGCAGCATGACATGAGCCGTGCTCCTCTTCCAGAAGCTTCTCACAACGTTTCGGTGGAAATTTGACTCACTCCGTCATTACAGAACTGGTGAAACTGAGGCAGGTTTGTTGGGGGCTTCCCAGCTCCGACCACAGCTTTTCTATGGGACTGAGATCATATGCATATTTTAAAAAGCCAGAGGCTTAATTACCAAGGATTTGGCTTTTGGAATAAAATGACAAGCTGAGTGTTTGGTGGAATTAAGGTAAAACTTCCAAGCCGTTTCAACTGTAAAGCAAGGTGGTGGACGCATCATGCTTTGGGGCCATTGGGCTTCCAGTGGTGCTGGTGCACAAAAATGGCTGGAATAATTAGCCACCGTTGAGCCATCTTTAATTTCAACACATTGCCAGTTGGATGGGTGAAATCTGACACAACTGAGCGTCCCGATACTAAAATACTCCAAACATACATCGTCTTGTTTTTCTTTTGCAAGAGATGAGAAGATTCAGCATGAAGTTTTTGACTTAACCAAAACTAAGTGGGTTTTCTGCAACTTTGTAAGAGACGTTTCTCCAAATATTATTATTGTTGGATGCTCTAATTTAAAGATGTTCGAATTCAAGAAAACATGCAGCAAAACTTGAACTTTTACACCCAAATTTTGAAAAAGAGTAATAAAAAAATCACACCTTTGTGCCTGAACAAATGAAGGTGATCGTCAGAAAAAGTGCCCACATTGCACTCCTCATTTTACATCGATTTTTAATTTGAGAGTTCATATATCAAGAACGGTGTTATTTACTTAAAACAGAATAATAATTAAAAAAAAAATTAACATAAAAAAAAGGCACCAAAAATCATAATAGCCATATCTCAGCATGCATGACAAGAACATTTATTTCAGGTAATCCACAATCCAGCTGGATTTTCAGTCAGTTTTACACACACAAACCATAAAGGGATTAAAATCACCCCAAAACTATTTCATTTCTACTCCCAAATTATAATAAATGGAGGGAAACAGATTAAAGGCAGGTACCAAAGTCTTTTTGCTCTATTATAAATCAGGCTGATGTTTCATGTTAAGAGTTTAAATCTTACCCAGTATCATGCTTCTTATCACATTAACATAAATCAAAAAATGAAAATAACAAAACGCGTCTCCTCTCCCTACTTGTATCCATCACTGGTCCGTAACCAGATTTCTACAGTATCATTAAAAAGTTCACGATACAAAAACCTCATGGAACTGGAAAACATCAGAGAAGCACACGAAATCACTTTAAAACACTGAGCCGTTGAGACACTTATTACAAAAAAGTAAAAATAAAAAATAAAAAATCCCTCACAATCCGAACTGAGAGAAAGGAAACAGACTCAGATTGTCTCCCGTTTTAAGCGACGGATGATTGGTTCAATTATCTTAATGGTCACAGTCTAGGTCAAATCATTTGTCTGCATCAAAATATCTATGAGCCAGAAAATAATAATAATAATAATAATAAACATTTTTTAAAAAATGAACACTCTTCCCTGTGTTGAATTTTGCTGGCAGAATCGTGATCAGAAATCCTCCCTACAGTCCGGCTGTACCTGTGTGTCCGCATCACGCTCCAGGTGGCCTCTGCTTCTAATCCAGCGTCCTAATTTAGTGGCTATTGCTCTTTGGCAGTGTCCTAGCTTTGTATCTAAATGTACCGTCCCTTTCTGCTTGTGAGTCGAGGTGGTGTGTTGGTGTGTAAAGGGCAGTCGTGATACTCTGAAACATACACCAAACATGCACTACTGCACACACGCCCACACAGTGCGTCGCTAAAGGATTCATACCTGCTGAGCTTTTCCACATTTCGTCCTCTTACAAGTGTTGACACACCTATTTATTGGAATGGCATTTGATGAGTGGACACAATAATACTATAATGTGATTGTGAGGTGGAAAGGGATTGAGGCCTTAAATGTTCAAAAACTGAATATCTGAAAAGTGTGGTGCGCGCGCGTCTATGGATGTGGAACAGACGGGTCAGGGAGAAAAAGTTCAGGAGAAGTTTATAGAGGAAGTATATTATTTTGTAGCACAATCAGTGTTAGCTTCAGGTGTTGTAAAAACGCTGCACATGTCAGTCATGACATCAAAGAAATCTGACATCGCAAACTACTTTGAAATTGGCCTCTGTCTCTTTAAGAAGCTACTACTTTTTTCCAACTCTCCATTTTCAGCATGTCATCACAACGATGCTGCCATTATGCTGTTTACAACTGCTCTCAAGAGCGTTGAAGTGAGTAGTTTGTGTTATGAGCTCAGCAGACAACAGTCACATGTTGTAAAACAACGTGTTGAGCAGTGAATGTCCCACAGAGCTTTGTTTACTCAATCCCAAAAGGGTTAGCCGTATTAGTTGACGCTCAACATAATAGACATGATGTCACTGGAAAATCTTACAAGAAGCTCATGGAGACTCTGGATGAGTCACAGAGATCTACAATTCAGTGTGATGCTGAGGGGATACTGGACGAAAACCAGTGAAAGGCTACAAAAACTCATAATATGGTCCAGTCAAAGTTCCAAGCTAGCCCAGCCACTGGCTTCTAAATTCTGATCTCTCTTCACTGCTCCTTCTGGCCTTTCTCCCATTGAAGGGGATTCTCCCCGATAGATTTTTGACCAGGCCAATCAGTGAACAGGAGGAGAAGTTGGGAATGACGTCAATTTTCTGCAGTTTCAGAAACGTAGTCTGTAGTTTTAGCGATGGCAGCAGAGGTGAACGAAGCCGTTCGGTCACACCTCCAATTACTGAATCGACGTTAACAGCTGCCTCGGCACTATGTTATGGACAGCCGTTAGCGACTGGGTCACGTTTAAGACGTGAACAAACTCCACGCCTCCAGGAAGCAATTGCTCCTCAATAGTCAAGACCCTCTGGATGAAGCAAAGAGTAGGACAAGTTCTGAAGGTCCCGACCTTGACCCAACTCGAACTGTTTTTCCCAGTTGGGTCGTAGTGGTTGTGGTTGTTGCTACTGAGCTACTTTGGAGCAGAAAGGACAGAAATGTCTGTATCATCATGCGCTCCTTTGCGTTGGGCTCTCAGAAAGATGTAATAAAATACACTAAAGCCTGTAGCTTGTAGACAAAATGTATAAAGATTGAAGAGGTGTAAATACTTTTGCAAGGCACTGTACATCTTTACTGTGGAAAGACAGAGCATGCATTCAAACTATGCTAAGGCAGGCTACATCCCTCCTTTTAACCTCATCACACTCTTCCGTCAAACATGCTTATTGGCAAATACTAAATCTCCTCATGCTCTCTCTCATGCAGGATCTCACACACACACACGCGCACACACACACACACACACGGCATTATGGCAAGGTTAGTAATTGTAAAAGTGCGGATTAGTCGCAGTTTCACAAATTTGCTTTTATTTGCCATTTAGTATTGAGATATTTTTGCCAGTCAAAGACACTTAATTTCACAGTGCAACACAGTATGACAAACACTGACATTAGGGTCAAGACATATCATATGGGTGAAGTTTAAAAAAAAATATATATATACCATACAAATAATAAAATAAAAAACTGAATAAAATAAAAAGTGCAAAAAAACAACTTAACAGTCACTGAATATAGCATCAATTCAATTTTTGTGTTAAGTGTGTGAATTTCAGTTCACTACAGAAACAAAACTCATCAGTAGCAGCAAAAAAAAAAAAAAAAAAGAAATGAAAAAAAAAGACCAATTATAAAACATTATAAAGATCACAACCAATCAGTTTTACTAAAGATATCAATATGGCATCAAATGGATATCAACACGAATGTAGACAGACGCATACACACACTCAAGTCACACACATGCGCGCGCACACGCACACAAATGCACACAAACACTTGGTCACAGTCAACAGGTGCCAAGGACATTGCGGTGGGGAGTCAAGTTTTAGCTCGGTACCATGTCCAAAAACAAATACAAAAAAAAATAAAATAAAAAAAATACACATTTCACACACCGTTAAAGAATGCCGAAATCAGGATTTACAAACTTGCAACATGCACGCGTCGAGCCGAACCTTGGAGACAAAACTAAGGATGCATTTTCTTTGTACGATTTCCTCCCGCTCAGGTGAGAAAACAGAACTGTTAGCCCTAAGCCCCCCTTCCCAGAGGAATGGTTTGTTTTCGGTGGGAAAAGGCTTCCCCACACGCTCTCTCTCTCTCTGTCTTGTTCGATCAGGTAGAAAAAAGACATGTGGACAGCAATATGTGTGATAGATGATAGCTCTGTAAAGCAGCACTCTGGTAAGAATGAAAGGTGGGAAACATGGATGAGGATAGATCATCTTACAGAGAAGCAGAATCGGGTGGAGCACAGATGGAGTATTTGATATCGAATCCTATTCCCCCAGAAAAATGAAGTTATTAGAGAGTTTTTTTGTTTTGTTTTTTTACCTGTCTGTCCCTAGCTACGCGTAGTAGGTCTGTAAAAAGTCTAAACCACAGTGCCACCCACAGTCTGTCCCAGGTACTGCATGTACAACTTGATGTCTGAGTCTGTTGAGCGACCAGCTACTCGTTTAAGTTTAAGAATCCCATTAAAATCCTAACTTTCCCTGTTGTTCCAGCCAGGAAACAAGCCTCCTCCTGCCTGCTGTCCCTGCCTCGTTAGTGAATCCCCTCCCTGTCTGTCCCTGAACTTTTCTTTGTGCTGCTCTCTTTTCCAGCTGGTCTCCTCCTCCTCTATCTGTCCCTACCAGTTAGTTGTTGTTTTTTTTTGTTTTTTTTTTCTGTGTCAGGTCCCTGCCTAGTTAATCTAGAGGTGTCCCCCCTGTCCCTCCCTCCCACCCGCGCACCCTCCCTCTATGGACAAACACATAGGGCGTGGGGGCCGTCCATCAGGGGGAGCGGCCAAAAGCGTCCCTCTCCCTCCCCCCAGATCAGGGCCGTGCAATACACAGATGGATGAGTTTCCCATTCACCCTCCTCCTGCTGGCTCACCTGAAGAGAGAAAAAAAAAAACACACAAACCGACATGAAGATGTTAATGGAGCGACAATGCAGTTGTTCTTGACGGTAAACCCAGTGTGTGGTGGCTTACCTATTGGGTGGGTGTGGAGAACCTAAACGCCGTAGCAGGCTGCCAATCTCTCCTTTAGCAGTGGGGGGAACTGCTCTGAAAACTGCTGCCAGTTCTCCTCCCCGACCTGCTCCTTGAAACCATGGAGGATCTGTGGAGACCAACACGCGCGGTGAGCAAAGAGAGCACATTTAGGCGATGGTAGATTTAAATTAGGATTACTAAAAGTAAAAATTTCGTTAACATAACTGATGTCGAGGGTACATGGGAAACGCCTTCATGTTCCACTTATGTTGACGTTATGTATAAGCAACAAGCAATTCATCAATTAGCAGCATTACTGCAGGTTTCAGACGGTTATGAATTAAGTTTAAGTCCTAATCATGTATAAAATTGCATATTTTCAAAGTGCAGTAGTACGAAACTTGACTGCAGAGAATGACCGCAGCATTGTACAAGCAAAGATCAACTTCGTCCAGCAAACTGGCAATAAATTTGTCGCATTTCACAAGGCAAAAGGCGACATAAGATGTTGAATCTTGCCTGGGTCATCCTGCTACATACCTTGTAGAACATGTCTCTCAGATCATCCTTAGGGTTCACCCAGGAGGCCACGGCGTCGCAGAAGAAGATGAAATCCTGAGCGTCAGAAAAAGGTACAGCAGGTGAAATTCAACAGACGGTAACAGGACGACGTGTACGGCTGCAGCGGACGACGCCTCACCTGCACCACGCCTCCGGGATTCACACCGATCATTATGCAAATCCCGCGAAAGGCAGAGTCTTTCTCCTCGTTGTCTCGGATGTTGCGGAGAGACGTGCACCTGGAGGACGTCAACAAGAAAGCAATGAGCAGCAGATCTCTACGGCTTTCTCACAGCTGCGATTTGCGCGAAAGGCGAGGAGTCCCCACCAGGGTCGGATAAACTGCGGCAGCATGGGGGCGACCTCCTGAGGGCAAACGTAACCCAGTCTGCCGATGGTGATGGCTGCAGCACGAGCACAAGACAGCATTGAGCAAGCAGCAGAGGTATCCGCCATGAGCAGCACACGGGGAACGAACGTCTACCTACCTGTGTTTTCCAGCAGGGTTTTGGGTGTGTTGGGTCGGTTAATGATCTCGACCAGCTGGTTTAGAACCATAGCTATGTACGGCTGCATCTCCACTCCTGATGGGAGAAGAAAGAACAAGGTCAGACGCACGATATCTGAAGTTTAAAGCAGGAGCGTCAAGTTGGTGGTACTGACCCATCTGCATGCAGATCTCCCCTATGGCCCAGGTGGCGTTGTTGCACACCGAGATAAATTCTGGGTTCAGATTTGTCCCGAGGATCGGCATAAATTCAGCTAAAGGACAAAAATGTAATTAAAAAAAACTAATCATCCAGATTTCTTTCCCCTAACTTTCTACAGTCACGTTTCACACACACAAAAAAAACCATTTCTGCACTGTGCTGGGCCCTTCTCAAGCGCCTTGAACAAGCTGAGTGTAGTGCTCAGGAGGAAGAGAAAGGAATAATTACCGATGCACGGCTTGACGTGAGGGAAGCAGGCCTTGGTCAGGTCACCCAGCAGAGCAAATGAACTCTGCCTCACCTCAGGCATCGTATCCTGAAACGAAAACAAAGACCAACATAAACAAACTCTGACCAGACGGGACGTGAAGGTGGTGAAATCCACTGAGGTACTCTCACCTGCATGCACTGGAACAACAGGGTCATGATGTTGCTGCGGGCCACCAGCGTGTCGACGTGGCCCCCGAGTCCCTCGGCCAACCCGCTTAATAGATCCAGGGCCACGATCATGAAGTCCTTATCTGGTGCTTCATACTGGTCTGGCTGCTGACTGTACATCTGAGAAACAGCAACACAATGGTTCTCAGTCTGTACAGCTTTTCACTTTGCAGATAAAAACAACCGAAATGAAACAAAAATGGCAGCTACAGTCCTCTATTATGGACTTAATAACTTAACTGCAGTTTGAATATCAAGTATTTCAAGCACGTTCCAAACCTAATTTAAACCTAATTTAAATTCAAGCACCCATACGAACCCTGACTATGAAAATTGGCGTGTTGAGATAAAATGCTGGCTCACCATGGCCTGAGCCAGAGTCTTCTGGACCAGGGTCACGCAGCGCTGATACACAGGCTCGCAGTATGGGAGGAAGCCGCTCTGCAGCGCCGTGGCAACCGACGACAGACACTCCAGCAGAGGAAACAGGTCTTTGTCCTCGTCCTTCAGCTCATTCCATTTGGCTATCAGAGGCGGCATCAGCTTTTGGATGTACTCCTTTAAAAAAAAAACCCCGAAAAGCAAACGTTCCAGTTCCAAGCTGTCCAGGTGAATGTCAATGTGTGCGAATGTGTGTGTGGCTGCTGAGCTCACAGGCTGGTTGAGGTGGTGTCCCACAGAATCAGCCAGCGTTCCTATAGCGTCGTAGAGGATCAGCAGATTCTTGTGCTGATATTTCCCGAAAGCGAAAACCAGCGTGTCCAGGATGAAGCTGAGATACGGCACCAGCTCCGTGCACGCCTCCTCCTCCAGGGTGGCGAAGGCACTGCGGCCAACAGGATACGAGTGAGAAAGAAATCTGAGCAGGAAGAGAAGAAGAGCACAGAGGAAAGCCGAGAGCCGCACCTGCACGCCGCTTCCTGCACCCTTTTGTTTCCGTCCAGGATGCGTTTGAGAAGCTCGGTCATGAGGGGCTTGAGGTGGGCGTCGGGGGGCTGGCTGACCACCCAGTGGGCGTAGCGACTCAGGGTCCAGCAGGCGATGGAGCGCACCAGAGCCTTCTTGTCACATAAGCACTGGATGAGGTGAGGAATCAGCTCTGGCAAGTAGGGAACCATTCCCTGCATGCAGCCTGAAAAGAGGATGAGCGCTTACATTTCTTCCCGTTTGATATTAACATGTGTAATTTAACGTAATTTTTGAGTCTATGTCTAACCCTCAGCGATGGCGCCAAGCACCAAGATGCCGGACTCCTTGATGACCCAGTCAGGATGGAACAGCAGGCCTTTGAGGAGAGGCAGGAGATGTGGAAGCAGCTCCTCACGAAACACGTTGGCCAGAACGTCCAGAGCCGCAGCCGAGCATTTTCCTGGGAGTCAGAGACCGACGGACGAGATTAGAAACGCACCGATACGAGAAAAACTTCTGCTCTCCACGTTTTGTTGATCCAATAAAATTAATGGTAACATCTAACATAATTTGGGCTTCTAACGAGAAAATCAAGAATTTTGTCATTCAAACAAAATGAATTTTGAATTTTCTGGACTATAGATCTATAGACTATAGATAGCTTTCACACTGCCAAACAAATCAAACTCTGTGAAAACACGCTCCCCTTCTCGCCTGTGGTGGCGCTGCAACGAGAACCACTGAAGGAAACGACACAAAAACCTCCAAAGATGCATCAACATGTAAATGAACATGCCAGATCTTTGCAATTGTAGGTTTTTTTCTTTTTTTGTCTTTAGTAAAAAGAACCACAAGCCATTTCTTCTTCAGAGATTTGTGAGTTTGATCTTGATGCCTTTATCCAGAATGTCCTGCGCGACAGCCTGCTTCTTGCCTTTGGAGGAAACTCTGGTCCGCTTGGCGTTAATATGCATTTGATCCGCACCAGAATTTACTTCAACCGAACTGAGATCCAGGTTTTTAGGCGGACCAGACCTCGCTTTCATGGTCAGCATCAGAGTTTGACTGCACGTTCACGCCTCCCCGAATGAACCAAGTAAAACAAAATAAAGCTGGTTTGAATGCACCCTAAATGTCTAAATGCGTTTCAGTAGCTTACGAAGATTCCAGTCAGACAGCGTGTCGTCGTCGTCATCCTCGTCTTCGTCTATGTCCTCGCCCTCCTCGCCCTCCCCGCCCTCGTGTTGCAGAGTCACGGTGCGAGACTTGTGGAAGCGAGGCTTGATGTCCTGCTCGCTGTCGGGAATCGTCTCGTCCTCTTCGACGTCTCCCTGGAGGACGATTAAGATTAAGTTCGAAGTCAACTAGATTCTTATCAGGGCAGAGTTTGTGTGGAAGAAGCATTTAATTTAACAACAGCTGCTTACTTTCAGGAGGATGATGTCGATCTCTGAGTATTTCATCCCGTTCACTAAGATGGGAATCAGTCTTAAAAAAAAAAAAAAAAAAAAGATTTAAATCAGGTGAGCTCCTCCTTTATTACCTCAACCCATCTGTCAGGATATCTTGACTTACTGGACCAAGTGTCCAGACAGGGCCTCTTTACAGATGGGCTGCTCCGCCAGAGTGAGCCAGAACTCGCAGGCTTCCAGAGCCACGTTCTCATCGGGGTCCTGCGTTCGCTGCAGCATGTACTGCAGACAGAAACACAACAGCTGGTGGTGAGGAAGAGGAGGAGGAGGACCGCATCTACGATGGTGGTGGTGACAGAAGGTGCAACGGTCGCCTCACCTGGATGATGCTGTGCATGTGTGGAATGAGGCGGTCGATGCGAACTTCCAGCAGCATGACCAGAGCCCTGCAGACGTTCTTCCTCACTTCACTGTCTTCGTCACCGGCCAGGGCAAACAGACTCTGTGAAAGGAGACAAGAAGAAGGATGAACGGATTAAATGAAGGAGGCGCTGGAGAACAAGAAGGTAAAACAAGGTTTGGGGTAATTTGGTACCTGATTTGCTGCGTTCCACCACATTCGTCAAGGTAATGGTAGTTTTTTTTTTAAGTAACATTCTGGATATTTGAACATAAAATATTTACCAAGTTGGGTTTTCTTAACAGCATTCTCTAGACTTCTTGAAACAACAAGCCTGAAGTCCTGTTTTTAATTCAGCAGCACGATAAAGAGCTATTTCGCATCTTCTGCGTAGCCTCTTTGCTATCTTAAGATTTGTTCCTTCTCCAAATCTAGAATACATAAAATGTTTTTTCTGTTCATACAGACAGACAGCAGTAACTCTTTCACCGCTTTCGTTTTCTAAAGCCATTCAATAAATGAGAAACTGAGTGTATTAGACCAGTATTGGGTCCTCCAAAACTCTCATCCCAAAAGTTAAATTAACTCTTCAGTACAACTCCAAGTTCACCTCAGGCCTCTACATAGGGTGTCTCCATAGACCAGAAGATTTTAAACTGGCAGCTCTCTGGCCCTCCACCATCAGAATGACCCAGAGCTGAAATGCTCTACTCTGCAGAACAAGCCAGATGAAATCTTTTTATCCCTCACCTCAATGAAAGTATCAATATTATCCATCAGAGCTTGAGCTCGTCCAATGATGAACTGGTTCACACAAGCGATAGCATGAGACCTAAAGGAAAACCAAACCAAGAGCTTACTTACATTAGACTGAATAAAGGAGAAGGGACACGACAGAAAAACAATATTTGTTTACCAACCTGATCTTGGGGCTGCAGTGTTTAAAAAACTGGAGAAACTTGGGGATCATGATGTTGAGAGGTCTGTTCAGAGCGTCGCTGTCCAACAGCTCAGACGAATCCTCACAGATTTTCTGCAGTGCTCCAAAAGAACCCTGAAAGAAAGGGGAAATCGGAGCGATCAAATCAAATGAACAATTAGAAATCGAGTAAGTCGTGCAGAGGCCGTACCTCGCAGGTGTTGTAGTCCTCAGAGTTGAGCAGATTGCAAAGTTGCGGCAAGAGCTCCGGCCAAGTCTGCAGCTCTCCTTTAGAGGCTATAGTTGTGATCAAAATCCCTTCACGACGAAGACAAAAAAAAGTTAAATAAACCTGCAGCTGAAAGTTCTGGATTACCCTATTTAACACAGCATAGCCTTTCACAGCCATAAACATCTGCAAAACATCGCTTCGAGCACCCACACAGCAACTTTTCTGAGTAACAAGTCAGCCTACCACATGGCAGACTGACTCACAATCACTACAGGGTAACACTTCTTCTTTTTCTTTTGTCCCACCCCTCCTACATTCCCCTTTCTGCCACACCCTCACCGATCGTAGCTCTGATAAGCGGCGACGGATCTCCGATGTTGTTGAGGCATTCTCGTTTGATGAAGTCAGCCACGTTAGGGGGGAAGTTCTGATAGTGAGCCTTCACATTGTTCTTCAAAATCAAACCACTGAGAGAGCGAGTGGGTTCGTCTTCAGAGACAGAGAATGAAACAGCATTTTACCATGTGAGAAGCAGGATGTTGGATGCAGAACTGAAATATTAGCATGTCGCGAGCACAGCTGACAAGAAAGATCATCAATATTGACGATAGAATGCTTTTTTTTTTTTAACTCAATCTTACCCTCAGACTTGAGGCTTGTGAGGACAAATATGAGATAGTTGTTGAAGTCAGGGAACTGGTTAAGCTGCTCCAGTTTCTGGGGCGTCGGTTAAGGAGTTCAACCATCCGCACTCGGCACAAACATCCTCACACCCTCATCTAACGAAGGGTGGTTTCACGCCTCTCAGTCCAGTAAACGCTGTTCGATTGAGGATCAAAGTGGCAACATTTGTTACATTTTCAGCTGGTGCGGTTTGCTTTTACACTGCACTGTCACACAAACCAAACCCTTTGAAAAACCTGTTCCCTCCCTCGCCTGTGGTGGCGCTGCACCAAGAACCACTAATGGAAACTCCACAAAAATCTTCTGAAGAAGATATGAGCACAACTTCTTAATCCACAGGTGTCAAACTCCAGTCCTCAAGGGCCACTGTCCTGCAACTTTTAGATGTGCCTCTGCTGCACCACCTGAATAGAATAATTGGGTCATTAGCAAGACTCTGGAGAACTGATCTACACAAGGAGGAGGTAATTAAGCCATTTCATTCCAGTGTTTTGTACCTGTGGCACATTTAAAAACTGCAGGACAGTGGCCCTTGAGGACTGGAGTTTGACACCCCTGTGACTTAATTCATGAAATGCAAACAAAAACAGAGTAGTGTCAGATTTTAATGGTCGTAGGATTTCTCTTTTGTCTTGGTAAAAGACCATAAACCATTTCTACCTCTGGCATAGGAGTCTTGCGTGTGTTTTGGTGTATTTACCAAGAATTGCTTGTGCAGTAGTCCATTTCTTGCTTTTGTAGAAGTATCTGGTTTGCTTGGCATTCATATGAATTAAAACAGCACCAGAGTTTAATTCACCCAAGCTGAGATCTAGGTTTTTAGGCGGACCAGAGTTTGCCCTTTTGGTCTGCATCAGAGTACGATTGTATATTCACACCTCCCCAAACAAATCAGACTTTCTACATAAATTTAAATGAGATGAAAGCAGACTTGCAGAGTTGGTGTGAATGCGCCCTTAGGCCTCTGTTTAGCATTTATGCATCTTCTATGTTTGCTCAATCTTGCTCAAGAGTGGTGCTGAGGCAAATTAATGGGATCCATGAAATAGACATAGGACAAATCATCATGTACACACACTTAACATGTGTTACCTATTTTTACACTTGGCGCATTTGACATGTGCAAGTTCTAGACTTTTCCAGACTCCAACTTCTAGAGATTTCAGTCATTTTAGCCATAAAAAATGCAATTTAATAAATGCACATATAATAAAATATATGTCTGACTGCACAGTCATACTAATCCAGACCTGGAAAATGCTTGAATCAAATTCCACACTTTCCCAGCTTACACAGAAACCCTGGGCTTTTGGAAGACTCCAGAGTGCCTGCACACAGAACATGCAAAGCCCACTCTGAAAAGGTCCAGTTCGGGTTTGCACCAAACATTTTGCAGTGAGGCAACACTGCAAAGCAGCTTTCCACCAGGCATCCACCTCGACATGGTTAAATGTCCACACACACTGAGAGGGAAGGATACTTCTTGCACAGCTCTCTGAGTGGCTGTGTCTGGGGACTGGGAATCTTTGAGCAGCTGAAGCACTTGCTGCAGACCCTGTTCGTCTGGCTGCCACTCCATCCTGTGAAGACAACACATTGATGAGCTGTCTGGAAGGCACGACAACAACGCCTCTCAGTGCTCTCACTCACACCTATGCGTAGAAAACAAGCACGCCACTCACTAAAGATAGTTGACCATCCGTTATGTGACCTGCCTCAAACTGAAACTGGGTTTTGAGATCCTCAGAAAATGAAAAGGGCTGTAAATACTACCGAGAACCCGGCTCGATAGCATGAGTGGCTAGGAGCATTTCCTGTTTTCTGAGGCATGAATCCCAACAATAATAAAAGCGAGTCCTGAACTATGGTGAATTAGCTTCGTTAAGTTCTGATAAGTTATAAACTAAAAGGTGAGGAGTGTTTTCTCCATGAGGCCCAGACGGCGCAGTGTCTCTGAGACGGCTAGCAAGCTAGCTTAACGTCAACATGGGTTAAAATGCGTATTCACTGGTTTTGAACGGCTATACGGCGTAAATTACACAGATTCCCGGTCACTGTACTTTATATCCGAACGTGTAATTAACACCAATTACAGAAAGACGCTCATATGCATGCTATAAACAACCGGACATCAACCCAAAGCTAGAACATGTAGCACGTCTAGCTAGCATCTGTATGAAAGTAGCGCGAAAGATTTTACCTGGTTACTCCGGTGCGCTGGTTTTATATCTGTACGGAAAAGAGAGCAGTCACGCTGTAAAAAACTAACATTAAACAAAATATCGCAGCTATCTGTGTGGCTGTGTAAAAAAAAGCTATAGTCTCTTAGGTCTGTGTATTTGTTACGCTAGCTTGTGTATGACAGAGATTGCATGCCTTGCGATCAAGCCGGGTGACCTGTTTGATTCCTGCCGGCTTCCGTAGAAAACAGAGCCGAACCAGGCGGTTACGCAGTAAGACATCTTTTAAAATAACTGCCTTTTTCTGATTATAAGTGTGGCTGTTCGGTTTTTAAAATGTATCTTTTCGGTACAAAAATACGCTGCGCGTTTAATTTCGTGAATACTGTACATGACTTTTTTTCTTAGCTTTACTTTCGACCACTAGATGGCGCCAAGTTCTGATGACTGCAGTTCAATTCTGATTTATTAACGTTTACATGCAACGGGTGGGGGTTTGAATCAGACAAATATTCATTTATAATAAATATAGCCATAAATAATAATCACAATTTGTATTTAAGCATGTATATTTTGTTTTAATGATGCTATTATTTGATTCTTTGTTTTCTTATTTAAAACAACGCTTTTGCTTGACGGGTTATTGCAAACTGGAATCTCAAGAATTGTCCCTAAATGCAAATAGTTCATGCATAAAAGGCAGGATTTCACTTTATACTTCACCTCAGTTGAATGGTTTCTTATGTTTTTCTTTCTGGAGGTCCTCCTGTTTAAAAATAAAGGTAGGAAAACACAAGGAGCTTATTGAAGCACATAAGAAATCTCCAATAATAAGAGGCACCCGAGTTGTGGTTCGAAGGACGAAGTGATATTTCATAACAAATTGTGTCTTTTCGAAACAACTTTACGTCTTCTCTGTGTTGTCATCACTCCTTCCTTTATTTTGAAATCCTTGACACCATTTATGAAACAAGATTTTGTGTAAGTGGAAACATCTTTAATGGCATGAAGAAACAGATTCTAAATCAATCACTTAAAGCTTTATTAAACACATTTTCAGCACATAACAGTTACACAATTTTTTTTCCATTAGCATATGGAAAATCTTTAGTTTTAGCTTTTTCGTTTTAAAAAAATCTGCATGTCAGTCAGTTAAGAGAGGTAAATCATCTTCAGCAAAGAGAGCTGATCTCACTCTTGCTGCAGCCCCACTTGCAGCAAGCGTTGGACAGTCCAAACTCTAATTCCCGTCCTTTCCTGCCTGCCCCCTGCAGAGCCTCCAGCAATTCCTCTGAGAGCGGTGAGCGAGCTGAGCGGCTGAACCCAACAGCATTCATCACTTGATCTTTCAGTGCTTGGGAATTAGCAGGATCTTGCTCAGAAAGCTGAGGGATTTGATTTGCCCGCCACGGATCCGGGATTTCTTCTCCAATGAGGCCTGATTAAAAGGAGAACAAGTATCAAAATCCTGGTTTGACATCAGAGGAAACATAAAAAAAAGATGATGTCGGTCACTGGCTCTCTATAAGGAGAGTGCAATTTTTTCTTTTTGTGCTTTTGTGTGTCTTTATATATTAATGACAGCAAAAGTTGCCACACTCAGGAATTTCCTGAAATTTGCTGATGGCACGGTAATAGTGAGTCAGTCTGCTGCAGGATGGAGAAGTTAGCCATCAGCCCAAGTTGTGACAGACTTTGTGGAAAGATGCAGCATCCACTTCCTTCATCTCTATTAAAATTTTAGAAGGAGTTCACCTGCAGTAGATAGCCATCTTAGTGTTTTCATTTATTCTAAATCCAGGTTAGTTAGTCCTGTGGCTGAAGGCAACGACATTCCCAAGAGTATTCAAGACTAAAGCGAACTTCAACCATCTTAAAACAAATCAAGAACGTCATAGTGGATTATGCAAAGGCCGTTGCAAGAATCTTTTAATAGTTGAGATGTTTGTTGAGACCTAAAGCATTTCCAGCCTGAGTGACTAACATAAATGTAAAGCTGAATAACATGAAAACATCTTGTACTGGTTTAAATTAAACAGTTCACGTGGGTCCTTTCCAATCAAATCAGTTAAAATTTAGTTTCTTTTCATTCCAAGTGATTCACTCAGAAAGAATAATATCAAACTATCCGTTTACTAATTAATTAAGGACATATCAATCATTTTCTTCCCACATCAGTCATTTATTTTTAGCTGTTAGGTTCCTCAAGAGAGTGACTAACAAAAACACAATTCAGAAAAACTACAACATTCCTGCAATCCACAAAAATGACCCTTCAGGTATTGTTTTGTCCAAACTGAAAACATTTCAAGTGAAAAAAAAAATGCTTCAGTGGTTTTATTCTGAAGAAGCGTCACATGATCAAATGCGACATTCTGTACAACCTCCTTTCATTCCGAGTTTTTACAAAGCAAAAATGTCTGTCCAATTTTATGAGTGGTGCCTGTTAAAAAGCCGGTGTACAGCAGCGTTGCGTTGCAGTGACAGGAAAGGCTTGCAGAAAGCTTTTCAAGGAACTTGTCACAGATGAACCGATAGTGTTTATCCTGAATGGTGCAGAGTCAAGGTTTTATTTAAGGCTTGAGCTGCAAATTTGATTCAAGTAGCAGTTTTCAGTCCAACTGAAAGAAATGCAAAAAGAAATGCAAGATTACCCTAATGTACTGAATCAAGCTGTATGCCCATAACACTTGTTTGATGAGGTTTCAGAAGGAAAATGATCAGTTTTGATGTGTTTATTGATTAGGGGAAAAAAAAGAATCGGATATTTAGTTATTTGACCAGCAGATCACAAGTTAGAGCCATTCAAGAAAAACTGGTACATTTTGATCTCTGGCCAAAGAATTGATCCCTTTTAATAATTTACTCTTCTTTCTTGGTTGTTGTTTTTGCTTGTTTCTTTCTGTTTACTATGATTGTCAATACAATTTTTCCCTTTTAGGGACAGTAAAGAAGATCTGAATTTGAATGATGAACATAGCCATAAATTCAAAGTGAATTTTTTTTATCTTACCTGAGTCTTCCACGCTTCTTCTCCAGCGAGAACCACCACAGGTGAAAATGACGGCCCGTATGAACTCTCTTCCACACAGTTTCACCCCATAAAATGAAGAATGACTGTCGGCACACTGTGCAAGATGCACAAATACCATGAACAGGCCTAATGTCAACAGGGCTCCTTTTAACATGGTGACAGAACGAATGTCTCTGTGGGTCGGGGTTTTTATTTTTTTATTTTTGGATGGTCTCATCACTTTATAAAGGCTTCAGTGCCTCACTTCCACTTATCAGCATCCTCAGAGATAAAACTGGTAACCTTTAGGGCCAACAATGCTGGCAGAAAAAGGATGATGCAAGAACTGGTGTCAACAGACCTCTTGGTAATCCAATCACCTGTGACCTTCAGCTGGCCTTTTAGTCCCCGACATCAGTCAGGTTGTGCGGTATGTCATCAGCATCGTCTCCTCGTCGATATCTCTTCCACTTTGGATGGAGATTTCAATCCATTCACCCTAAAAATCCCCCACGATTTAATAGGCTGGTGACACACACAAGATACTCTATACATACTATTGTTTTGTTGAAAAATATAGGAAATAGCTTCAGGAATGGGCGTCGCCATTAGGACAAAAAGTTGGTTTGATCAGTTGTAATCAATGCACCTTTTTTCATGTTTATTGGGTGTTTATTGTATGTATATATGTATCATTTTTGATTTAACAATTTTGTGCTATCTGCAAGGTAGCAAAGCTCCATACCTCTCATCCTGTTTTCTAATGTATTTTACAAAGCAGCATCGAAGCTAATCCCAAATGGAAAAAGCACAATCAGGAACAGGAAGTGGTCTCTCAAGACAAGAACATGCACTGGTTGATTAGAAGCCACTAGAACAGCATGAGATTCCTGAATTGAGTAGCTCTGCAGCCTTTTGCAACTTACCAAGTCCACTTTACTGGTGGATTTCAAAGTGCACAAAACACTGAGAATTTTATCATTTGTGGATGGATTTATTTTAAATAAAATCTTCATACCAACCCTGACTAAAGACAGATTATGACCGGACAAGAAAAAAATAATTTCAGACATAATCAATCAATAGTGTGCAGTTTACAAAAGAATTACAGCACCACAAGTGGCGATAATGCCAGGCCTCTGTGAAAGTTACAGACAGAAGCTATCCACCAATCAGAAAGCGAATACTGCGCTGACGTTAGAACCGCCTCACGTGTAAAGCCAATCAGCGTTTGAGAAGGGGCGGCACAATGTACGGAGGGTAGCAACAGTTGCCCCGGTGAAGGCTAGGCGCCATAGTCACGGTAGTCCTGGCGACAAGAGCCAAGCAACCGAAGTCAACAACAACAAGCGGGATCAAAGGGAATAAACTTTATCGACTATTCAGGACAACGCCGGGAAATACAGGTGAAAACATCGCAGAAGTGATCGTGTAGTTTTCATGTTGATTACACGCGCGTGCCGGTGCGTTTTGTGGTGAAACGTGAAATCCGTCGAGCGTGTCGTGTGATGAAAAGTGGTTGCTAGCTTCTTTCCAAACGCAGACCGTTGTTATGGCGATGTCAGAGCTTTGATAAGAGCACAAGATGGCGGCTGGCTCCTAGTGCCAATCGTACTTTTTTTTTTAAGTTCTGTCTGACCTCATGTTCGTGTTGAGGTTTTTTTTTTGACAGTTTCCTCGAAACTATGCCGAGGCGTGACTGTGTAGCGTCGTTATCTACTTGAGACATAGGAAGCTAGCGGGCAGCTAGCTCACTTAAACGTCACAAGTCGACGCAGGCTGCTAGCGAGGAAAGCTACGTATCACTTCCTCGCGCTGAACTCACTTATCAAGCAGCTGTCCAACTGCATTAATCATCGACGCGGGTCAAACACTCGCACGTTTTTAGTCTGTGCGCGTTCTGAAAATGAGAGGTTCGAATGTTTAACAACCTTTTCACGACTTTGGAAAAAGTTTTTGGTGTGACATTGAATTCTTGAAGTCACTCCCGAGCGCACGGTTTGCCACATGACCGCCGAGTCGCGGGGAGTGGAGGGTATGGCAGGCCGTTCGTGAAATCACACCGGGGTTGCTAATTACTTTTAAATGCAAATAACGCGGTTCTCCCTTGTCGGAATATAAGTTATCAGAATTAAATGAAAGACGTTTACTTAAAACGAGTATTTCAAGGTTTCGGCTGGAAATATTTAAATGGGGGAGAAAAAAAAGATTTAATATGTAAAGGAAACACCAGAGGGTATAAAAAACGATGCTTTGATGGCAGCAGTGGCCAGTGAATTGTACATTTTGTAATTTAATAAAGTAATACATCAGATTTCCACTCTTTCCGACAATCAACATTTCATCCATCAAATAGGTAATTGTTTTTTGTGTTATTTTTGTAATTTGTATAGGACCTTAAGTTTCAGATGTCCAAGTATAATTGATAGAGTTTATCACAATCGTTAGGAAATTATTCTGAATAATTTATTCCAATCCGGTAAAGTCTGTATGGTATTTAATCAAAATTACCAGGAGTTTTCAGTGTATTGGTTTAGTTAGTTATTATTTCATTGGCCTTGATCCAAGGCAGCTATACTCTCTGTAACCCGATTGCCATGGCAACCTCCAGATGGAAACAGGATAACTCTGCTTGCTGGTTTTTTTTATACTAAACGGTGCGGGGTTTTTTTTTATACTAAAGGGTTAAATGACTCCATGTGTGCTCCAGCCAGAAATTACTTTGCCGATGTCTAAAACATCTTTTTGATCTACAAGTGATAATAAACCTAGTCTATTTAATTTATTCATAATAGTTTATTCTCATGTTTCTCACTGCTGCAGTGAGGTCTTATTTAAAGTAAAATAAATAAGTAAAAAATTCAGACACATAATGGATTTTCTGGCAGATAATCAGGAGCTGTAACGGTGGCCTCATTTATTGCAGCAGGAATGACATTTGAGATAACTGAAATAGCACAAACAGTATTTTGCACAACTGAAATAAATATTAATTTTAAATATAAAGAACTGATTTGACAAATATCTGGTTGGATGATTCTGTTCACGTATTATGTGATAAAATTGCTTCCCATATTAGGGTTACACAAACTTGAAACAAACTTCCCAAAAAATGTAAAAAAAATTCTGAAACAGAGTTTCTTTAAATCAAGGCTGAAAAGCCACCTGTTTAGAGCTGCCTTTGATTAGTAGCATTGATCAATATACTAAATTTATATTTTCTTGATGATTTTGACGATGGTGTTTGACAAAATGTAATAGTTCCTCCTTGCTTCACAATTGGGTACTGTCTTCAGCTTTTATTGTGTAAAGCATTTTGATTTGCCTTGTTGCTTAAATGTACCATACAAATGTACTTATTATCACATAATATAATATAATACATATAATAAAATATAATCACCTGTGTGTGAAAGACGTATAATAAAATCATAGACATCTATAATTACATCACATTAGTTAGAAAGAGAGGTCATTTTCTTATTTATCATTAAAACATCCTTACTAGGTTAAAAAAAAAAAAGGAAACTGCTAAGTTCTTAGACCTATTCTGCTTCACACCCACCCCCACACACACACACACACACACACACACACACAAAATAGTGCACACAAGGTCCGCTTGAGTAAAACATGTGGCATATCGATAATAAGTAAGCAATTTGGGTTTCATTGTTTGTTCCCAGCACTTTAGTTAATGAGCGCTGCCTCCTTTTCATCCACAGAACTGGTGCCTCAACGGATTGGTTGCCATGGCGACTTGTGGATACTCTGAGGACCTTCAGCCTCAGCAGGCCAACGCAGTAACCATAGCAACGCCTGCCACCACCACGCCCTCATCTGCCAAAACCACACACTTCCTGTCCGAGATCCCGGCAGCCTCTGGAAGCGTTTCGTCGGCCAGCCAAGCGGCCAGGGCCTCCAAAGCGGGACAGGATGCACTTTGTTCACAAGCGCCAACCACCCAGAGCCAGAAGGCAGTGGTGCCAACTACGCCCACGCAGCACTACGTGGGCCCTGATATCCAGCACTCTGCTGTCCAGAAGAGTAACGGCCAGAGCGCTTCGCCCCAGTACATCATAGTGACTGTTACAGGTGAGAGACTGTCGTATAATTAAATCACATCAGTTAGTGCATCTATTCCTCATTTGTTATGGCCCTCAGGTAAACTCCGCCTGGTGATTGTTTAGTTTTAGCATGAAGTGACCAGACCAGATTCACAAAGCAGAGGCTACGCCCTTTCGAAAGAGTACAACATGTAGCGTATCGTTTCCATCTGTTTTGAATTTTAGAAGCCACATTACTGTGTGTGAAGGACACGAAAAATGTCATAAAGTTGCAGCTCTGTGCAAGCCTGCTCTCCTGTTGGATCTCAATACACTGCAAAATCACTAAATCTTTTCAAGTATATTTGGTCTAGTTTCTAGTACAAATACCTTAATGCACTTGGATTAAGACAAAAATAATTTACAAGTATGTTTTTTAGTAAGATATAGGAGCTTGTTTTTGGTCGATAATTCCTTATTATTGATTTAAAATGTACTGACACTGACAGATTATTTCACTCATAACATGGAAAAAATGTCTTGTAAGTTGATTAATCTGCAAGTTTAAGTCGTAAGTTTTTTTTCTGTCAAAATTAAGAAATTATGAACTTAATACAATCTTGCATATCTTGCTGCAAAGTTACTTGTGAACTAGTTTTGCTTTATTTCAATTGTACTAAGACATTTTTACTAGAAACTAAACCAAAAACATTTGGTATGATTTTATGTTTTTGCATTAAAACTTTTGAAACTTTATTTGTGACAGTAGTGTTGGACACCGTCTTTGGATCAGGGGTCCTGAACGTATATATTTTTTTAATAATTAATATGGCTTTGAGTAAAAATACACCAGTTTCACCGAATCTTGTTTGGACACAATCAATGTGCGCTTATCGCATGATTGGATTGCTAACATGATCTAATGACTTAACACAAATGTTACTAATTCAGCACGATATATTTCCAAAACACTGAATTTGACTTTCTCGTATGCTGGGGGTAAAGTCTCGCCTGTTTGCAGCTGACTGTCAGTGTGCAGCTGTAGGCCGGCTACTATAACCGTTTTACTTAACGTCTTCTCCGCCCCCGAAGCTGGATTATAACTGATCTTGGTGTTTCAGTTGTGTTTAACACATGAAGGTTTCAAGCTGTATTCTCAAAAGTCATGGAAAAGTCCCATGGAAACAAATAGTATTTTTTTAAGGTACTATTGCATATTATTCTATTATAATAACACAATCATCTAACTTGCTTTTAGTTGAGACCAAAAATGAAAAAAATGTTCCCGCTGTTGCTAAAAGGAAATATTTCCCAACAGCTAGATTTGTTTTCCCTGGAAGGAGGGGGGTCGGGGTATCTTTAAAACAGTTCGTAACAGCAGGTGAGGGTGGGGCCGTGCTGAGATTCGCCACGCTCCCAAACAGCTGCTGAAAACTCTGCTTGCTCTCACTTTCTTTGGCATCTCATTAAAAGATTTCAAACTGTTTTTAAAACCATGGCATACATCTGATCAATTTTAATGGGTATTTACTAGCTCAGCGGGTTTTCTTTCTCGCGTGCGTAACATTTTTAAACAAATGGACCTCCCATAACTTGATCCTATGTGTCTTGTATGTTAAATTTAGGGCTTATCTATTCCTAGATGGCTCTCCCTGATTGGATCAGGTAACACTGTGCACTCTCACCTAGAGTTAAAAGCTCACAGGCGCGGGCCTTGTTCCCATTTCCAAATGTGTTGCAACTAGTTGGACTAGAACTCTGAATCTGAATACGTATCAGCAGTTCGAACTCATAAAATAACCCCATTCAGCTTATTTGTTGTTGTTTTTTTTTTTTAAATTGATCTAAAATTTAAAACAAAGTAAGTTGGCCTCTAATCACAGGTCTTAAATTTTCTTGTGGTCAGATTATTGAATTTTGTGTATTAGTCTCTTTTTATTTCTCTCACAGGACTCTTTTTTTTTTTTTTTTTTTTTGTTTGTCAGGCAAAAGTTTGAGTCACATGCAGACAACTTCACTGTTCTGTGACTCAGAGAGGTTGTGTCTACCAGTTAGCTAGCAACGATAAAGCTAGTTAGCCTTTTCTTTAATGTCCATTGTGGGTAAGTGGAAATTTATCGTCCGTTGGCCGGACGATGTTCATCTTTCAACCACTGGCTGACTGCTGTTGCCAGCTCATGCGATTTTATTTTGTACATGTCTGTTGTGGGGGATGTCTTAAATGGTAATGATTTTAAAAGGTCTGAAAAAGCCTTAAATTTGAGTTGGTGAAATCGGCGTTAACCCTGTTTATTTCATCATTAAGTCTCCACCATTTCTTTTTTTTTGTTTTTTTTGTTGGCTTTACAAAAAAGCCACTTTAGGCACATCTAATAAGAGAATTGATCTGCAGTTGATCAATTTTAATATTCATCTGTGCCACAGATAGGTGGAGGTTCAGTAGCTCAGCTGTTTTCAGCCAAAGTTTGAAGAACAAAAGCGACATGATAGGAAGGGTTCTGCTCCGGGTTTTTTATTTAAATCCTGAAGGTTACAAAGAAGTGATTGCCCTCTCCACTGCCTGCTCTCCATCCTTTGTTTTCCTCCTCCCGTCCGTCGGCCCACATGCACCTCTCATTTCCCGCTCTCATCTGATCTGCATGTTTACAAGATGGAGGGATTTTTCTCTCCATCTGGGGAGATTAGCTGTCCAAGGCTGTCCTTTTGCATGCAAGATATAAGGACAGAAGGGGAGAGATGGCCAGACACACTTTCCCTCTTCCATGTTTGCCCCGTGGAGCCGAAAAAAGAAATTAAGTAGCAATATGTTCTGCGCCGGCTGCTACTATGACTTGGAGGCGGTTTTTCGTGAGTACCAAACTTGCTGTTGGGGTTTCTGCGAGTTTTCTTTTTTTTTTTTTTTTTTTTTTTTTTTTTTTCTTGTCTCCTTGTGAACATCTCCCTCCTCCGCCGCTCTCTTGTCTTTCAGAGGGATCGGCTCACTCCAACGACAGCCTGTCGGACTCCAGCCCACCTGCTCCTGGCATCCCCACTCAGGTGGTCCAGGCCGTGCAGACTCCGCCTCAGGTGAGAAACGCACAATGCCATTCAGACGACCGTACAGCGGCTTGCCTTAACTGACGAGTTTGGGACTGCCTCTCCCACAGAGGTCAGTGTTGCAGGCAGTGACGCAGCCAACCAAGAGGATTCAGACAGGCCACATCAGCAGCCTGCAGTCTGTGCATATTAACCAGGAGGTAAACAGACTCTCTCTCTGCATAACACACGCTAGATAAGATCCATGCATGTAGGCTCTGATTGTCACATGAATTAAGTACCTCGGTTGGATCTTTGTAATTAGACATAAGATGTGTAACATTGCTTTACTGCGGATTATGTAACATTGTACTCTGTGGGAGAAAGCTCAAAGTTCAAGTTAAGGAGGTCAAAGTGAGAATTTGGACCTTAATCGGTTGTTTGTTGTTGTTTTTATTTTAGAAATGGCTTGTTATTGGTATAATTGTTTTTTTTTTTTTTTTTTTGATGATCCTGTGATTATGCAAACAAAGTGTGAGTTTATTGGTTGTCATTTAAATTAGCGATCTGCTAAATATTTTTGGTCCGGTCAGCAGGTGAATGTGTTAACAGGGCACTGACTGGTTTCCTGATTATGAGTTTTATTAGTTTGATAAACAAAACAAAAAAAAATTAAAAAACTCAATCCCTTCACTCATCCATGCTCCCTTTCTCTTCAAACTTGCCTCGGAGCAGAGAGCTGGCTTCAACTGAGGATCAGGACCAGGCTAAGAATTGTTTAATTTTGAGAGTAAACTCATATTATTGGTTGTCAAAAAAGTCCAAACAATTTGAGAATAAACTCATAATATTACCAGAATAAAGTAGCAATATTAGTAGAATGAAGCAGTCATTTTATGGTAACTCCTGAGGAAATAATGATATAATGAAACTGGAGAACAC
Source organism: Poeciliopsis turrubarensis (assembly GCA_010277015.1). Classification (NCBI taxonomy): domain Eukaryota; kingdom Metazoa; phylum Chordata; class Actinopteri; order Cyprinodontiformes; family Poeciliidae; genus Poeciliopsis; species Poeciliopsis turrubarensis. The sequence continues at coordinate 6,825,321 of VMRN01000013.1, forward strand.
TGGAGCTTTGAATTTTTTGATGCGCTATTTTTTATTTTTTTTATTTTAAATTAACATTAAAACTAAAGCATCGATTCTAAAAACCAAAATCCAAAAATATTCTCCCTTTAGTTACTTTGAAGGATGAAAATATACTGACAAGTATTTGACTTCCCCTGAAATGTATGAAAATGACAGAAATGTAGGAACCAAGATAAAGTGGAGATTGTAGATGAATTAGAGCAGAGACTGAGCGCCTGTCTTTCTTGTCCAACATCAGTGTCTGACCTCACAAACGTTCTAAAGATTCTAAAACTCGCCCAAAGCCTGCATCATGTTAATCCCAATGGATTAAGAATGGAGCTACACTTGTGCCAGTTTTGTTGCCATGTGACTGGAAAACCATGAACGCTAATCTCTTCTTTCTTGATTGTTCAGGTGGAGCACGTTTACTCGGACCAGGTGCAGTACGTGGATGGAGCAGAAGATGCGGCTTTTACCACATCCGCAATGTAGGCATCGGCTCATAATCCTTTTTGACACGCAGGTGGAAACATTCTGTCTGCAGGTGTTGATATCTGTTTTTTTTTTTTCTCCCCTCTCCTCTCCAGTCGATCAAACAGCTTCCCTTTCTCCGACTCGCCCCTCTACACCCAGACCCCTTCCGCATCCTCCTCCGCCTTCTACGAAGCCACGCCCAGCTCCGACTCAGACCTCCCCGGATCTGTGACTTCGCAGGCGGTTTCCGTGGCAACGGCAGGAGCCAACAGTGGGGCTGGCGCTGCGGGAGCGGCTGGATATGTCATCCAGGGCAGCTATCTGTTGGGAGGAGGAGGCGCAGCAGCAGGTGGGGGAGGGGGAGGACAGAGTTACTCTAGCCCCAACTCTCGCGCCCCTCCCGCTACTGTGAGTGTATGAGATCCAATGAGATGCAGCACCAGGAAGTCCAGTCCATTCATGTTCGTGGTGTCCTCCCTCTCTTCCCTTCCTCCCCGCAGGTCCAGTGGTTGATGGAAAACTACGAGGGGGCTGAAGGGGTCAGCTTGCCCCGCTGCACCCTCTACTACCACTACATCCTGCACTGCCAGGAGCAGAAACTAGAGCCAGTTAACGCTGCGTCCTTTGGTAAACTCATCAGGTCCGTCTTCATGGGGCTCCGCACGCGAAGACTGGGCACCAGGTAGACACATTTACCCGAATTACGTAGGCGCGGCGTCCAGGGCGGAGGCATCACTGCTTCTCTTTGCGTTCCTCTGCAGAGGAAACTCCAAGTACCACTACTATGGCCTGAGGATCAAATCCGGCTCCCCTCTGCTCAGACTCATGGATGAGCAGCAGCACATGGCCATGAGGCAGCAGCCTTTCTCACAGAAAAACAGGTATCGGTTTAAGTTTTGATAAATATTAATCCCCTCATTACAAACATACCTGGAGTGTTGCCTTAGTTCTTTCACACACATTAGAGAAGTCCTTGAATCTCCTGTGGCAACCATTCAGGGGTCCCTAAGTGCCTGTTCTCACAAAGCAACATGTATTTCCACAAAGCTCCTCCAGTTTCCCCATGGAAACGGGGAGGGGTTATGGATCACCCCTCTCTGTCACCTTCCCCACTCAGCTCCTTCAAACTAGCGCCAGCAGCAACTAGCAAACTCCTGACGACCTGCGGAGCTCATCATACAAACCACTCCTCAGGTCAAGGCTCCTAAGAAAAACGTTAAAGACTTAATGGAGAAATTGTTGCGATGATGTGCTGAAGACGGAGTGTGACAGAAAATCAGCTTCTTAAAGAGGCCGAGGCCCAATTTCGAGATGCTAAATTGTGAAATCAAATTTTCTTTAAGTTGTGAATGATATATAAGGCACATTTATAGTAACTGCAGCTAACATAATTACTTGATTGTACTATGTGGCTGAAAAATACAGAATACTGCCCCTTTAAATGAAAAATACTTGTCTCGTAGTTTAAAGAAGCAAATTGACTGAAATGCAAACTAATCATTTTAGTGGTGATTGGCCATTCAGATGGAACTGCCCGCAATGTATACAGTACGCAATCTCACATGTCAAAAATGGTACTTTAAAAACTAATTTTAATGTTTTGAATACATTTCCATAGTACATAGCCAAAGTGGCATCATATTCATGTGTTAGAATTACCTAGTCAAAGTCCAGACCTAAATCCAGTGGAAAATCTGGTATCATTTGAAATGCATTTTCTACTTGTCCCCCTCCCCCCGTGTTGTATGAGCTGCTTTTCCACGTGTCGTATTCTGACGGTTTTTGTGCGCTCCGATGCGTTTCCCTGATGATTCCGACAGGATAAAGCCACTGCAGAAGACACAGGGCATCGCCAACGGGACGTCGGGTGTGGCGGGTCAGCAGCAGGTGGCGGCGCTCTCTGATATTTCAGCCCAGGTGCAACAGTATCAGCAGTTCCTCGGTGAGAAACGTGAACCGCAAATGTTTCCCCTCTTGGGTTTATTGTTGCATGGTTTTATCACAGCAGTTGATTTTCTTCTCAGCCTGATGACTGATGAAAGGCTTCAGATGTTGACACCTTTGTGTTTTTGTTTGTTTTGTCTTGAAATGAGAAGAAAAAAAAAGTTTCATGTGTTCTGTTTTGTGTGTGTGTGTGTGTGCTTGCAGAAGCATCGAAGCTGCTGCCAGAATTTGTGAAAGTTGATCTGCAAGATCAAGTCCTGCCCGATGGGATCCACATGGAGCACCTGAAGGCCTTCCAGGCTCTGTACAGAGAGCACTGTGAGGTAGGAACCGGATGGCTTTGCTCACTGACAGAATTCCATTTGTTTCTGCATATAAATATCTATATATTTTTATCTTATTGGATTTTTGACGTGAAAACAATATACATTTCCAACCGGCCGGTCGAACGTTGACGTCGCGCCCCTCCCTCTCGCTCACAGGCTGTTCTGGATGTGATGATCAACCTTCAGTTCACTCTGGTTGAGACTCTGTGGAAATCCTTCTGGAGGTTCAGCCAGAGCAACGACGCAGAATCTCTCAACCTGTAAGCATCTTAAACACCATTATGAACGTCTAAGGAAAATTTCTCAAAAGGATTAATAATTCCCCCTTGAACTTTGTCACAGAAAGTCATTTCTGCCTTCAGACCGTACGACGCCTTTAAATTTACTCTGGAGTCATTTGCGGATTTATAGGCTTGCATATTTCAGTGTACATGTTTGTTTTTATTTAATTTCATTCATTTAAGTTGCATGTAATTTCACACTTGTGCTACACGTGTTAAAGCTAATATTTTCTAACATTTAGCACTTTGGCAGGATTAACTTCTGGTCACGTCTGGTGATCAAGAAATTATATTCTTATTCTCATTTTGCTGGGATTTTATGTGACGCAGTGGCGCCCGACTGTGACGTTGAAGTGAAGTGAAGTGAAGTACCAATCTAAAAAGTGTGGTGTGCATCTGGGTTTAGCCCCCTTTGACTCTGACATCCCTAAGCAAAATCCAGTGCAGCCAACTTTTTAAATGTCAGTTTATTAATAAATGGTTTATTGACACAGTGGGGCGAGTCGCATATTATTATTTACATAAAAAAAAAAAAAATCTTTCGTCCACTTCCTGACTGCGGGCTCCTTCGTCCTATAGAATCCCAATAAGATGAATGAACGTTTAAGGTTGCAGCCTGACCTAACTCACTGCCACAAAGACAGAAACGCTCTCCTCTTGTGCAACTCCTCCGTCAGCCACAACGAGTCGGAGAAACGGTTGCCCAGGTCCTGTTTGGTGGCTCTGTGCAAGTTCGAACCGGTGCTGCGGTGGACCAAGGACTGCGACAACCTGCTCTACCAGACGCTGGTGGAGATCCTGATCCCGGACGTGTTGAGACCCATCCCCAGTAAGTCAGCGCGGAAACCTGGACTCTCGGCTGATGTTGTAGCAAATTTTTTTTTTCTTTTGTATGTTTGTATTTAGAGCAAGAAAAATCTAATTTTCATATTAATTATGTAAAATGATTTGTGATTTAAAAAAAAAAACTACAGTAAATGGGTTTTTATTTTTTTTTTTGGGAGGGAGTTTTTTGTTTTGGGGGTTTTTTTTACCAGCGGGATGCATATTTAGCTTGCTTTTGTTTTCAAATGTTTAGAGCGATCATGGTACGTTTCGTTGTCTTCATGACAAATTCCCCGCCTTTAGGTGCCTTAACTCAGGCCATCCGCAACTTTGCCAAGAGTCTGGAGAATTGGCTGACGGGCGCCATGATGAACATCCCTGAGGAAATGGTTCGCATCAAGGTGTGAGAACTTTCACAGACTGGTTGCCACGCTGTGTTGTTTTAGACTTCCTGTTTAGTTTCAGTACTTGGAACAACTTAATTAAGGTGGTTTAGAAACATGTTAGAAGTTTAAATGTGTCTTTGACTGCAAAACTTTGGAAAAGTATTTATAGCCCTCGGAACGTTTCCACATTTTGTCGTGTCGTTTCCTCAAACCGCCTTTTCGGCGAGATTCTTGTGGAACTTTAATGCCTCGATTAGCAGCGCCCAAAATGTTTTGCTCTGCTGGGCAAAACTGGCAAATTTAACCCCCCCCCCCCCCCAAAAAAAAAAAAAGTGAAAAAACAAGTTTATTGTGCGTCGTTTTGTTTTGGTGTTTGTTTTACCTGCGCAACAATAAACACAGATTGATTTTCTGTGGCCCCCGAATGATAAAAATGCGTCTGGTGGTGGATGCAGATGGAGACCTTTTGATTCAGTCAGGACAAAACTGTGACCCACAAATTAAAATCTGGTTGCAAGAGGACCAATGCGGAGAAATTAACATGTAGAGAAAATGCGTTTCCTTATTTTTACGTCTCATCTGTTCAAAAATAAAAACCCCAACTTGACATCGATGTTTATGTTGTGATTTTTCTGACATTCAGCCATTTGCTGCTACGTTTCTTTTCCAGGTCGTGTGCGTGGGCTCGTTCTCCCAGACGTTGCGCCGCTACACCAGCCTGAACCATCTGGCGCAGGCCGCCCGCGCCGTCCTCAAGAACTCGGCTCAGATCAACCAAATGCTCTCCGACCTCAACCGCGTCGATTTCACCAACGTGCAGGTCGGTGGTCGATGCTCGCCGCCCGCCCGTCTCCGTGGAGCCGGGCGGCTGGACGCTGAGCCCCGTGTCCCCGTCTTCAGGAGCAGGCATCCTGGGTGTGTCAGTGTGAAGACCGCGTGGTCCAGCGGCTGGAGCAGGACTTCAAGGCCACGCTGCAGCAGCAGAACTCCCTGGAGCAGTGGGCTTCCTGGCTGGACGGAGTCGTCTCCCAGGTGCTAAAGCCCTATGAGCAAAACCCAGCGTCGCTGCCCAAGGCGGCCAAAGTCTTTCTGCTCAACTGGTCCTTCTATAGGTAAGTGCATGTTTATTGCCAGTTGGCTGGATGAAGTTTGTACATTCCTGCGGAGACGCAGGTCTTGAATTCCTTTCATGGTCGTCTTAAAAAGTCTTAAATTTAAGTTGGTGAAACCCAGACGAGGAAACGCTTCAGGCTTTTTCTTCCGACGTACGTTCTGTACACAACCTCCCTCTTCCCCAGCTCCATGGTGATCCGGGACCTGACTCTGCGCAGCGCCGCAAGTTTCGGCTCCTTCCACCTGATCCGCCTGCTGTACGACGAGTACATGTACTACCTGATCGAGCACAGGGTGGCCAAGGCCAAAGGGGAGACGCCCATCGCGGTCATGGGAGAAGTACGTTTTAACGGCGCGCGCTCTCTCGGCGCAAGGGGCAGTTTGTTTGGGGATTCGCTCTTCCTTTCATCTTTGCTGTTTTGTCTTTTCTCTGTTGCAGTTTGCCAGCACCGTGAAGAACACGAACTCTCCAGATCTGGATAAAGGTAAAGAAAACATCCCTGATGCACAGAGGAGCGCTGCGCTCACGGAGGAAAATACATCTTTGAACATTTTCACACTGTCGCATTACAACGTCATGCTTATGTTGTACAAAACGAGATAGTTGTGTTGTATAAATGTGATGATTTGATCCAGAAGGTGGCGCCAGTGTGCGGTCGATGCTACGCGTTGATGCAAATCTTGAACCTAATTTCATGGGGATGTAGATTTCTACGACTTTGTTTTTGTAGGAACTGCACCAGTGAGCTAGCTATATTTTTAGCCATTTGTTTCTCATAACATTCCGAAATTAGGCTGGCATATAAACCTCTTCCTCTGTTGAGTCTCATCAATGCAGCCTAAAGCACACTACCGCCACCAACTGGAAGAAGTTGTCACGTTTGTACAGTCTGATTATAACGTAATCATGTCCGAAGATCTATGTAAGAAGATTTGCCTTTCGCTCACGCTCTCGTTCTTAAATTTGTCCGCCAGAAGAAGAAGAGGAGGACGACGAGGAGGACAGCGAGGAGGAGAGCGGCGAGATCATGCTGCAGTCCAGCTCCCTGAAGGTGGACGAGGAGAAGTGCGACATGGAGCCGCCGGCCAAGCAGCCCAGGACCAGTTTGAACCTGCACCACGCTCTGACCCAGGCCCACGGCGCGTCACCCTGAGTTAAACGCGCAGCGCTCGCTTTTACGTTTCAGACCATGCCATCCTGTCCTGAAACCACGGCGGTCTGCATCATGTCTGTTTGTGAAGCCTGGGAATGTGGAAGAGCCCATCTCTGATTTTTTTTTTTTTTTTTTTTTTTTTCTCCTCTCTGTTCTGCACTTTTGTGTCGCTGTCGTTGACCTCTCTGCCTTCGCTCGGCCTTTCTCCCCTTGCTCCCTGTGCCTTCCCCGTCTGTCCAGTCCCACGCCCGCAAAGCCTGACCCGTCAGTACGACACGCTCTTGACTTCCCTCCTGTCCTGCCTTAACCACTGACCTGAGTGCTGTGGAGCGATGAGAATCGTCCCGTCGCCTTCAGCAGTACTTCTTTAACTCAAACGCATTGCTTGCCTTTAATGAAATGACTATGCAGTGGGGTGCGAGAAGGAGGAGGGGGGAGGGGGGTGCAGGACTTTAATTAATGTCTCTTAAGAAATGTACATCTCAGAGTAGCATCTGGAACGATACAGCAGCATGAATTATGTCTGAACATTTTTTTGGTGAGGTTGCCATATTATTATTATTATTATTTTTTTTTTTTTTTTTTTTTTTTTGGGGTGGAGTTTGTTTTTGATTTGGCCACCGAACTGATGATCTGTGCCTTTAAGAGATTTCTAATCTCAAAGAAAAAAAAACAAAACGTTTGTGATCTATATAAACACACATATATTCTATTCTGCATTGTGGATAAATAAATGAATGTCCTGTGAAGTGGTCTTGGTGTTGTCATGAACTTTAGTACAGTTAGTAACTCGTGTGGCTGTTAAAAGTATTCACACCCTTTGAACGGTTTTGTTTAAAATCGCACCTCAAAGCGGATCGTATTGGGATTTTGATGGAGCGGATCACCAGGAAGAACTTTATGACTGTGCAGTGGAAGGGAAAAAAAATCTGTTTTTGTTTTGCAGTCAGCTGGGCATTTGCATAAATCATCTTTCAACTCAGTTTCAGCTTCATGTCTCTTTGGTGTATGTTTCTACCACCTTTCCACGTCTAGATATTGAATTTATTTCCCGCAGGTTGTTTGTTGTTTTTTGTTTTTTTTTATGTTTTTCCTGCTGAACAAAAGTAAGCAAAGTACATGTCCCCTACTTTGCTCGTGGAAAACTGGAAATCTGTTCCATCCACTTTATAGTTATAGTTGCTCACTGCTTCCCAGTGATCCGTCACATAAAATCCCAATAAAAAAATAAAAACTTAAGTTTTTGGTTCTAATGTTAAAAAAAAAAAAAAAAGAAGGTATGAATAATTTTGCAAGGTGTTGTGTATTTATTTAAAAGATGGTGGCTCTCCTGCTCGATGATGGTCTTTCTTTTTTTTCCTTTCACCCATCTTTTGGTTTACGTGGAACCCCTTCACACACACACACACACACACGCACACACACACACACACACACCTTTTCTACAACACTGTGCCCCTTTTTTTCAGCGGGTCACACGGCCAGGCCAAAGCCCATCCCGGCTCTTTAGGAGTTTTTAGTAGAGAAGAAAGTTGATATTTTATGAAATGGCAAACTGTGGATGAATTTTATCGTGTATCTTTTGTGAAAACGGTTAAATATCTATATCTGCTCTATTTTTTATGTCGTCTTACCATTATTGCCTTAAGATGTTGTCCCAACGTCCATCCTCCGGAGTGAAACCGTGGCGTGTTTCCTCTGATTAACAGTCTCAGCATGTGAACATGGTGGCTCTGCGTGGACGCCCCTCCTCCTCTCCCTCCTCCAAAGAACATAATGCTCACATCCTGCAGCTTTGTGTGTTGCATGAGCAAAAAAAAAAAAAGACTTTTTTTTTTTTTTTTGTTCCAAGTGTGAAACTTAAAAATTCTAGCAGTGGGATGTCTCTCAGGACCATCTCTTCACCGAGATCCCACCAAAGATCTTCGCAAACGAAAAGGAAAAAAAGAAAACGCGACGTTGTTTAAATGTACTTGACAGAAATATCTGACTTGAAAAGTATAAATTAACCTGTTGATGTCAAAGTTTGTGAATTTGTTCCTTGCTTGTATTGGGGAACCTCTTTTCTAAATTTTGTCCTCTTGGTGTTGAACTGGAGATCTTTGTACTTAAATCTGTGATCGACGTTTGTAGCTTCGTCCCTTCAATTAAAGAGAAGTGATTCCTCTCCACGCCTGAGTTTTGTCCCGTCTTTGTTCCTCACCTGTACGCACATCTTTCTCATCTGATCAAGATGCCAAGTTAGGCCTTCACGTTTTCAGTATATATAT
>VMRN01000013.1:6834196-6930157 GCA_010277015.1 Poeciliopsis turrubarensis
ATATATATATATATATATTTTGCAATACAAATTAAAGTTCAAATTCAATTTTTAAATTAAACATATCAATCTTAACTCTGACATAACGTTACATATCTTATTTTTAAGTAAATAAACAACACCGCTCTTTTAAATCTTGTAACATGAAGCCACTGTTGAAATCTGTCAGATTGTGACCACAAAAGACTCAAAATAACATTTAAATTCAGATATTTTAATTTAACAAAATATTTCCAGTCAGATCCAGTTGGCAGATGACAATGACAGGAATATGAAAACAGCGCAGAGCTGCAGGGGACTGAACTGCCCCGGACTGCGAGGGAACGCTTGTCCTAAAAGCAGTCGAATGCATCGTGTTTCACACAAAGTCAACATTCACTTCACACTCATCCTCACAAATTAAACCTGCACTGAATTATAACAAATCAGTCGAACAGCAACAGCATACCTTCCTGTGTAAAAAGAAACAAACAAAATCGACAAAGTACAAAGGACATCTTTGTTCAGCTCAGCTCTTGGGTTTCGGTGGCTGCAATGTTACAGTAAAGATTTAAAAAAAAAAAAAAAAAAAAAAAAAACTACAAATCTATAAACAAACTAAGTCTGCAGCAGACAAGCCTTCGTTTGGTTAGTTTTAATTACACTTTTAAACTTAAAATAAAACCTCTACAGTGGAGAGTGCTGCTGTGTTGTGAGCTCTTCGCTGAAGAGAGGACGCGTCTTCGTGGGCGAACGTGTGATTTGGTTTCCAAATTTCCCTTCATAATACAATCCAGGTGCATCGGTCGCTGTCTGCCAACACCTGCAGGGACGAGCCTGAGCGAGACAAGTTGATCAAGACGTTACAACGTTTTGTAGGAACAATGTTCTTTTTCACGCAGTTTCTATTTAAAATGAGGCGGGGGGCTCGCACACAAAATCTAACAGGTTTTTACTCAAATTCCCAGAGTTCTCAGTTCATCTTAAAGCTGTGAAATCTCCTAACTTAATAAACTGGAAAGAAGGAAAGATCAATTTAGAGGATGAGTGTAAAACTTACAAATAAAATCTAAACCGTTTCATTCCAGATGTGATTTAATTTTTTCCTTTTCTAAAGAAATTACAAAGTATTTTTCACACGTGACTTTCGTTTCCGTCCTCATTTCAAAGTCCTGCTCATGTTAATAATTTAACGTTGATGTGTTAAAAAGTAGAAACATTTCCTTCTCTGTAAAACAACTTCACATGATGCTCAACCGTCCTCATTTTTACTTTTTTGTTGTCCTCATAAAATTACTGCTTCGTTTGTCTGACATCACGACTGGATCCTGGCAATCGTTTGATTTATTCTCGTAATTAAACATAATAAAAGAAGTCTTAGTCCGGCCCTAGCACTGCGCCGAGTCCAAATAAACAGAAGCAGTAAAACACGGCTGTAGAGCAAGATGGCGGCTCGGGGCGTGCTGACATCACTCAGAATTATGGAAACCCCAAAGACAGCATTGGTGAAAAAAAAAACAAAAAAAAAAACATCCAGATCTTCCAAAAACCTAAAATCGCCCAACATTGGTTTTACGTTCATCCCGGTTCATTTGAGGAAATTGATGACGCGACACAGATGTGTGCGCGCGTGAGGCTACGCTCACCTTTGTGCAGAGCGTCGTTGGTCATGCGGTTGATGTAGCGGGAGCTGCTCTCAGGAACCAACCACTTCATCACGGTGTTCACACACGACTTTCTGTAGGAACTCCACACACTCCCACTACCAGGGACAGAGAGGAATGACCCTTTACACTCAGCTTTTCAAGGAAGAGCCAGATCTGTGTGTGTGTGTGTGTGTGTGTGTGTGTGGGCTCACCTTGTTTGCCCCCTAACCTCCGTCAGGTCGCCCACGCCCACAGTGCGACACACGCCTGTGTTGAGGTCCCAGCTGACCTGCAGGTTGGAATGGTACGTGTTTGGCCTGAAAAGCACAAAACGAGATCAGAGAGAAACGCCGAGCTAAAAAGCTCGAGAGCAGGATCAGGAGGGAGGGCAAGGGAAGGAGAACCTGCAGTGTTCCTCGTCCGAGACAGAGAAGGCCAACAGCAGCAGACCAATGTTGATCATCACGATGTTGGTCTCTGGGCAAACCTGAGGAGCAGAAGCCCTCTTTATGAATTCATCTGACATTTTTCAGCCATCATCACGTTCAATGAATCAGACTCTAGAGGATTCCTGCTGTACAGCCAACAAACAAGGTACTTTAGGATAGAATAGAAATGTAAGTATCAAGATTTCAAATTCAAAATATCAGTTTTGAAAAAAATGGTGCAGATACACGATGCCTCTCAAAGATTTAAATACTTGAGCTGAAACAACACATCCAACAGCTTTCCGTCCATAATCGTCCCTCGTCTTGAGATTGTGATATTCTTGTCTTCATGTTGACAAAAGCAGCCGAGTGGGAAATTCCTGCCACTTCTTTGGTGTTGCTGCTGGGCTCTTGTTGCCCCCCTGACTGGTTTCTTTACTGTCTTTTTAATACATATATTTTTTAAATAATGTGCGGTTTTTGTACTGGTCCTGTTGTTAACGTCTTTCTGCGTTGTCCTACGTTACAAAAAACCAGGATCGTAGAATAGAAAGCATGCAACTTGTGAAAATGGTGACTCCGCATAAACAGTTCGCTCTGTGATAGGTGACCAAACATATTTCTCTGCAATTGGTTTGTAACAAAAACAGATTTTATTTCCATGTCTACACAGTTTAATTGTAGATATGGATTGTTAAAACGCTGACATTTTAACAGCGCTCTGAAGATTTCTGGGAGCCTCTGAATGAAAAGTTTTTGCTTTTTCTCCCCCCTTCCTCTATGGAAGCTTCGACCTACTATTTCCTTGATAAAAAAAAAAAATAATAACAAACTCTTGCTTTAACTGCACATTTCCCCAATTCTGTAGACATTCCTTGCAGGTTTTAACTTTGTGGCTCGTGCCCAGTGAGTGGGTGTGTATTTACCTCCAGTATCACGACGTCATAATCGCTGAAGGAGCAGAAGAGAGGAGCCCAGGCAGCGTCGCTCCTGATCACCTCATTGATGAGATACTCGAAGTCCAGAGTCAGCTGTTCTACACAAACACTCTGCCGCAGAAACACAAAGGCAGCTTGAAACTGGCTAAATGGGAACTTGAATGGTTTGTTCCGTTGTTACGACCATATAGTCAATGGATGGAGCACAACACACAATGAAAAACCCCACGACATGATGCCTGACGTTGACGCAGCTCAGAATGACATTGCAAAAATCATATCAAGCAATTATTTTACCGCCAGTTCAGGTTGTGTCTGACGGACGTATTCGCTAACGTAACAACGTTACACAGACACACCTGTCCATTGTGCGGCCCAGTGACCAGCTGCAGGTTTCTTCCTTTCAGATCAGTAACAGTGAAGGGCAGCTGGACTTTATCGTCCTCATAGCCTGGAAAAACAAACTGTTAGTTTACGAAGGAAAGTGTGGAAGGAAGTGTGAGCCACTGAAACTCTCACCCCCACCTCCTCCTGAACTCTGCTCTGCTGCCCCCTGCTGTTGGAGGCGGTAATGGAGACGAGAGTAGTTGACGTATCCGGGTTCGCTGGGGCTCGGCTCCTGGCTTGAGGACGGCGCTGAGGTCGATGGAAGTGACGATGCGGGAGAGGCGGGAGACGCGGCGAGTCGGGGGCTTCCGCATGACGTCGACGCTTGCTGCGAACTAGTCCGTCTGTCCTCTGCTCTCCTGTCTTTACAATCCTCCTCCGCTCTTGAGGGGTCTGCGTTGATCCCTTTATCTGCCGCTTTATGCGGTGCCTCCTTTTCGTCGCCGTCAGCTGCTCTCCTCTCCCCGGGGCGCTCGCTCTCCCTGGCCGCTCCGAACCCTCCCTGGGCTCGCCGGAAAAGGTCGGCTGCAAACTCCCGGGCTCTCATGGCTGCTTGCGATTGGCTGGGCGACGAGGGAACCGGAGGGGTCCTGCAAGGAAAAAGTCGGCTTTCTGGAGATCCCTGGGGTAACGCTGAACAATCAGGAGACGTTGAGGGGAGAGAGGACGAGGTCTGAGGTGACTGGGCAGCTCCCTTTGCGTAAAGGATCTGGGATGATTGGCCTGGTTTCTCTGAAAGGAAAGTGAACACAGATTAGAGAAAAAACATTGACCTGCGCTGCATGTGGACTGAAACACTTAGACTAGAAAACGGCCCTGTTTGGAGTTGCTTTCCAAACATAATCGATTAAGAATTTAACGATGGCACTAAACTAAATGTAATGTTTCAATTGTCGATTCTACGCCGCATGATTTTGTGTTTTTATTATGGAAAACACTTTGAAATGCCTCGTTGCTGAAATGCGCTCCACAAATAAAATTTCACTGATCGACTTCAAGAAAACAACATGTAAGGCAAACGATGACGAACAATACCTAATCATGATGAAGATCAGGGCTGCAGCTAATGATTATTTTAGTAATTGATGAGTCTGACGATTAACTGGATTGCAAAATGGTCACTTTCTGCAGATCTTTCATTTTACCACTTAAGTGTCTCTTACACAACACTGAATACACATTAAAAGATGCAGGACAACAAATAATTAATTTTGTCAATCAGAAAACATCTTAAACAATAATGCAAGAACATATCAAATGATAAATCTGCAGCTAAAAACATTTCAAACAACATGTGAGAAACTCAGGCCTTTCTGCTTAACCCTAACAAAGATAGAGCACCTCAGTGGTTTTTAGGAGAAGGGTTAGGGTTAGGGTTGTGCAACACAAACATCATTTTAGAGTGGATGTGAACTTAAACACCGCTTCAACTCGTTTTTGCCTTGCAACCTGAAAGTGTCTCGTGGTGTTTCGGCCTCACCGGGGCAGAGCGAGATGCCGCAGGCCACCAGAGAGTAGCTAGTGTTCAACAGGACGACCTGGTCCTTCTTCAGCTGGAAAGCTGGCTGAAACGTGGGAAACGGGTACACCACCTGGTACCTGCTGTTCAGCACGTACCCATGTTCGAGGCACTCGCCACTTCCTGCGGGAGGCAAACGGATTAATGCGGCTGGGAGAAGGAGGCGAGAGCAGGAGCGAGCTGTGTGCGCGTGGAGGCTCACCTGTTCGTATGGTCGAGGCCGAAGGAAGCGGACAGCACTTCGAGCACGACCGGGACGGAGGCATGGAGGCAATGGTGATGTAGATGTCCCGGTTATTCTCATCGCTCATCATCAGGTTCATCAACACAGAACTTGAGCTGCGTGTACTGAGCAGGAAAGGCCTCTTAGCTAAACATCGGCGCTGACAGAATTTTAGATCGAGCGTGCCAGCAGTGCGTCCTACTTGAAACCAAAGATGACGATTTTGGTGCGGTCGTTTGGCCATTCACACACGGTGAGGTACAGGTCGCTGTAGATTTCCTCCCCTGCAAACAGTCGCACATGATGGACCTGAGGAGGACAACAGGGAAGATGCTCGTACGGAGGCCTGCCAATCAAAACACCTGCAAGGACGATTTGGTTTCCTTCCACTTTACCTGTTTGAGTCGGCTGTGCAGGTTGAACTCCCACCAGTAGAGGTGGTAGGTGTAAAACGAGAAATCGTCGTCTTCTCCGCAGTCGCTGGTGTAAGACAGAACGTAGCGGCCGCATTTGGTGAAGCCAAGGAAGATGTGCCTGGAACCAAACGGTGATACTTGATGCCGTTTGAACTGCAACGCTGTAGCAACAATGGCTAACAGAACATTATTTGTATACAGGACATGCATGTAGAAATCCAATTTCACGCTTTAGAAAGAGAAAACATTGGTTTTCGGCGTTACATTTAATATTGTGATAATCATATCAGCTCTCCTCTCTTTTGCTACAATTGTTCCCACACACTATGCGACCTTTGGCCTGGAGAGCGTAGCGATGCGAGTGAGGTTCGGCTCTCTGCTGCAGAGAGACTCGATTCAAAACATTTGGAATATATGTGCAGTATAAACGCTGCACACCGACACAGAGACGACGAACTATTTTTAAAACGTAGCGCAGTTTCTGTCATTCCTATTGGTTTCGAAACTCATTTCACTTGATGGTGTGAAAATATGAAGCATCAGTTACATTTTCATCCAAATATTTGCCAATTAAGGCTGAATGAAAAGAAAAGAGGATTGTAATGAGTACAAATCTAAAGATTCAATCTACTTTACTTGTCTTTAGTTGTACTATATTGTGTCTCTAAGGCCTGAATGTCCCCCAATAAAAGCAGGTTATCATAATCTGAAATAGGCATTTTTCCAAATGAGATTCTAACAGTACTATACTTACAATAAAATATCTGAACGTCTAACTGGTTCGATTTAAAACAGAAAAGCAACAAATAGTGCTGCTACTGCCATTAAATAAAGCAGCAATAACGTCAGTAACATTTGCTCACTATGTCGATTTGAAACTTAAACTTGATTAGGATTGGTTTGAAAAAAATTTAGTGATCAGAATAATATCCTTTTCTATCTTTTTTAGTTTTTGTAGAGTTTACCGTAAGATGATATTATTCTGGCTGCTCAGTCAGAGAGCTGGACAGCACATTTTAGGTTTCAACACCATGGCTGCCAGTGTTTTTCAAACTGGAAACATTTCCCAACCAATTTTTCTTTCTTCTACTGGAAAAATGTTTTTTTCTGCTCCCTGCAGCTGGAGAAATCTCCAGTGACTCCTGCATTTATTCTATTACAGACATATATAAAGACTTGTTATCTGTTGTATTCAGGATGACAAAATGGTTTTGAGCTTCCATTTGTATCCAAGCCAGAACGTGTGTTGGTGAAAGGTCCTGCAAAGGATATTTACTTCTAAAACTAACTTACAGACAAGTACTTTTTTCTTTTTTTTTTTTAAATGTGAAGCAACACAGACCCCGCTCTGAGAAACTCCTCGCTGACAATGTTCTTCAATGGGACACAAACTCGAGGCGGCAGCTTCCTAAACAGGCGCTGAGAAAACTGTCCCGACAGCTGTGGAACAAAAGAAAGCGGTGGCAACAAAACAGTGACAGGCCGGTTTTCTGCAGCTGAATTATAATAAATTAAATCATTCATTTCAGCAATTACCGTATTTTCCGGACTCTAAGTCGCAGTTTTTTTTCATTCTTTGGCCGGGGGTGCGACTTATACTCCGGAGCGACTTATGTGTGGAAATTAACACGTCATTACATCACATCACATGTTATTTTCACGCTAAGCCGCAAGAGGGCGCTCTAGGCCTGTGTTGTCCTCCTTCGCAGTTAGCAGAGTTGTTTAAAAGCGACATCGAGGACGAAGATTTCATTGCGTTTAGTGATTTGGAAAGACACGGGTGGTTTGGTAAACTTAACATTTATGCTATAGTTATCGGAATAACTCTTAATATGTTATGCTAACATACCAGGCACGTTCTCAGTTTGTTGTTTGTCATGTAACGTTAGCATATCGTACAATTACTCAGCCTGTTGTTGCCTCTATTCTGTTTTTATTGCCTTTCAAAATGATATGTCTGTTCTTGGTGTTGGATTTTGTCACATATATTTCCCTCAAAATGCGCCTTATAGTCCGGAAAATATATATTTCAAAAAGTTAAATATAAATATTTCAACCTCTGTTTGCACAATTTTAAGGCTACTTAGAAATGTTTCCCCCTCAATTTTACGTGTATTTTCTGACGTCAAGCTGCATAAACTTGAACACTTGTTGGATTTAAGCGTTTTAGGAGGAGTAGGTATGCAGAGAAAGCGAGGCTTCAGGAGATCAACACTATCA
Source organism: Poeciliopsis turrubarensis (assembly GCA_010277015.1). Lineage (NCBI taxonomy): Eukaryota > Metazoa > Chordata > Actinopteri > Cyprinodontiformes > Poeciliidae > Poeciliopsis > Poeciliopsis turrubarensis. The sequence goes on from VMRN01000013.1 coordinate 6,841,953, forward strand.
AGTTGTGATTATTATATATCACAATATATATATATATATATTAATTCTCTCTGGTAAAAAGGGCCAGAAGAGAATTAAGATTTATGCAGAACTCTCGAAATTCCCTGATTTTCTAATCAGAAAACCTATTTAATTAAGAAGGTGAAGCTACTCATTCTCCTTCTATGTTTTCATATTTTATGAAAGTCATGGTCGAACTCTTAAATATTCAGGTCTGAAGTTTATTAGAATGTTGGACTGACAGTGTACCGTAGTTACACAACAATAAAATAAATCGTCAAAAACATCTTGGCCTGAAAATTGAGCTCAATTTATTTAAAAAGTTTCATGAGGGGACACAACCACAGGTAGAATCAGACATTGACGAATTATAAGTAAGAAAAAAAAAAAAAGAATTCGTTTATGCTGTTACTGACCTATTGTCATCGGTCAACTTCATTCTTTTGTTTGGTTGCGCTCATTAGCAAGTGCAACCAAACACAAAATGTTGGGAAAACGTTAAAAAAACAGAAAACGGCAACGGTTTACTGTTTGTAGCATTAGCTTGATTAGCCACCTGACTCTAGCCAGTTGTTTCTTGGTTAGCTGCTGAGCTAGTTAGCAACTGGCTAATAGCCTCATCGGTTGCAAAAACGGGGAGGTCCCAACCAGTCTGTCTACGTCTCTTGACAAGATTACTAGTTTTAGGTCAATATTATATATACTCGCCTTGCCATGTACTAGAAGCTTTACGACATGGTCTTTATGTTTTCTTTGTGTTTTCTGTTTGCTGTCGTCCTTTTCAGATTTCGAGCTGGGCGCCATATCCTACTGAGCCGTTGTTCCCAGTTGAAGCAGGGTGTATCTTGATTGGTTCTCGCAGTCCCACACTGATCTCCTATTGGTTGGTGGACACTTCAATCAAAACCTCAAAGGGATGAGCCAAACCAGGATACGCCCCTGCAGTCGTCTGCACACTGGGAGATTTAAATGTGCCTTGGTTAATATTTCTCCATGAGAAACAATATGAAAACACTGAAGTGGATAAGAATTGAGCCACACCAGCACAGCGGTATCATATTAATGTTTTATTGAAGTCTTTAAAAACAAACCGTAAAAAAAAAGAAAAGAAAAGAAAAAGTAAAAATAGGACAGAACGAAATGGAAAAAAAATGTTTGAAAAGTAAAGCCGAGAATGAAAAGGAGGGCAGTCAAGCACACAAATATACATGCACACACAACCAGCCTACAGTTAGTAGGACAATTAGTGACCAATTGCTGCCAAACCGCATTCAGTTTCTGTAGCATTCAGTAGCATTACAGGTATTACAAACACTCAATACCCTCTTCGAAAAAAGAAAGAATACAATTAAAAAATCCTCACGGCAGGAAGATTAACGCCTGCAAATTAAACACTAGGAATGTTTAAAAAAAAAAGTACCTAGGTCAAAACAACTTTGCAATTATCTTTCATACAAAGATAATTAGTGAATATATTCCAAATACTGCTAGACAGCTTTTTGTACCCTCTGAAAACTGAAGGGAAATACTAAATGTGAATCAGTATTGAGATGCTGTTGTGATAGCTTGCAAGCAAAATTGCTCATTTCACATTTTCATAAAAAATAATAATAATTATAATAATAATAAAAAAAAAAAAAATGGAACCTTTACTTGAATAATGAGGTGAGGCAGTCATGTAAAGGGGAAAACTGAACAGGAAAGGTATTTAGTGCTTTGTTCAATTTCTGGGCGCATTGTGTTCCCCTTTTTAAATCCATAAAAAAAAAACTGTCACATGGATAACGTTATGAGGGATAAGCAGACCTTGGCCTTGTCTTATTAAAGCCAAATAAAGGAAAAGTAAACGCATCCTGAGATCCAATACATCCGTCCAACAGATCAACAATTGGTTTACTGGGGCTGAAAAGAGAAAATAGACACAAGATGATTATTTTTGTGCGCAAAGGTCCTCTCATAGAGTAAATAAATTGGCAGCCTCAACAGAAAGTATGAGATATTAGGTTGTGAACATCTGTTCCAAAAAAAAAAAAAAAAAAACGTCTCATCAGAAGCAACAAAGTGCATTACCTGCTGTCCCGGCTGTGGACCACCTGGCTGTCCGGGAGCTTGTCCTGCCTGTCCATAGTAGGCGGCCTGCTGTCTGTAGTACTCAGCCCAGGCTGCACTGTAGTCCTGCTGTCCACCAGCGTCAGCACCACCTGGTGCGGCAGCTGCAGCGGCTGGTGCTGAGCCTGGAGTTGCTGCTGCTCCTCCACCTGGCTGAGCTGGACCAAAAAATAAAAATAAAAAAATCCATCAGTAAGTCATAAAATCAATTAGAGATCCACCAGTTATTTCATTAAAGTCGTCAAGATGTCATTCTGTACACAGTTCACCATGTGATGCTAATCAGATGAGGCTGTTTTAATCATTTTAGATTGTCATTTTCTGTGCTCTGTCTGCAATTGTCATTTTTAAAGCGAAAAAAAAAAACGTAAAAAAGAAAAAAAAAGTAATTTGTTGTAGGACTTGAGTGTGACCAAGGCTAGAGATGCACGATCTTCCTTGTTAATATTGATCTCCAGTTTTCTTTGAGGTCTCGTCAGCATATTCTGTAACAATGGATTAGAAAAAAAAAAAAAAAGATGCACTGCAAGTTGTTTAAGATAAAGAAATAATTTTTGCATCCAAAATCGGACTCTGTAAGGCCCTGCCGCCTTTATTCCTGATCAATTGGCTCTGCTTACAGAGGACCAGCGGTGCCTTCTGCTGGATGGCGACAAAACTACAACACTGAAAGAAAGTCTAAGTGGACTGTTATTTATCGATTGTTACTTATATTAATCTAAAAAAACAATAGTTGACGATTAATCATCAGCTCATTATTTGTTCCTAATCACCAGATTGTGATTTTTATTAACACACCAATCCCCTGAAAAAATAGAATATCAACATAAATTCAATATTTGCTCCTGCTGCTCACCAATAAGAAGCATTCAGGAGAAATTTTGGGGGATTAAAATCTCTGGCAGATCGACTGGTGCAGCCTGAGCCACTAAACTGCATTTCAAAGTTCAGTCAGATTTTGTTTCATCACATCCAACTTACTCATGCCCATCTTCTTATAATATTCCTCCCAGGCTTTCGTATAGTCAGGCTGGCCCCCACAAGTCTGAGCTCCTTGGCCCTGGTCCCCTGCTCCTGCAGGGGCACCTGGTGCCTGGGGGCCCATGGCGCCCCCTGGCTGCTGCCCATAATATTGAGCATAGTACGCTGCCCACGCTGCGTTTGGATCTGCAGCTGCTTTGTCTAAAGAGAATAAAATAAAACCAATTAAATAGATCATGCTTCAAAACCACAGAAAAAGAGAATGTGGTCAATTGGAGACACTTACTGGGGTCATGTGAATTTGGAGCTTGCCACTGCTGGTAAGGACTTCCCCAACTTTGAGAACAATACTGGGGACCCCCAGGAGCTCCACTACAAAGTTGTACACAACACCTTAAACACTTCAATCCAGTCTAAATGTAAATACACCAACAACTGCAGCGCATTGCACTTACTGCGGCGCGCCACCAGGAGGCCCTGCATTGTAGGGATTTGGGTTATAGGGGCCCATCGGCCCACCTGGACCTCCAGAACCAGGACCACCCCCTACTGGACACAAAGGACCCTGGGAAAACCAGATTAAACCATTCAAGGATTGGTCGAGAAGTTACGCGACTTTCTAGTAAGTAGCCTACCAAACATTTACCTCAATCTTTTCTTCTATGAGCTGCTTGGCGTGGTCGATCTCCTGAGGGGAGCCTCTGATGATAAACAGCTTGTAGTTTGGGTCGCCGTTTGGCGGCATTTGACGGGAAATCTCCACAAACGCCCCGGTTTGTTGGTTGATGGACTTGATGTTCTCTCCTCCTCTGCCGATGACGAGCCCACATTTGTGCGCGGGAATAGAGAAGGTCATCTCTCCTGCTGAAGGACCCCAGTTGCCCTGACCTCCACCACGACTTCGGCCTCCCGACGACATACCGGGACCTGGAGGGCCCTATGGCAGAAACGCCACACTCCAGTCAGCAACATGCCATTTGTTCCCTCCCTCATTAGCACGGGAACTGACATCTGAAATCCAGAGCTTTCCTCTCACTCACCCCCTGCCCGCCTTCGTCTCGGGCACGGATGCTCTGCAGCAGCTCAGTGATGATGGAAGCAGCATGCTGACACTGGTCCGGAGGGCCCATGATGTGTGCAATCTTATCAGGGCCTGTACCGTCATCTGTAATTTATACAGCATTAATGAACAACTCTAAAGACCAGAGTTGGAGCAGGGTGAACGTCAGTGATTCAGTCAAAGTGCTGGATCTATAAGAGTAGCATCTTCATCATTGCATGCAAGATTTAGCCCTGGATGTAAAGACCTGGTTGTCATGACACCCTGCTGCAGAGCCTGTGCAGTTTAAATCATAATGTTCTCTCACTCAAAACGCCACAATAATTAAAGCACTTTATGAAAGGACTTTGTTTTATTAGTGAGTTCTATTATTTCAGACAGAGGCCAGTGTAGAGATTATGGCTTATTTTTCTGAGTTAATAAAATGATACAACAATCAAACTCCCAAAAACAGCCAAAGTTGTTGTTGCAGAGTCTTTTAGTTAGACTGTGCGGACATTTGATAGTAAATAAAAAAGGAACAAGCATTTTAAGTTCCTTTGGATTTGTTTTAATACGGACAACTGAGTGTACAAATTTTACTTATAAGAAGCCGTGCCTGGGAGGGAAAGCCCTCCTGATAATGGTATCCTCAAGATCAACAATTTAAGGCAATGGACTTTTAAAAACAACAACAAAAACCCTCATTTTTGTACAGAGTCACACCCAGCTGAGAATCTAATGACTTATTTCAGTATTTTTTTTCCCCCCAAACAAACAAGGATAAAATAAAAAGGTATGCACTACGCTACATGTTAAAATAACTTTTTGATGTTAAAATACTGTAATTTGACAGAAGCTATTTTTGACAATTTTTCATGTTTGGAATAACCATCAGTGATGATGTAACCCATTTTATCTAGTTAAACAGAGAACACTGCCATTAAAAGATATGCTAAAGAATATTGTCATATTTTACGACCAAATGAGTAAATTATGCTTAAGTTGTAACCAGAGGTTTATCCACTGCCATTAAACCTAATTGAATCAAGCATTTTAAGAACCTTTCCAATCCTAATTTTGTAAATAAAATCAGTCCTCATTACCAAAAACACTAGCAGCATCTGGCCTGTGTGTGGTTTACCTGGTTTGAACTGGATCTTCACACCAGCATCGCTCTGGATTTTTTTTATCATCTCCCCACTGCGGCCGATCACAACTCCCACAGACTGTCGCGGTACAGCTATCTGCAGGATTATAAGACATCTGATCACAGCTCTGAAATTCTGAAAAATACTCGTCCTCAAGTTAACATTTTAATAGGAATCACTTACATCAATGCCGCCCCCTCCCATCCTTGAGCCGTATTCATTCCTATCTCCAAACCCAGCGTGATCCCGTTCTCGTAGAATCTCATTCACCATCTCCTTTGCTTGCTGCAGCAGGAACACGCAGACGCAGAGAGAAGAGGCGGTGAGAAACGAAAGCGGACATGTTGTCTTAAAACGAACCCGTGTTGTCTGCGTCTAGACAGTACCTGCACTTTGTAAGGGTCTCCGATGATGCGCAAGGGTTTGTCTATGTTTGGTGGCTGTGATCCGTCCTGAACAAGAATCATTTTAACTCCAGCTCGCTCCTAGAAATTCATAACAGGAACATGATGCACCGATTATAAAAAAACAACAACAAAAAAAAGCCACTTTGGAGCATTTGATTCTATAAATATTTCTCCAAAGCAGAGCACGGACGTCTCACCTGGAGCTGTTTGATCGTCTCTCCTCCTTTCCCAATAATTAGTCCGGCCTTTCCTGCAGGAATGATGATCTCTTGCATGGAGCCGGACTGACCGTTACTTGAATCGTGACCTCTGGACACAATGTCCTCTAGAAAAGCCTTGGCTCTCCTGGGAGAAAATGTAAATTTTGGAAAAACATATTTTTGTGGGGGGTTGCAAAAGCCAGAGCGATAAAATCTTAAAATCAAATTTGGTCCTGTGGTCGTATTTTTGATCGAAGATTAAAATTGAAAAAGTGGAAAAACAAGATCTTTTTTTTGTCTTTTTAGATCCAATTCAAAAACAATTTAAAATACAATAATTTATACATTTCTCAGCTGACTTTAGAGGTCACAGCATCATGCTGTTCATCAGAAGTTGATGAACTGCAACACATAGATCACCGACTATAATTTTCCAAAGACGTTGCATATATTTAGGATCTTATTCATCTACAGGGGAGTGTAAATGAACACTCCTGAAATATAGATCTAGTGTTTACATCCGTCGCCTCCATGATTGTTAATGGCTTACGCTGTGAAGAGACTTATTCCCAAGTAATTTGAATTGCATTTTTTTATTTACCTGAAATACCGCAATTTGCGAAATTGTGTTTTTTCGACATTAGCAGAATATCGACAAAAGCTTTGCATGCATTCGTACTGAAAATGCAGCTTGTCATCAAAGCTGTCAGAAAGTAATCACATTTCTAATGGTAACAGGAAGGCTATTTTGTAGTGGGTTTACCAACCCTAAAATGAGTAAGTTTAATTTTTTTTTTAAAAAAGCTAACTGAATTCTTAAAAAAAAACAAAAAAAAAACAAAACAAAGTTACCAAACTTACTGTACTGCCTCTGGTGATCCAGTCAGGGAAATGCTTCTTTCTGGAAGTCCGACGCTGTCTGTAAATAAATGAGACAAAACGCCTGTTACATTTAAAACGAATCGTACAACAGTGGTGCAAAATAAGGAGAGTCACGCAACTCACCATGCGCAATCTGGACCTTGCAGCCAGAGTCGTGCTGTATTTTGTTGATCTGTTCCCCTCCCCGTCCAATGACTGGCGGGAACGAAAGAAAAAAAACGTTTTGAGTTTAATTTGAACAACATGAAGCTCTTTTCCGCATTGTTCAAGTGAAATATTTGGGTTTGTACTCACTGAGGCCCACCATACTGTCAGGCACCTTGTACTCTTCTGTAATAGTGGAGGACCTGACACTGGAGATACAGGAGAGGGAAACGATCAGTTTAACACAACCACTGAGGCTGAAGCGTTCGTGTAAAAAAAAAAAAAACAAATGCAGAGGAAAAAACCCACCTTTGTTGGGACAGAGCAGCTAACTGAGCTCCAATAGCTGTGAGGGAGGGAAACATGGAGAACGCAATTAATTGGAGAATAAGTAAAGCAAAAGCTTTTCAGAAATCCGCAGAGTTTAACATACACATTGCTGAATCTCTTTCACTCTGTGATGCTAACTTCTTAGCATCGGGCTCATCTGAAAGAGAACAAATTTAAAAAATAAATAAACAGTTGGGCATTCCTACTAAGCGAATGCAGAAATTCTTAAAAAAAAAAAAAAAAAAAAAAAACCAATTAAGATGTATTTGATTTTGATTTCCCCACCTCCTTCTTCAAGGGATCGTTTCTGTGCAGAGAACGGATAACTTTCAGCTCCTCCGTTGTTTGTCACTTGGGGCGCAGCCTCTCCACCGATTTTAGCTGCGATCTGGAGAGCAGAGGGTGAAGAAAAGGACAAACTGATTGCTAAGTGAGAAAGACCGGTTAATATTTAAGAATATTTAGTAGTAGGTCAGTTACTGGTATTAGCACTAGTCTCAAAATCAGTCACATTTTCCATCATCCTAAACCTTCTGCTTGAAGTACTTTCACCGAAATGCCAGAGATGAGTTTTCTGCGGCTCTATATGGAGTAGGGCTGAAACGGGATTTATCAATTATTGAAATAACCCTCAACTAATTTAGCAATCAATTAATTAACTGGAGTATTCAGACTCAAAAGGCCTTTTACTGAAAAAAAAATACATATGTTCAGAACAGTAACAGTCAAAATTGTACAAGAAATAAATACATTTTGTACTTAAGATAAAAACATAAATGTTTGTAGACATGGTTTAGTCAAGACCTTTACAGTTTCATCTTCACCTGGTTCACATTTTCTAAAGGAACGCTATGGTGCTGCATTTTAGGCAGTAACATGTTTTTCTTAATTTAAAAAGGAATTGAATTAATTGCGCCTTATAATATATTTTTCATATTGCATGAAGCTGCTTAAGTTGTTGCATGAAAAATCTGCAGAATGTGCCAATTTCTTTATCCGACTGGTTGTCAGAATAGCCTATCGAGTAACTGATTGCTAAAAGAGTCACTGGTTGAAGCTCTAACAGAGACGAGATTTAATCCTCTCACAAATGCTGCTGAGCACAGCCACTCAGCTGGCTGAAAAGTCTCCAGCTGCCACCATCATGTTTTTGGTCATTCTGTTTCTGTTCCAAACACAGTTTTTACAACTAAGGTCCTGTTTAGTTTTAACCAAATCATAATTTCTAAAAGGTTCCATGAAACCTTCGCGGTAGTAAGTCCAGTTCTCACTGGACTCATTCTGTTTAGCAAACCAACTTCTCAGCAGGGTTGAAGCACGCAGAACACAAACGGTATGTAAAAAAAGACAACAGCTGCAGCTCACTAAATATTTTTTTGTTTCTTTGCAGCCTCCATCTCTCTGCGATTGAGAGAAAATTATTTGCATGTTGCAGTCTTCAATATTAATTTTATTAAACTGCTCGTTTTCTTTAAAGACCAGGTCCGACCAAAAGTAGACGAAATTTTCAGAAGCCATGCCTCTGTTTGATCATCAAGGAACATACGAACAAGCACTGCGCCACATTGGATAAATAATCAGAAACACAAAACTAAAGCTGTACATCGTCAGCGCAAAAGTGTGTGAAATATTCATATTTCATTTAAGCCGTTTCTTGGTATTGGTGCCAAGCGTCAAATTTTAAAACGCGTTTAGAAATTTAGTAAGTGTCCTCTGACTGAAACCTCAAAGTACTGCTTTCACTAAAAGGGAGAAGACGAGCAAATACAAGAAAAAAAAATTAACTAGAATAGCTATCCTTTATTTTCTTCCCGCCAGATTCACTGCCACCCATCACGTATGCGACATAGATTTATTTCTTGAGATCGTTATTGTTTTCGTCTCTTCAGTAACGTACTAAATAACAGAGATTCAGGAGTTTTGGTTGACGTGACTTCACTAAAAAACTAACCAAGTCAACTAAACTTTTCACTAAGATCTGAGGCAAACCAAACAAAAACAACGGGTGCAGATTTTATAATAACCATTTTATAATAACCATTTTATAACGTTGTATTTTATAAAATGCCTCCAAAAAAATACAAATTTTATTAATAGCTTTATAAATGTTAAACAGTTCAATCACTTTGCTTGATGTTTATCTGCCTTCCTGTTGGTCACCTACATGAAGCAGTGATTCAGTTTTACATAAAGTTAATTAAACATTGCTGGGATTTCTGCTCATTTATTACAGCCTGAACCTCAGGTGTGAAAAACGTGGGACTTCACCATTTTTGAGCCACATGCTTCTTTTGTTTGTATTCAAATAATTTTTCATGTTTGTAAAATATGTAAAAATAAAATTATATATATATACATATGTCCAGCAACGTCTTTAAAGTATAAATCAAAATAAATGAAAGATCGGATGATTTATATTTGTTTTCTAACCCCAGTTAAATCCCTTGGGTTAGATGGGCGCTTAGTTATAATAATTAACAGACGAATCAACTGTGAAATAACGTCCTCCGAGTCTGTTTCAGGTCCTCAGACACGTTTTCGGCATGCGTCCTCTCATCGACTGACAAATAAAACGTAAACAAGACGTTTTCGGTCATTACTAAATGACCTGTAGCCAAACAGCGAGACAGAGCTTAAATATAGCAGCCGATGGTTGAGTAACATTTTAGATTAGGTTTCATGCGGGATGCTAACAGACCTCTACGACAAGCTTAAACATTAACTAGGTAACCGGGGCTAACTTAGCTTGTTTTTGCTTAAATTCATTCATAAAAACTTACCAAAATCTTCCTATGTGTAAATTAAAGGCTTACATTTTCATTCTACGGTCTACGTTTTTCTTAAAACGACGACTTGAACAGAATTAAAGACAGAAAACCAATGAATGGCAGCGAGACGCTAACGTCGGCTACGCTAGCAGCTAGCTAGCTTCCCCCCCGTTCCAGACCGACCTGTCTGGCTCGTTGAACGGCGTCTGCAAAGGCGTCTTTCTTCACCCCAGCGCCAACACCGTTAGAGGAGACTCCGCCGTAATCCGACATGCTGCCCTAAAGGAGCAAACGGCTGCAGAAAGGGCGAGGCTTTGTCCCGGGTCGAAGCTGCTGGGGAGCGGGAAGGTTACCAGGAGCGGACTCGGGGGCAGGAACGCGAGCCGCGCAGCACGCCCGGCAGAAACTTCTCAAGATTACCAATCACAGTGCTTCCTGCTGCACAGGGTTTTCTTCCGAAGTCTTTTAACCGGTTTACCAATTCAGCTACAGCTATCGCCACCTTCTGGCAGGACAATTAACCCTTGTTAGGCGTTAATTACGGCGTGGCATCCTCTCTGGGAACGAAGCCCCCGTCCGCGCAGACCTTCATCGTGACCCACCGGGTCGGTCTTTTCTGTTCTGCTCCGTCTCCTTCAGACGGAACAGAAACGTCTGGAAAATGTTGCCTGATTCTATAACTCAGCTGCCACATCCTGCATGCAGATGGTAAGAGTCAGCATCGAGCATGAATCCGTCCTTACTTGTATCAACGTTTCAGACCCTGAACATCCAAAGACGCATAAAGACAGTTACAAAGTTCAGTCTTCTATCACCTGGAGAACGTTTGTAGGATTGAAGGATCTGGAGAAACTCATCCATGCATTTATCTTTCGTGGTGGCATCGATGACGGAAAAACACTGCCAAGTGTTTGTCCGCCATTTGCCTTCAAAGTACTTAACAAATAAACAGAATATAATTTAATATTTAATGTTTCTTTATTAAACAAATATAAATAACCCAGATTTTCACACACAATAATACAACAGACCTGAGCCTGCAGAGGAACAGATCCAATATTAATTTTGTCTTTTTATTCAGTTGACATTTTGTCAAAAATGTACAAAGGTTTAATATAATTCTTTTAATTCAACATTAAAACAATCTGTGCAAATTATCCACAAAAGTAGCACAGTGCATGCAGTTTGTCTGAAGTTACATTGAATGTAAGTTCTTGTTTTACAAACAGATACAGTGAACCTTTTAGGAAACACGCCATGCCAGTGCACCATGTCAAGTCTTTTGAAAGGTATCACCCAATCCACACTTTTCTGCATAGACCGTTGTGATGTTATGGCAGGTGAGGTCACCTTAACCCTTTATGCGTCTTTGTCAGGTTCCAGGCCACAAAGGCAGTTCGGTGTGCGTCTTTTCTTCTTCTCACCACCGTCCTTTCACTCAAAAGATGTGGCAATGATACCGACCGCCTGCTTTCCGTCAGGCTGTCATTGTGCTTTGGTATTGGTAACATTAGTTTAAGACTCATCAGTAACTGTCCCGAGTCTGTGCAGGTTCCTCCCACGGCCAATCTTCGCTATTCCCCACCTGGTAGAGAAAACAATGCTGAAGGAATGTACCGTGAGCTGCCATCCAGAGGTTACTTTGTGTCTGGCAAGTTCATGCAAGCCTGCATCCGTGCAGATTCCTGCAGCAGCAGCAGCAGAAGGAGCGAGATGCTTGTCGGTTCAACTCCCCGCACGGGTGTTAGCTTTCAAAAGCAACACGTCACTCCAGAAATTAACAGCAGCCTGTGCAGATGGAGGCTGATCATTCATGACATTTTGCAGCATTTAGATGTTTCCCCATCTTTTCACCCTGATTTTGAAAACAAACTGCTTGTTTTTCCCTTACTAATGGGGTTTGGTTAATGTCATCAAGGATTCATTTCTATCAGGATCCACCAGTGGTCTAGAAGACCAGCGGTGAGTTTCAGGCCTTTTGGTTATTTGACCACAGCGAAGCCAATTCTGCATAGGCCATATTATGCCAGTCAGCTCTTTCTTCCAGGTCCATTTTTACCCGTTAAACTTTTTCACATTTTCATCATATTACAACTACAAACCTCACTGCATTGTATTTGGACTTATGGCATAGAGCAACACAAAATAGTGCAGAATTGTGAACTAAGTTCCTCCTATAGGCATGGAGTTGCACTGAATTTTATTTAGGGGCATCAGAGGAAAAGAAGGTTGAATGCAAACGTGCTCTCATCTCCCCCATCGTTTCTCTTCCACTTCTCAATGATTTTTGTTTTGATCTGTTACCTTAACTCCCAATAAAATATTTTTGTTCCCGTTCTATTTTATTCTTTTTTTTTTATATTTTGTCCAGCAGTGCATGTTACGCTGAAAGACAAGAACATCTGAATCTGTCAGCAATAGTTTTCGCTGACAAAATGTGAAAATATGAAAGAGGTCTGAATATGTTTGCAAGACATCATGCTTGGGTGAAGTTTTGTCTAAAAGGATTTTTATAAATATATATATATATACCTATTTTCTCCAGTTGATGATCAGTAATTACCATCAAATTATTATCAAATCAAAATAAATGAAATGAAACTGCCTGGTAACTTTTTCGTCCGGAATTGCAGTAGTCTTTTTTTTCTTCAAGGCGTCACAAAAGCGAGTCAAGTTGTCTCAAAGTTATTCACGAGTGAAGCCCTTTTTCCATGCACCGACAACGTTTCTGCACATGCTTGCAGATAAAAACTCACAGCAAACCAGGTCTCCTTTATCTACCCATGCCCCTTCCCGTCCCTCCTACCCTCGAAGTCCATTCCCAGCATTATTCTCATGTACTCATAGACGACATAGGACACGCTCACGGCTGGGACGATCTTTAGCAGGTTGGGGGAGATTCCTCGGTAAAGTCCGGCGATGCCCTCTTGCGTAACAATGTTGCGGAGCAAGGACAACATTGAAAGTTTAGGGGATCCTTTCACTGAAGCTGATTGGAGAGAGATATAGGAAAGATCAAGTTAGGAAAAATAAGAAAAATACTTGAAATATTTTGATAGAATATTAGGAGTTTTGGGTCTCCTTCTAAAAAGAAGAAAGTAGTTTGGGAATTGCAGCCGAAGATGTTGAGTCTTTGGATTTCAAATATCAGCAGACAAACTGACACAACTAATAGACCTAAAGTAGTCGTTTTTAGTAATTTATCAGTTGATTAAAGTTAGTCAATTTTGATTGCTTTCAAGCCTTATTAAATTAAGTCATTATTTGAAAATTGCTTTTTGTATTTCTTTCAATTTAATTAAATTCAGTTAGTCTAATTTATTTAGAACTGGCCATTGCCTTCCTGTGCAGTTTCGCCTGACTTCAGTCTCGCCTGCAGCACAATCTGGAGTTTCTGTCCTTCGCTTGGATTGTCCCTGGTAGATTTTTACCGATCAGTGAACAGAAAGAGAAATTGTGAACGATTACGTCGATTTTCTGCACTGTTTCAGAAATGTAGTCTGTCTCTAGTTTTAGCCATGGCAGTGGAGGAAGTGAACGAAGCCGTTCAGTCTGTGTCGGCAACCCTTCCGAATACTGAATTAAGATTAATATCTGCCTCGTTCGGAATAGCACTTCTCTCTTTGCAGAGGAAGACGGTTGTTTGCAGTGCAGGGAATTTAGGTAAGCTTCATAGCACTGAACTGGTAACAAACGTTAGCAATCAGGTAAAATTTAAAACCTTAACACAGTCCACCCCTCCAGGAAGCAATCGTGGAAAAAGGACAATTTAGAACAAAATGTCGATTCAATCAAATCGTACATCCACTCTAATTAGATTTATAATGCAATTTGGCTGATATGAAACTATATTTCATTCTCTGAAACATTTGGTGGAATCCAGATGCCAGCAGCTGTCCTAACCTTGTGCTTGCATGCGCGTGCGGATCAGCGCCAGTGGGTAACTCGCAAGCATCCCGCATGTACTGGAGACTGCGCCGCATCCCAACAACACCATCACCCCGGGGTCAGGCAAGTCCATGTTCCGGTTCAGCCAAGCAAGTTTGAGCGTCTGTGAAAGACAAGAATGAGTGGGAAGTGAAGAGCCAGGGGAAATGCGCCACACTGAGAGCTGCGCGTCCCTCTGACCTCATACACGGCCAGGTCAATACCAGCATAAGGGACGATGCTCAGCATGTTGGGGACGTAGCCCTTGTAAAAGGCCGCAACGCCTTCCCGCTGCAGGATCTGGTTGGCGCAGTCTGCTATTCCTCTGAACTGACCTGTTTTTCTGAGATTGAGCCGCGTCTTCAGCACCTGATGCACAGACAGAGGGACTGAGATGATTCATTTATAAGCAACCTTAGCGTTTCCTCTTAGTGCCGTCGAATGATTCGTACATGTTTGGCCCATTACCTCCATCGGGTAAATGATCGTCTGAGCTGTTGCTCCAGCCAAAGAGCCGGCGACAAACCTCTCATGAAGCCTCAGAGTTCTTGTTTCATCATGGCCGCGCATCACACTCTTGATCTATGCAGAATACAAAGAAAGCAAAGGTTTGGGACAAGCATCACTGTCAAACCTTTATGCTCCGTGATCTTAAATCAACTAAGAAGAGAAATGTAGCTACAAGAATTAGATTTTGTATTAATTACATCTTAGTTTCATTAGTTTGTGAGAGAAGAGCAATACTACTGCCTTGGAAATACAAGCTGAATTTCAAGCAGTTAATTTTCAGAATGCAGCCTGTAATTATGACTGTCTGTATGCATCGTTGTGACCATGGTGTATCACAGTCGGACTGAATTGGACTGTAATTGATTGTATTTCTTTCGGTTTGCTCCAGATTTATTTGTCCTAAAACAGTCTTTGTACTCATAAAGCTTGTCAAGATGGGGTGTGTTGTGAATTTGTGCATCGTAAATATCACAACCCGCTGAACTGAACTACAATGAACTGCGATAGAATAGAACTGAGAGACCCGAACTGATGGGATTTGAACTGAACTGATCTGAGCTCCGCTGTACTGGACTTTTTTAAATGAAAGAGAAATTAAACTTAATGGAATAAAATCTAATTAATTCCAGATGTCGATGTACATTAAATGAAAATTTGGATATCTGAAGCCTATTCGGCTCAGACTGTCATTTGTGGAAGAATCTCATTGTCTGTTGTTTGACTTTTACTACAGTTTTGACCTTCTTACTGCCAAGTTAGATGTTTTTTCTTTTCCTTTTAATAACACACAGTCTATAATCCATCTGCTTTTGACTTACAAGCTAAGTGTTGCCATATTTACAAATCATATTTCATGATAATTTAACATCTACGCCGAACGACATGACAGACCCAACTCAAATCTCAAATCCGACAGGTGTCATAGAAGTGTTCACCTGTTCATAAGCGGAGAATTTGATGGCAGTCTCAGGAGCGATTTTCAGGACATTGACTCCGTTGCCTCTCCACAGAGACCATGGTCCTCCCTCGTTCAGCATGTACTTAAACCCGCTCAGAGCGCTGCCTCTAAAATCAGAGGAGCCATGTACCTGTGCAGAGCAGGAATAGTTAGGTATAAACGATTCCTTTTCTCATACGTCTTACTCTACTGCTGTTAGACTGACTTGTCTGAAGACTTT
Source organism: Poeciliopsis turrubarensis (assembly GCA_010277015.1). Lineage (NCBI taxonomy): Eukaryota > Metazoa > Chordata > Actinopteri > Cyprinodontiformes > Poeciliidae > Poeciliopsis > Poeciliopsis turrubarensis. The sequence goes on from VMRN01000013.1 coordinate 6,857,579, forward strand.
GAGGCGGTCCAGTGGAGCGGTTCCGGTTCGGGACACAGATCCAGCCACGACTCCCGCCATTAGCTGCCGCCACATGTAGCCTGACTTCTTCTGCTCTTCTGAAAACCCCTCTGGGACTGTCAGCTGCTCGCCTATGTCCAATATCTACTGATCGGGAACAAAGAACAAGCTGCACATTTCAAAACAGGGAGTTAGAAATGAATCTCAGACATGATATTTTGTAGTCCAGAGACCAGCTGTAAGGAACTACTTCTGTGACGTTCCGACTAACTGCACCGTCTCTGTTATTTAGAGACGTTCTTGTTCAAGTTCAAGTTCTGCAAGCTCGTTTACCATTGAACGCTTCCAGAACCGAGCCACGTCCTCCATGTCGTTCAGGTGTTTGAACAGGAAGTAGTCGCGCCACTCACTCCAGTTAATCGTCATGGTGCCGTCCTTGTCCATACTGAAGAAAAACCAAATGCATTAACAGACACACTGACATAGACACTGCAGCCGTAACGTATGATAGCACGTTCATTTCTAATAGGGTAATTAAGATTCATTGTGATGAATTCGGTTATTGAAATAATTGTCAGTTAATTTAGCAAACAATTAATCAATAACTTGAGTAAATAGTAAAACAACAGTTCAATGTATGTAACCGTGTCAGCAAGAAATGTGGATGGGCGATCTGGATTTAAGCGTTCATCATGATCTTTTAGGGTATTTGTTGGAATAATGAGAAAAATGGTGAAATAAAGCACTTAAAATATACTTTTTTAAGACTTTATGGCTTGGATCCATTCATTTATCCATTCACAAAGTCCTTATCCTAGCATTAAGTAAACATAAATTATTTTTGCAAGCCCAGCTAAGATGAAACAGGAAATATTTACCCTGATTTACCGTTGGATTATGTGAAAAAACCAGATTCTGTCTGGCTTTTCGAACGGTTTATAAATCTGGCTACCACCGTGTAGTGATATGACGAGAGCCTGGATGACAAACCTTAGCAGAATCCTGGTGGCATCTTCAGGGCTAACATTCACACCGATGGTGTGCAGACAGTCGTGGATCTCTTCCACATCAATGCGACCTGCAGGTATGAAGAGACAGCAGAACACAAGGAGGAAGTTAGAAGGGCTGGGACAAAACAACATGTAACGAAACAACAGTGAGGTTCATTGTTTCTCCTTTCGGCCACAGACCGTCTTTGTTTCTGTCCATATGGTGAAACATGACTTTAAGTTGCTTCTCGTGGTTGTGAAGATACTTGACGAATTCCTCGAAGTCCAGGACTCCGTCTTGGTTGGTGTCCCCAGTCTCTACAATCTGACAATGTAGATATATAAATTTAAATAAAAAAAAAAAAAAAAAAGTGTGGTTGATAAGACAAAAAATACTTAAAACACCTGTGCTGATGGGTTAAATAGGTCACACTTTGGATTTCCACCCTCCTTTACGGGAATATCCCCCCCAAAACGTATACATACAAATGAACTTAGAATACTAAAATATAACATATTGTTGGACAGTAAAAAAAAAAACGTGATATCTACACGAACCACGAAAACCTGATAATAAATGAAAAAACACAAGGAGAACAGCAGGGATAAAGGTTACCATTCTCAGCTTACAAGAGCAGCTTCCTCAGACAGAAATAACCGCCACGCTGCCCTTCACGTGTCCACATGCAGAAACCTTTACAGATACGTGGCCACACGCACACATCAACTCTTGTCCTGTCGTGATTTTCATGTTTTCTCTAACTTTACATATTAAACACAAAAGCAGAGGAAGAAAAAGAAACAGCAATACGGAGAAACAGCGAAAAAGCAAAGCGCCGCAGACAGACGGAGGAGAGTTAAATTGTCTGCCTGTGTTCACAACACAGCCACGCTGCTGATGTTCCAGTACAAACTGCACACAAACAAACTAGAGGTTGCACGGTTCAAGAGCGTTTACGGGATGAAAACAGCAGAAAGGCTGCACACTATTGACTAAACGCAACAGAAACCACTGTGTGCTAACGCCCACAAACGTGCTATTATTACACTGTTACAAAAATCTAAAACTATTGTTTTTATTTTTATCATTTCATAAATTATTTGAGGTGGCAATTATTTAAGAGTAGTTAGATAAGAAAAGTGGGTATTGAAGACACGCGGCAAAGGTCATCAGGTCAAGTTTGGAACCTGCGTCAAGGACTAAGGGCTTCATATGTGAGTTGTGCTTTAACCCCTGCACCTCCAAACCACCCATCAGACTTTTTAAACATAGTTTCATTTAGTCTGTGATCAAATACAAACCTGCTTTCCTTATCCGCCCTGAACGGAGAGCGCTTCAGGCCTGGCAGTTCCTTACCTTCTGCAGGCAGCCGTCGGAGAGCCCTCTGTGAGCCAGCCCCGCCTGCAGCTCCAGCATGTCAATGCGTCCATCTTTGTTGAGGTCCAGCTGTTCGAACAGCTCTGCCCAGTGCTTCCTTCTCTCCTCATCTGGAACAAAGTGTTCACCTTCCTGACACTGCGCCTTCAGGATCCAAGTCGACCGCTGGGCTGTCATGACCGGGCGTCACTCGGAGTCAGCTGAAATGCAAGAGCATCAGTTCAATAACCTTCATGACGAACAACGAACTTCCTCCATACCTGCACATTGAGGCAGCGATGGACCTTTAGACTTGGCTGCTTCACCTACGGCCCAAAACGACGAGAGCCAACGCAGTTGTGCTGAAGGTCTTTACAATTAAAGAGTCATGCAGATGCAGAATCTCACCAAGAGTACTTGAACCGATTTATGGGTCATAGTGCTACACTTTTATTTCTGTCATGGAACCTACAATACGAGCAGCTCTAACAATTTCTTTAAAAAAGCTGGGCTTCATCTTCCAGTTCATTTCAATTTATTTTATTGATGTACTGTCAAAACAACCCTCCATGAACACTTTCTGTGTTAAGAAAGCACTCGTGTCCATTTCTGTCAAACATTTCGTCTAGGATAATCGATCAATGAACTTGATGTGCTTTTCATGGAAAGAAAAAAAGCGAGGAAAACAATGATATGAGCTAAATAGCTCTATCAAAGAACCACAACTATGCATAGGTTTGCAGAGCCAAGTGCACTTTCTCCAGAAAGGATATAAAAAAAAGAAGAGAACACATTATAAATGACGTTAGCAGCTCCATCAGCGGCTTTTACCAGTAGAAACACAACTAAACACAAGGGCCAGGAGTCATTTTGTTGGAAAGCAAAAAAGAACAGAGTACGCCAATTTTTGTGAGGGTGTAAACATTTCTCGAAACCACACCGTGTTTATGGGCGACCTTTCAGAAAGAAGCGATTCAACGTGAGTTGACGCAAACGTCAGAAGTGAATGTCACGGTATGGAGCGCGTCCTTCCCCTTCGTTCCCCCTCCCTGCCTATTTCCTGACCGGTTGCCACCAGTAAACTCCTCCGGCACCACTGGATCTTCCCGCAGCTTGAAGGTGATGTTGAGACAACTCCTTGTACTTTGAGGTGAATAGAAATGTGCGTGACCACAGGGCACCCAAACTGACTCCAGCCCAGAGGCCCAGGTTTCCCTAAATCCGGCCCTGGTAGGCACAGTTTACAAGAATGAAAAACAAAAACAAAACAACAACATTTTCCCTGTTTTTTTTTTTTTCAACCAGCGAGTGTATTCGGTCAGCTAAAGACACATTATTGGCCTGTACTTCTGCTGAAGCCCAAATCATCTCTCATGCTGAAAACATGTACAAATTACACGACCATAACAAAGACACATTCGCAATAAAAGTGAGTATTTTCAGCTCACAGCTCGGCGCACTGACGCAGGCTGCAATGATAATCGCGTATAATCTAATCCTCGAGCAGTTATGGAGGCTGTTGGAGTCTAATTATGAAACCCGGCAGACCGCTGCCTCAGCCTGACTCACTGTTTATCTGCCGCCGTCCACAGCCGGATGCAGAGGCAGGGTCGTGACTGGAGGGGGGGCGAGAGGAGGGAGAAGGGGGAAGGGGGGGAGGCATCGGCCGCGTCCTGGAGCCAGTTGACGCGCGGATCCGCCGCGTCCCGGTGGGTCCCGCGGGTTCCGGGTGCAGCCCGGCCGTTCGCTCCGTTGAAGGGTGGATTTCCTTCACGGAGCAGGAAGAGGCGAGAGAGAGAGAGAGAGAGAGGTAGAGAGAGAGAGAGGTAGAGAGAGAGAGAGGTAGAGAGAGAGAGGTAGAGAGAGAGAGAGAGGTAGAGAGAGGTAGAGAGAGAGAGAGACGGTCCGCTGGCGGCCACGGTGCGTCCGATGCGTGAATGTGGAGGATGCGGTCCTGGTTCTAAGCTGCGTGTTCCACGTTTCTCCTCTTTAATGTTCAGCTCACTTATGTTTCCCTCAAGCTCTCATTCACCAGACACGTTCAGATCACTTGTGCATTTTTTTTTTTTTTTGGTCTTGACCGCCATAACAGTTCCTCTTTTCTTTTTACGCACGCAAACTTTTAGTTCGCCCCTTTTTTTCCTTCCTTCTGTGCACTTGCAGCTATTTAGATGCAAGTCCCAAAAAATAAAAGATGCAGGAGCGCAGAACTATTCTCAGTCTCTCATCTGATAACTGCACACGACGTGCGCAGACAAACATTTCGAAGCTGTGACCGCCGGTACACGATGTCTCCATGTGTCGAGCAGCGCAGGCTTCAGGTTTCCTCACATGACAGCTGGCATTTCACTCCCGCCGCCCGCTTCTCGTAAACAGTGAGGACATCAGCTCCTTCCCTCAGAGGACCGTCCAACCTGGCGCTTCGACGGCACAAATAGGAGAGCAAACCTGGGCCGCCAGCGTTGAGCTGCAGGACAGTGCAGGATGGAGCCGCGCAATATACAACATCAGCGTTTCATGTCTGCCGATGTTGAAAATGATCCATTTTATCGTTTTAATATGAGACACTGCCTCAATTTCTTCTCCTTCTACACCACACCGTTGATTTTATTATTATTATTATTATTATTATTATTATTATTATTATTATTTATTTCTAAGCAGTTATGAAGAGGCATAACTTTTGAAGAGGTTATGAAGAGGCATAACTGCTTAGAAATCGCAGCAAGTTTACTAGGTTGTTGCTAGGTTACCAAAGAGCCAGCGAGTTAGTTGATGCCACCCGGAAATTTGGGCGGTTCTTTCTGACGTTTTTTTTTTTTTTTTTTTTTTTTTTTTTTTTAGCAGAAGATTTTAGCTTGATTTTGTGGAACTTTGTGGAATTTCAGCGTCTTTCAACGGAGCAGAAAATTTGCACAAACATTTCAAAAAGTATAATAGTGAATTTTTTTGGCAAAAGTGAAAGCAGAAATCTCCAGAAGCAGAAGGAGTTGAAGGTAGTGAGACGACGATAAATGTGAAATTAATGGGTTGAGAGCACATTTAAGCCATCATCTTAAATAATTAGGATTGCACTAATTAAGTTTTTTTTTAAAGTTTTTTTTGAAAGAATTACATTTTTTTTTTTTTTGAACAGAGCGATGAGAAATTTACAAACTGCAAAGAGAGCTTGCATGGCGGATAAAGAAAAACATCCTGGCAGCATGACGCCACCACCATGCTTCACTGTGGGGACGGCGTGTTCAGGGTTATGCTCAACATTAGATTTCATTCCAAAATGGGATTTTTTTATTGAACACTGTTCTGCAATTTTGCTGTGGAGCTCCTCAGATGTTAACCAGCTGCGCTAACGAACTCTGACCCCTCCGCAGAACAGCTGGATTTACACCGAGATTAACAGGATTATTCTACAGAATTAACAGGTGAATTCCGAAGGCATTTGCATTGGATTTTATCTCGGGTTATTCATGCCAGTGTTTTCAGATTTTTATTTATAAATTTTTTATGATACTTTTTATTTTTTTGTATCCACTTCAGAACTATGCACTACTTTGAGCTGGACTATTGGATGAAATACAATAAAATGTGTAGCTTTAACATCAGAAATTGTGGAAAAGTTCATCCATTTACTCACAATTTCAAGGCCCAGCATACACCGACACTGTCAGCGCTGTGTGAACAATAGCAACATAATTGACACTGCAGAGCCAAACTGCTTGTCCGTTATAAAACTCATACAGGGTTCTCAGACGGCTCCTCCACCTGCTCCTCCGTCATCACTTCGTTATCTTCCTGCAGAACTCCACAGAGCGTCCATGTTTGGACCAACACAGGCCTTTGTGAGGCGGCCAGTGTACCCTGACCAAACACACACGCACAGGGCTGCTTCTTTGATTTTCCTTTCATATACACTGACCTGCTTTGTGTCTCCTGCTGACAGGTCTGCCTGATCTGTTCCCCATCTCGTCCCCGTTCAGCTCCCAGCTCCACACCTGCTGGACTGAGAGCAGCAGATCGACAGATCAGATAAGCCACATGTCCACCGCCGTATATAAAAGCAGGCGCGTTCGAGCCCCGGAGACAGACTGACACAGTTATCTACCGTGATCATACTGAGTTGATTTTGAAATATGTGTAAGGGACTCTCCAACCTGCCTTCCTCCTGCTTGGAGAAGTGAGTGTTTTTTCTGGGACACCAGGTGATTACACTTTGCCGGGATTTGAAGTGCTTAAAATGTCATTTCATGCTTTTCAGGGCAAAAGGGATGCGAGTGAAGCTGAGCCACCTGGCTGAGATCCACCACAAGCAAAAGTAACAAAGTGAAGTTGGTTTTAGGTTAAATATGTGGTAACAACGATGCATTTTTAAATGAATCGCTTGCCTAATTTTCAGGGTGCAGGATGGAAAAATCCTTCAGGATCTGGAAACTCTGCTGGGCAGCAAGAGTAGGTCACTTCATTTCTGTTTCAAATTCTGTTCATAAAAATCTTTTTACACGACTTTTGGTTGAAAGACACTGAGAAAATTTCTAGACAAACTTATTAACTATACGGCAGACATGCCAACAAAAATTTGCCGTAAGACGACATTTAATTAGTCGTCTTACTGGAGGTGAATATTCACCTCCAGTAAATATTCAAAATATTTTTTTGAATATTTACTTATTCAAAAAAATAAGTAAATAAATAAATCACTTTTTTAAAGAAGCATATAAATTATTCTTGTAAATTTATGTTAAAACTGAGAAATTATGCTCATCGAACTCAACATGTCTCATATATGAAAAATTAGAATAAAGCATATTTAAACGTTATGATTCAATGCTATGAGTGCAGTGAGTTAGATATTACTTATACAGCCTGCTCAAGAAATTAAAATTTTTATTACTTAGATGATTGACAATTTATTAACGTTGTTATCGCATCCAGTTAGCTGCATACACTCTGGAAGTTTTTCATTGAATAAAAGATTTTTTTCAGATTAACGTTTCAGTATGATTGTGCGTGTTTCATTTACCGGTTTCTTTTTTTAGGCTTGAGCACAAATTTATATACTCAGGCAAATAACTAGGCGTGTTTGTTAAATAAGAGTATCAAAAATCAAACCATCTACCATCTCTGCTAGAGCTTAAACTAAATTAGGTATTTTAATCAGGTTATAATTTGAGAAATTAATAAATAAAATAACCGTTTTACAACTAAGTTTACAATTAGCTGCACTTCAATATTTTAAAAAATATATAACTGAAACATATTTGTTTTTTACCTGTACTTTATGTTTAAAATTTATAGGTTTAGAAATATAAAAAAAATATATGTTTTTAATTCATTATCAAAAATATGTGAAAATACCAAATAAGAGTACTTTTTGTTGTGTTTCTGTTGGGTTTTGTTGCTTTGCAAACCTAACACCTAGAGGCTTATTTCCTTTTTAAAACACGTGCAAGAAACTCACCTAAGAATTACTAACAAAACACAAACGGCTGCAGAAAAAGGAAATCATAATGACGTCGTCACGATTCATTCTGCTGTTGAAAGTTGCCCCGTGACGAGTAAGATTATTGGCACATTTGGGAATTTACTCGCAATAAATTGGAAAGAGAGAAAACAAGATGTGTGAGGATTAGAGGAAGGACTCAGGAAGATGCAGAGGCGTATTAAAGTCAGGCCAGGCAAGTTGTGCGTGACGCTTTATGGTTTTTGACTCAACTTAAAACAACGTTTACAACGTCAATTCACTTTAGTTTTGGAATACAATTAGAATACAGTTTAAGTCACACAGTATTGAAAACATTTGATGTTTTACCTTCTGCCTCTGTCAAGTGGGGCTGCTAATGGCAAGACGCATTTCTGAGCTCCGTTACGACTCGATTTTTTTTTAAATCTGTTTTGCCGTTAAGCTGCGTAAACGCTGACGGTTAAACCGGAAACCGTCCCTTCAAAATAAAAGCAACTCAACAGGAAGTTCACCATCAGTGTAGTTCATTTGTATTTTGTAGTCAATCCTTTAGCCACTTGCTTTCCAGATGCTGCAAAAATGTTTTTACATTTAAACTCGACTTGTTGAATCTGTAGGGACGTCAGACTCGGTAACTGGTTACATTTATTCAGCTAAGTTTACTCAAGCCAAATTTACTTTTAGGAGTTTTTAATTTTACTTGAGTTATTTTATCATGAAGTAAAACTTGAGCAACATTTCTGGACTCCACCCACCTCACTGAATGGAGAACAAGCTTGTTTTAATTTTAAATTGACCAGACACACACATGCAGTTTTATATTAAAAGAAATTTATTTGCAAAAAAATATATATTTTAGCTGGATTTTGGTATTTAAAATGCCACAATGTAACTTTATATTGTCGTTCGTCTGATGGTGTAATTATTAAACACTAAATGAAAATATAAAATGACTCTTGCCTTCGACAACAGCGCGTGGAAGCTTTTCCTCCAGGCCGATGTCTTCTTGATGCTGCTCTACATAACTCTGCGTCGCTGTCCTTTCAGTCGGTCTTCAGGCGTTTCGAGGGTTCCTGCGTTCAGAGTTCAGCGAGGAGAACCTGGAGTTCTGGCTGGCCTGTGAGGACTACAGGGTTTCCCCTTCAAACATGCAGAAGACCAAAGCCAGCAGCATCCTCAACCAGTTCATCAACCCCGACGCTCCACTGGAGGTCAGTGAAGGAGCGCAGTGCCAAACATTTATGAATCTTCAAGCTTCTTTTCACCTCCAGTTTTTCATCCATGTCAGGTGAATCTGGATGCTGAGACCCGTGAGGCTCTGCTGAGCGTGATGGACTCCCCGTGTGCCGACACCTTCAACCTAGCACAGCAGAGGATCTACAGCCTGATGGCCAAGGACTCCTTCCCTCGGTTTCTCCGCTCTCACCACTGCGCAGAGGCCATCAAGGCTTATTAAACTTCCTAGCTGAGAAAAGCTTCAGAAACTAATCTTTTCTGCTGGACTTGACTGTAATGTGCAATTTATTCTAGCAACATGTTTTGTCATGCAACAGTCTGTTACATGCTGTTAGAAACAGAAGCAGAGTAGCATTAAATGCTTAAATGTAGATGAAAAAATACTTCCCCCTCTATACTGCATAAGCTACTAACATTTACAAAGACTGAAATAAAGAGTGAGTTATATAAATCTCTGAATGAGCCATGTTCTGATTTATTCAGCATTACTGAATAGATTCATTATTCAGTGACAGTGAATCTATTCAAATTAAAACTATAAAAATAAGTTTTAATTTGATAAGCGTAACTTTCCTGATATATAAAGCTTCAACACAGGTTAGGACTGGGTAATAAATCAATAACACACACATATATATATATATATAAAATCACCTTTAGATGCGATTAATTTCAGTAGATTACATGCCAGATTCTTCAATCATTTTACAGAACTCAGAGCAAAAACCAGATGGGATTCTGGAGGAAAGGCTTTAGCTGCTCAACCTTTCATGGATAAGCTAAGCAAGATTGGTGACATCAGCTAACTCTCTTGCTCTTTGGTTACCTAGCAACAACCTGTAGCATAACTTGCACAGCAGCAGTTTCATGTTTGGCCACTGTGGCTCATAACTGCTTAAAAAAAGGGTGAAAACTTTGGATAAAACAGTAAAGGTCATTTCACCGGTTTAGCTTTTTCTTTTGAATGTATGAAATACTGTTAATAATTATCAACATGAACTGCTATGAATCCCATATATGGTGATACAGTTTTTCAACCATTATCGCTGGGTTACCATCAGAGGTCATTCTTCCTTATTCTGATTGGTTTTATTTTAGATTCAAGTTCGTGTGCATGTTCGTTTCTGTAAACATTACAGAAATATTTACATTTGTATATATACGTATATAGAAATACGTATATATATATTTGTATATAAATGTTTTCTGAAGCACAAAACATTTATCCCACCTTTTTAATTGCACAAAAACAGTAACGTGACTGAAGGGGGACAGAACCTTGCTAAACATAAAACATCAAAGTCTGTGTTTGAATGAGCCTCTCCAGCCCCAGCAGGGATTCCATTAAAGTCCATAACTTGATGAGACCCGGCCTGGGCGGTGGCAGGGCCTATTTGGAGCTGGTTCCAGGGCGGGCAGCGGCGGGCTTTCCTTTCCCCTCAGCACCTTTGACCACAGCCAGGGGCTTGTGCAGGGAGGAGCTGGCCTTCTGGGTCACTTCCTGCTCGATCTTGTTCCTGATGGCAACCTCCAGGCCCTTCAGGAAGCGGCACAGTCGAAATGAATGTGTAAGAAACCTCAGTGAGATCAAAATGTTGACACTGGAGAACGTTCTCACCTTCTTTAGCTTCTGTTGCTGAACTACTTGAGCCTTCTTAGGTGCAATAATCCTCCCTTTAGAAGAAATGTAAGAATGTAGGTGAACATGTTGACATGCTTTTCAGTTTAAGAGGGTAACATCCTACATATCGTTACCACTAAGCTAATAAAGAGTAATAGAACCGTGGAAACGGTTTAAAACAAATAACACGTCTCAACACAAAACTCCAAGGCAACGTGTTTGGTCACGTGTTCAGTTCCTATCCGGCTCTTTTCCACTTCAGACCTAAAATACAGGAGTTATTGAAACAACAGAGTCAAACCTCCTTTCTTCGGTCCTTTTTGTTTGTTCTGTTGGTGTTTCTTGGACCCTCCAGGACGCTGAGCCTTGAATTTCTTCGAGCCTTGAGCCATTTCTACCGGGTAAGAGCTCGAGGTCCTTCTGCGTGTCACAGCTCGGCGCTTCACGTCCGCCTTTGTTCGGTTACTGCCCCCTGCTGGTTAGTTGGCGTCACACAGGAGATATTCCTGCATAAATCTGCAATTTTCTCGTTAAAAAGTCACTGTGGGATGATGTATTTACATTTTTTTAATTATATTATATATATTTTAAATGATATGTATGCAGGAATGTTAAAGCCCAACCAAACATCGGGGTGAATGCTGTCTGATGAACAGTGAACTGAACTGGTACCGAAAGGTAGTTGGCACGTCATTGGCTTATTTCTTCCATTTTTGCTTTTTGTCCCCCTTAAATGTTTCAGATTAAATACATTTTAATATCAGACAAATACAACCAGAGTAAAATCTCTCTGATCTCAGAAATTATGATTCAACAACAGAGGAAATCTGCATCAATAAAGTTTCAAGGTAAACACCACTGTGAGAACAAAGACACGCTTACCAAGATCTGTTTGTTTCATTGAGTACCTTAGCATGAATATTGTAAATCTGCACTACAAAACTTGACTTTTTCAAGCATTTGTAAAGAAACCAGAGGTAAAACTACACACATTAGCAGAGTTACATTTCCTGAAACTGTTTTCTTACTTTTCCACTTAAAAGTTGATATTTCAGTCGAATGGTTGAAGCAACCTTTTAAACTGTGACACAGAGTATCTTGCAGAACTTTACAAATATCTGCTCGAGACATTTACAACGCGAGACATTCTTATTTTTACATTACAACCACGAAATTCAATGTATTTCATCGGGATTTATTTAAGACTCACAAAGTGGTGAAAGGAAGCTGACAAATTGTTTTCAACTTTTTTTGAGTTTGGCAAGCACATGCATGCAGTCCTTCTGGTACCCGTTTGGGAATTTAGTTTTGGCTGTGAGGGGGGGAAAAAAAAGACAAGGAAAATATGCCATTTCACTGTGGTTTTATTCTTTTTCTGTATCGACGTGAAAGAGAAATCTCTTCATTCATGACAGCCTTATATTCATATACGTATATATATATTTGTATATAAAAAAGAAGAATCCAATTTGGAACCATTTTCACGTTACAAACGTAAACAGAGATCAAGTGATTATCAATAACAATGAGAAACTTGCACTTAAGGAGGCCATCTGAACAACACTCCGTCTACTTGAATTCCTTTTTTCGTAACACAAGAGCAGCTACTTTAAATCGGTGAAGTCGACGTGGAAACTCTGGCTTTTTGGCACCAGAACATCTTAGTGCATCTATCGAACACTGCAGTGTGCTGACGCAGCTTCAGGACATGTTTCAAAAAAAAAAAAAAAAAAAAAGACGAGACGGCGAGCCTGCAGTCCAGTCGATTCAGAATCTAGCCACAAAATTACACTTCACTTTGGGATAAAGACCCGACAGAGCTTTCGGTCCCGGTTAGTTTTCTTCGAATCGGCTCGCTCTGCTGCAGCCTGGCGCTCGAGAGGTAGTGCGTTTGTCTGAGGAGGCCTCCCCCCAGCGTGGCGCTCTGATGGCCCACTCACAAAGAGTCACAATGGGAACCAGGAAATGAACACAGACCACAGTGAGACGGGTATAATTATCGCGGACAGACAGAGAGACCTCGCGCCGCTCGGAAAAGGAAAAAAAAAAAAAAAAAAAAAAAAAAAAAAAAAAAAAAAGACGGGGGTTTGTTTGCGACGGATCTAACGGCCTCGCAGCTGCTACATACGTGTGGAGCGTCGTCATAGAAACGCCCCGGAAAACGCGTCTCGAACGGAAAACGGACATTTGCTTAAAAGTTTTCTACGCTCGCACGTGACCCATCTTCGTGTGCGGAGGTTTAACGGGAGAGAAAAACGCAGTGAGACAACGTGACAGTTTTCTGATGACATATAATCAATCAGGTGGTAGATACAGTGATTAACAATGGGTTTTTTTCCCCCTCACTTTTTTTTTTTTTTGGATAAAAACAGTGAATTAAAGTTGCAAGTTAATAGGAAAACAGCAAAAATGTACAAGATTAGGGTTATGGTCTAGAGGCCCCCTCGCCTCCATTTCAATTTTTTTTTAAAATGATTTAATGTTCACATGTAACCATAAACTTTTTTAGTTGTGTGTAGTGAAACAGCAACAGACTGATTGTCTAAAATATGTTGTGTTAATCATAAATGAATGAATGATTCCAGTATCTGCAAGAAGATACTGGTCTTCCTGTCGCGTTACAGTGGGCTGGCTTTCAATATAAAAGTCTAGCAAAACAACTTCTGGAGGAAGGAATATTGTTTTCATTTTTGTTGAAAGGAAAAAGCTCCTTAGACACCTGAAATTATGTTGGACATAAAAAATAAAAGCTCCTGCTTGTTGAAAGCATCTTCCCCACAGCCTCTTTCAGATATGTTGCGATCTTAAGGGAAAATATATCTAATAGTTGCTCTGACATGGTTTGCAATGTTCAAATCATTTGCAAAAATAAAAGCAAGAAACAAGCTATTCCTTTTCGCAATCGATTAGACAAAGGTAGCACAAGCTGTCAAAATAAAAGCGTCACTTTGCCGTGTTTGACCTCTCATATATATATTTATATATAACATTTTCCCCTCTTCCATAAGCTACATCACAGTGGCACACATGGAGACAAATGGTCAGAAAATTAACCAAACGGTTTATATGTAACCTTTCTGAAGAAACAAAATGGCTGACAGGCATTAAGTCATTGATTTTATTTATCCTCATTTCATCCTCCCTGATTTTGACGCATTAAAACCGACTATATGCACACAAAAAAAACCCAATTACAAATGCAGCCAACCAGAAAAAAACTTTCCACTCCTGCAGTGTTTTATATCCGTGGAGACGACGCTGAATCCGAAATTGAAGCCGACCCTGAATTCCCTAATTTTCCCAAGATTTTCCCCACTTTGTTAGATTTTTATGACCTCTGAGCACAAGTCATCTGAAACTCTTGACCTCTTCGTCAACACCAAACAGACACGGACGCGTCAAAGGATTTCTCAGCACCCGAATCGCTCTTGAAGAGGAGGAAACGTGCAACTACTTCTCAATAACCGTTAAAAATATCGACGTATGCGTGTCAGGAAAGTCGCTGGGTTCAGAGAGCTTTAGGTCTCACGATAAGGTGAACACAGTAAATTAGCTCAACACTGACTGATGTCAGCAAATATTATGCACACACTGTGTTGCCAGATACAAAATTAGAAAATTTCTAAATACATCTTTACCAAATATCTCTAACTTTTTAATGATGTCAGTGCTACCTGGTCTTAAAATGTGCCAAGTCTAAACATATCGTACAATAACTAGATCATGTTTTTAACGCTTCACACCATCAGGTGTCGAAGTATACAAGACTTCGAAATAAAACATCGGTTAAATTTAAGCGGCGGGTTGAATCCAAACAGCTGAAGCACATTCTGAAGTGAACAAGAAAGGCAAGAAGTGACCGAGAGTCTGAAACGCGTCTCCGGCGGAAAGAGAGAGAGAGGCTTTACATTCAGACTGCAGATGCTGTTTCTGTGTCGGTTGCTAAAGTTTCTTTTTTTTCTTTTTACAAATACTGCAACAAAACAAAACAAAAATAAGGAAGAGTTTTAAGGAAAAGTTAACATCCGCATCAAGACAGAGCCGTCTGTTCTCCATCGGCTCTGCAGTCGGCACGGCCGAATTAGTGAAAATGCATCCAAGCGGAGATCAGACTCCTGTATTCGAGGAACAGAAGGTGACACTTATTGTCCATTAAACTGCATTCAAATTTAATCTTGATCGATCATGTTTGTTAGTAATTTGTGAATGCATCATTAGCTTACTGGCGGACTAATTAATTCGCCACCATCTGACTATTTTTCTCTGCTCGGCGGCTCAAACACCCGAAAAAAAAAAAAAAGATTCGTTATCATTTGCTTCCAACAAGAATGCAGTCGACTCGCATTCAGACAGCTGTGGGTTCGATTCCAGTCGATGCGTGTCTGGGCTGGGCAAACCCCAGATTTCCTGCCAATCTGCCCATCAGACATCCGTTTATTAGGATCTCTCACCGTTTTCGGTTTATAAATGCAAACAAAAAGAACACCCATTCACAGAAGTTCTTTTCTTTTTTTTTTTTAGACTAAAGTCAGATAAAAGGTTAGGGAATATCGGCTTTGGCGAATAAATGCTGGCAATCGATTCAATTTGAATTGGATTAAGATCTTCGCTTTCTGAAAACGCAAACTTTTCACAGGCTTTTCAATTTTTATTTTTTAAGTCTTTAGAAAATGTAAAAGAAAAAAGAACCAGTGAGAACTGGAATTGGCAGGTCAGACCTTAATAAACCGAGGAAAATGGCTAATCTGTCCATCTCTACTAATACTAGAACCTTGCATTAAAAGCGTCTTTAATGATAAAGAGGAACAGAGAAATGGCATTAAAGTACAAAACTACGCTGAAACACAGAAACCAGTGAACAAAATTCAAATTAGAGCCAAAGGTGGCCGTTTTCTCTCTTCTTTTGCTACCGACTAGAAGAAAAAAACCTGACTGGACATAATTCACGAGTAATATTTGACGAGAAGTCGCACGTGAAGAAGTGGCGGTGAACCAAAACCTCCATTTTAGAGTGAACCATTCCTTTAAAAAGTTAGGATTATATAAAAAAAGCCACAGCCTCAGAGTGTTTGTGTCTCTAGTGTAGAGCCGTCTGTCAGGACAGGTGTGTGTGTGTGTGTGTGTTTATAGGTATTATGCAAGTATACATGTGCGATATAATACAGTACAGTCAGTGAGATGAAGACATGAAGTGAGGTATAAATACATGCCATGTCCTGTAAAAGGCTTCAGCCGATTGGTTCAAATATCTAAACGCACTGGTTTAAAAAAAAAAAGAGGAAGAAATTATTTTACCAAGAATGGCTGTGTATTAACATCTACCATCTTTCATCTTAATTAGTTATAGTGAAAAAGTTCTACACTGAATAACTGAAATTAAATGTTAATATAACATTTTAAGTGGCAAATTTGATTTTAAGTAACCATATTTTTGGTTAAGATAGCAGTACCTTTTTTTTTTTTTGTTTGTTTTGTTTTTTTTCTACAAGCAGAGGTTAGTTTTCTACATATTTACACTACCAGCAGGGAATATATATTTACAAGTAGGTAGCAGCATTCTGGAAATCACGACTGATATGTTATGGGAAAAGTCGTGTCCTCCGTGTTTTATTTGACTTCTTTCATTTGCCTCGGCTACGACTCTGGAAGCTTATTTTGCCAAATTGAATTATACCGAGTCCAGCTGAGCTCCGTTGGCTGCAGAAGCTGTTTCTAAAGACTTGAGAAGGAAGAAAAGAAACGAAAAAACAAAACAGAAAATGATTGGTGAAATAAAGTGAGATGTGAAGATGACAGAAAAAGGATTTAAAAGTAAGGAGAGACTGCACACATCTTCTCAACTCCCTGCAGTGAAAAACATCCCGTATTTTGTTGTTGTTGTTTTTTTTTTTTTTTGTTGTTGTTGTTTGTTTTCGTTTGCGGCTGGCAGAGAGGCTAAAGACTTTCAGACAGTGCACCACTGACACCTTACAGTGATTGTGCGCCGATTAAAACCAAAGTAAGACCACAAACTGTGCGCCCTCAGTGAAGACAAGAGTGTCTTTTAGAAGAGCGTGACGTGAATGTGCAGTGGTGCACCGCAGCCAGCAGGGGGCGCTGGGAGGTTCAGCTTTAGAGAGCGGTGAGGCGGCCGGTGAGCGCAGCCTGGAGCTCCGACGGGAGGAAGACCCCCAGCTCGGTGATGATCCCCCCTGTGATGAGCTGGTGAGGCGTCACGTCAAACGCCGGGTTCCACACCTCCACACCTGCGGTCAGGAAATGGTGGCTGTTATTCTGATGTCTTTAAGTCTGGCATACAATAAAAGACCCGTTAGGATCACTTAGACGCCTGGTCTCTGCGCATTGCCAGTCTTTCCTGCACTCGGTTGCAGTTCGAGTTCCTTCGTTCAATTCGGTTTACAGGAACGTTTTCTGACATTTAGTGACCGGCTCACTCACCGCCTGTCTTACCTGACGACAGGTAAAACAAAAGACGTGAATCGGGAGAAACCCATCAAAAGTCGAGCGGTTTCAACTCGTGTTCTCACTCGAAATCAGGCGGCATTGCAGTTTTCTGGCTGAATATCAGTTATCGATCTTTTAAAATCTGATCATTACGATTTTGAAAGACATAATTTGTTTTTGGAGTATGAAAAGTTGCTAAGTTGGCAACAGTGGGGTGACTGTGTAGTTGGTGCACAACTGCTGATTATTCCCACTCCTCCATGGACATTAAATAGCGGTACACAACATAGCTGTCGTAACGTTTAAGTTTTTCAGCTATAATTCTTGTATGTAAAAACAACAAGATCACTTTATGTCTTTCTAAATATTTGTGTAAAAACAGAAGTAACATGATATTGTTTCACGCATTCGGATACTGACCAACGGCTGACAAGAACTGCCTTTATGTCAAAGCGCCAAACGATTAAAATGAAATCATTTTAAAACTGCAATTGTCAGAAAAGATAAAGCACCAGTTTGACACTCACAGTCCGTTGTCCTTCCTGAAACTGGTGCATTACCGTGATGTCAGCGAAGCATAACGATAAAGCAATAAATTTAATCGTTTGTCCTCAGTTCATCTAAAGAAAAAAACACAACAACGTTCCCGTCTCACTAACTTTACCTCTAAGGATCTCATTAGTCCTCAACCTCTTCAACGCTTTTGCTTTGTCTGCAACAGGACGCCCCAGTCTCGACTCAAATGTGGAGACGTTTCAAAGTCTGAGACATCAGCCAGAAAGGTCTGAGCTCAGGCTCATCCCAGACTAAATGCAGTTTGTGAATTTTGGTTCTTTTAGCTTTTAAGGCCAACCTTCCTGAGAACAGCACTTTTGGTGCTTCGTTTTGATGTTTTCAATGCAGTTCAAGAGCCACAGGTCCAGATGGGCTTGAAATGAAAGTCTTTCTACAAGGAGAGATAAAAACTGGCCTGTTTTTCCTTTTTTGACCGAGTGTGGACTCAGTCAGCAAGTCGAGATCCTGTAGTTTGACGGCTAAAATGCAACATTTTGCTAGAAAAGGCTAACAAATCAAAGGAAGAACGTCCAACTGATGAATAAATGTGCAAACGGCTGCCTTCATTAAGAATCAGATCTTATCCTTTAAAAAGCAACTTTTCTCTCTCAGTATTTTTTCCCTTTGTGGTTTTCCATACATACTGACATAAAAGCAAACTCCTTCGTTTTTGTCAAAAGCGCTCAAACGTTTCCCTGACAGGAAAAAGTCCTGCGACAGAAAAACAGATTATATGACAGTCAGACAGAATTTAGGACCCGTGATTAACATGTCAAGGGCTACCTTACTTTTTAAAAATGAATTGAAGACATTTTAAGGCCTTAATTTCAGACCTAATTAATTGTAGACTTCAGGACACCCTGTTAACTGGCAGGTGAGTTGAGAGGTTCACGTTTCCTACCAGGCGCCGCGATGGGGACTCCGTTTATACTGGTGAGCTCCTCAGGGGGCCGCACTTCGATGATGATGTCCCGCCCGCTCTCGAGGCTCAGGTCGCACGACGTGCTGGGCGCAGCCACGTAGAAAGGGATCCCATGGTGCTTTGCGGCGATGGCCAGCTGGTACGTGCCCACCTTGTTGGCTGTGTCGCCGTTGGCGACGACTCGGTCGGCACCCACCACCACAGCTGGGGAGCGGGACAGGAAGGTTGAGGGGACGTCATGGGGCGAAAGACGGCGTCCTCGAGAGTCCTACCTGTGATGTCCATTTCCCTCATGGTGAGGGCCGCCATGCTGTCCGTGATGAGCGTGGCAGGGATGCCCTCTGCGACCGCCTCGTACGCCGTCAGCCTGGAGCCCTGGTTGTACGGCCTCGTCTCCGTGCAGTACACGCGCTTCAGCCGGCCCAGACCGTGGAGGCTCCGCACCACGCCTGCACACAGAACCGCCGTTAAAGAGACGGAAACGTCCGGCGTCTTCCTTCCCGTCGGATCCCACAGCTCCTCTCTCACCGAGCGCCGTCCCGTATCCGGCCGTGGCCAGCGACCCGGTGTTGCAGTGCGTGAGGATGGTGACGGAGTCCCTCGGGACGCCCGACAGGATGTGCTGGGCTCCATAGTTACCGATCTTCCTGTTGTCGTTGACGTCACGCTCCAACATGTCTTCGATCCAGGAAATGACGCTGCAGGGGGGAAAGTATGGCCGACGTCGTTTTCTTAAAATGGAAAATATTTAGTACCATGTCGCCTACTCGTCTTTTCACAACCAAACTTTTATAATAATTTATCCGGTCTCGTGTTGAAAAGTCGACTTTAAAAGTGTTTTGAAAGAAATTTTGGCAAATCCTGTTTAACAAGACAATAAATTTTTAAATTTGAGTCTTCTCTTTTAATACAGCAAATGTGCAACATCTTTTTCAAGGATCTGTGATGAATGACATCCCTTTCCTACAGAAACAAAACAAATAAACACTTAACTCGACTTTTCTGCCCCCACAAAAACCTTAAAACTGCTTCATGTTTGGTGGCTTCTACCTACTGCAGGTGAAATAGTTACTACTAAGAGTGGATCCGCGTGACCACCGCCCGTTTCTGTGGGTGTTGAACCAAACACAAAGCAGCACAAACTGCTTGCAACGACACAATTACGAGGGATTCGTCAGAAAAAAAACGCGTCTGTAAAATTACTGGAATGGATTTACCCGCAAGTGAGAAAGAGAGATTTTTATTTTTCTAACTGAAGCAAATCTGATCTGCTGTGGTCCACAAATCATCTGCAGCTGACATTTCTTGTGGCAATTAAAAATTTCTTTTTGTGGCAAGTTTAATGCTCACAGCTACCAATTTGCGATCAAAAAAACAAACAAAAAAAAAAAAGTCTGGAAACATTAACAGTTTTTTTTTTTTTTTTTCAAACTCACACCTGGAGCTGAATGAGTGAGTGTGTTAAAGCAGCAGCGACTTCAGGAGAATCCAGGAAGGTGAAAGCTGGGGTTGAATAATTTCACGCTAAAGTTCAGTTCTGCTGGTTTCACAAAACTGTGCGGTGTGATTTCAGGTTTTATTTTTGCAGATTTTCAGGATCCTGAAGGGTTTTTCTCTTCAAGTGTTAAGTAGGCTGGATGACAAACCGATTTCAGTTCAATTCAAAAATATTTCATCATACCAAAGGGAAATTAAATGCAATTACTAAACCAATTCATCAATATTTTTGTTTCTTTAAGATCGAATTTTTGGAAAATCTGTATTTTTTTTTTTTCACTAATGCCCTCCTTGTGTTTCCATAGTTCAGAGTGACGTCATCTCGCCAAGACCGTCGACTTGTTGCTGCAGCAGAGTATGAGGGTAGATATCAGGTTGGAGTATTTACAGCCCGCCGAACAGGTCCTAATATGTCGCCACAGAAAACAATCAGCGGCGTAAAACACCAGGGGCCTCATGCATAAAAGAGTGTGAAGTTTTCACACTAAAACTTGGCGTACGGAAAAATCTAGAAAAGTGTGGCACACAAAAACATTCGCTCATAAACCATCATCCACATTTCCCAGCAGATCAATATGATGAATGTGATCAATCGCCAATCCTTCCATTGGCGATGTTCTCCATCAGAGCCAAAGAGCTCCACAGTTACGCGGCTCACCTTTACGCAGCCAATACGTGAGATTATTCACACCTTGATCACCTTAAGAATTTTGACGTTTTGTGGTTTTATATTGTCCACAGAAAAAGTTTTCGTGGCTGCCGCACATTTTCTCGCCAGCGAAAAAGTGTGTGCAATTTTACACAAACTTTGACGCCAAGTTAATTTTTGTACATGCCGACTTGTGCATAAAATACGAGGCCCCGGGGTTTCTGCGTGAGAAAGTGCGCGGCAACGGACCCGGACGGGCCGCCTGCCCACCTTTCCCTGAGCTGCTCCGAGTTCTTCTCCATGCTCTCGTTCTCGGCGAACTCCATCAGCTCGCGGGCGGCTCGGCCCATGTTGACGGCGGTGGGCCTGGCTGAAGTGAGGTGACACAGAGACTCCCTGATGAAGGTCACGGGGTCGTCGCCCCCGGCGCCCGCCCGCAGCTCCACGGCCAGGCTGAGGCAGCCCACGATGGCGATGGCTGGAGCGCCGCGCACCTGGACAGGGAGGGAGAGAAAATGACTCGTCGAGATTCAGCTACGTGTTGGTCAGGGCGGCAGCGGGGCGATCGGGAAATCTGCCTTTACCGTTTTGAAGCTGCAGTTAGCATGTCTGTAAAGCAGCAGGATGCAGGCTAGGCGAGCAGCAGAGAGATCGACTGATAAAAGCTAAAACCAGCTCCCAGTTGTACTCCATTAAAGTGCAAAAAAAAATAAAAAAAAAAGGTTGACATCCTGCACAATAAGCAATTAAAACTTTGTTTAGTGGGTTTTTAGTCCTCAGGTTTTTTTTTTTGATTACGTAAGTCACAGCAGCAAAGACAACATAAATTTAATCAGTAACACTGTCGTACGTTTTAAATGACGAGATCAAGCAAAGCAATTGACATACAGGCAATCAGATCGTTTCATGCAGTTTTGTTTTTAGTCGTGCTAAGGCTCTGATAATGTGGCATGTTTAGTTCAGGTTACCAACCCAGTGAAACGGAATTAAATCTGGGGTCTTTCCAATTACTATTCATGTGGGCAGTTCATGAAACACTCCTTTATATCAGCATATTCAAAGATCAAGCCATCATTTATCTAACATCACGTAGACAAATGGACATAGGAGATCACTTTGGCAGACTTAGGAGACTATGCTAGGTGGAAAAGGTGACGCTAGACATCTGACTAAATTAACGCATACACAGGAAGTTAATTAACTTCAGTTATTCAGCTCAAAAAGCAGAAATTGTGTGGATTCGCTACGCACAGGATGATATATTTCAAGGTTTCAATTAGTTTGGATAGCGAGTTAATATCCAAAATTCAATGTAGATAATATAAGAACAATAAAACTGCTTTTTTAAAAATTTTTTTTATTTAATTTCAGAATCACTGAGAAAGTACGTCTGTGTGCCAAGCCTCCGGACAGTGGGAGATAAATTTAAAGTTAAATATAAGATACACTCTCCCCTGAAAAATTTTATTAGGCCACCGAGTCGCAGTTTGGTCATTTCTCTCCTGCAGCAGTTCAGGTTCATGTCGAGAAGCTCAAACTTTAGAACGGTCTTTACTCCACAACCCTCTCATAACTGCAGATATTCCTATCGCTGGCGCACTTTTTTTTTTTTCTTCCACTCAACTTTCCTTTGCTATGTCTATACACAATGCTCCAAACATCCATGTCATCAATGCACTTTGGCGACTTGTGGAATGTGTCATATGCAATTCTGCGTGCATTACAATGATCATCTGTCCCAGTCACCAAACAAAAAAAAAAAACCCGACCAGAAACAAATCTTCACCAACATGTCACTTGGAGGCATTTCTGATTTATTGAAATGCACCTGTGTGAGATCACTCCAGGCTCCTGCCCCTCTCCCCGGTTCCGCCCACCCAGAGCCGGAGAGACAAAAGAGTGAACAACTGCTGCGCTTTACTTCAGACTAAAAATTAAAAAAAACCCTAAATAAATAAAAATCTCCGGGAACTTCTACGTTACGCATTCACTGTCGCATTTTCATACATTTCGGGAACGCAACAACAACAACAACAACAACAAAAAACCGTACAAATGGACCAGCTGGAGGTGTCAGTGAATGCAGCACGGGGAAAAAAAAAAAAAAAAAAAATCCCTGGCTAAGGTCATTAATAATTCATCAATAATCTCTCCCAAAGAAAGGGGGAGAGGGGTGGCTTCAAAGCACTTGATCAAAAATATTAATAATAATAATTAAAAAAAAACATAAACTATGAATGGAGGGGCAGGTTTCTGTAGCAGCTGCGGCTTCAGGTGACCAACAACAACAACAACAACAACAAGGAGAAGAAGAAGAAGGAGGAGAAGAAGAAGAAGAAGAAGAAGATATGGCCGAGGCCGTCAGAGACACATGTGAGCACAAAAGAGCAGACACCAGGTGCGCACGCAGCCTACCTTCATGGACTTGATGGCCTCGTAGGCGCCCTGCACGGAGCGGACGTCCTCATACACGGTCTGGTGCGGCAGCAGCAGCTGGTTGAGGATCTGCAGAGAACCGGACCGATAGCGGATCGCTTCCAGCGTCATGACCGAACAGATGAAGGAGGACGGCAATGGAGGAGGAGGAGGAGGAGGTGAAAGGGGGGACGGGGGGAGATACACGCTCTTGTCACGTTCAGGTTCTTCCACAGGCGCGCGCGCGCACACGCAGAGTCTCTCCGTGTCGGAACGAATCCACGCTGAAGTAACCGCGGCCTGGCGGAGGAGGAGGAGGAAGAGGGGTGGGGGAGGCAAGAGTAGCAAGACGGGGAGGAGAGAGAGAAAAAGAAAGAGATCTCCTCTATCTGTCGAGCAGCAATGAAACCCAGAGTTGCAGGCAGGACTGGAGCCCTCCACGCACCGACAGGAACTGACGGCGGACACGGAACCACGTGTTCAGCCGAGCAGGAAGACCTCGGCTCCGGATCCACGCCCACCAGAGTCCCGCTGGTTGTCCAATTGTTGTTGTTGTTTTTTTTTTTTTTATCAAGCTGCTCTTCTCCCGGCTGCACCATCCCCCCCATCCCCCCCATCCCCCACCACCTTTTGTCTGGGGAAATTTCACACTCTCTCGTGTTATTTGCATAACACCAAAGAACCAGCAGCAGCTCCCCCCCTCCACACACACACACACACACACACACGCACGCACACACACACACACACACGCACGCACACACACACGCACGCACACACACACACACACACACACCACAGTGGGTCTGATAAAACGAGTCTATTATTGGTTCAGATTTTATTGTTTTGGCCCACTGCTTCTGTGCGAGATCACAATAAGAATATTACTTCCAATAATCAGAGAAACAAACCAGCATATGGTATGTGTTTTTTTTTTTTTTCCCCCCCCCCCCTTGGATTTTAGGGAATTTAATCAAAACTAGCTGGTTGGGGCCAGTTATAGATAAAACTAAGTGTGCACAAGATCTGAATAGATATAAACTCCAGGCCTAAATGGAGTTTTTTTTTTTTAAACCCCCTAATGCTTTAAAGCTAAAATACTCTTATCGTCTGGCATTTTTGCCAGTAGCCTATTCAAGACACAAGTAGATATAAAAATAAATATCACAGGGCCCTGCAACTTTCTCCCCCATTTTGTCACTTTAGAAGCACCAAATTCATGTGGTTTTATGTACAAAGTACACCAGGATCTAAAGGTGGAGGGAAAATGATGCATGTTTTTCAGTTTACGTAAAGTTTGAAACATTTGATACAATCTTCTGTATATATATTGAAAAATTATAAATCAAGCACCGATTGATCAGATGGGCAGTGAAGATCAGTTTTTGTATGAAAAAGATACAAGTACAAAAGTTTATCCCATTGCAGAAAAGCCTGACTCCCTGGAAGGAAACAATACAATTTTTCATTTTTAAGCTATTTTTCTACTTTTTACTTCACTGGTTTACATTTACCTTTGCATTTTTTGACCAACGTTTATATTTTACAGTAAATACGCTGCAAATTAACATCAACAAAGGTTTTTTTTTTTTTTTTTTGCTCCATTTGTAAATTGACTAACCCTGTAAGTTTATGAAGTTACTGGAGTTCTTCAGATGCCTCATTTATTATCTAATCCAGTAAAATGGACCCGACCATGTCCAAGTTTTAAACAAATTTAGTGATGCACAATGGATAAAATACAAGCAGCGACTGCAAAATCGGTAGCAAATACGGGCAGCGGCTGAAAATAATCAAGTAATGACAAAACAGTGTTTTAAAGATGGGAGTTAAAATAACCAGCAATCTGTGCAGCTCCAGTTTACAAAGGAAGCTGGAAAGTTTCAGAAGCTAATCTGACTGACGGTGCAAGAGCCCATGTAAGTAAATGAACCCTGAAAAAAATGTAAGAAAACTTTGAACCGCATCCTGAACTGGAGAAAAACGTCAACAAGAGGGGAACATCGATCAATGTTTTCCACAGAGCCATCCGTGTGAAAGCATGTGAAAAGAAATACAAAACCAAAAACCGAATGTACTGATCAATTAAGTTAGATTTCCCCTTTCGCTAAAAGAAAATAAAAATCACGACAAGAGAATCATTTTTTTTCACCGTTTTATTTGTTTTAAAACATGAGATCATAAAGCCTGAAGAATCAGGAACATTCCTACTTTTGAGCTGCACTGATAACCAAAACCTGGAATATATAAATAGAGCAACTTAGTGAGTGAAAAAAAAACAAAAGACATTTATACTGACTGCCCATTCATGACTTAAAAGAAAAAACAACAATCGTGGTTTTACAAACAGAGGAATGTGTTTCATACAGTTCTTTTAACAAAAGGAAAGAAAAAAAAACACATAATGAGAGAAACAAGCTTTTAAGAAGGACTAAAGAATCAGTGTGAGAATGTGTGTGTGCGTGTGTGTGTGTGTGTGTGTGTTTAGCATGGTATAAAACCAGGAGAGGAGCGCGAATCACCAGCAGGACACATTTTCACCGATGTCTTTCTTTTTGCTGTCCCATCACCATGAATGCTGATGAGCTTGTTGCCATGAAAACAGGATAGCTACAGAGGCCAGGAGGTCACATGAGGAATGCAGTGATTGTTAGGGATAATATGTAATATGGGCTAAAGGTACACTAGCTGGTTTATATATATATATATATATATATATATATATATATATATATATAAAACAGTGAAATGTCCCTGGTTTCAGGATCAGAAGCCATATTTTTAATTGCTTTATTCTTTTTCTGTTTTTAACCTTCTGAAGGATCTAGTGATATCTCAAAATGCATCACATATTTATTTGTATTAATTTTACTGTCATAGCGACATTGTGATATATATATATACATGGAAACAAAACAAGTGCAGAGCTACATGACGCTGCAACGAGGCCATAATGAGGCGTCAAAAGCATTTTTTGCCCAGAAAAAAACCCCAAAAACTTTTAATGTTCAGGACTTTCCCAAAGCGCTACATGAGCTCTGATTGAATTCAAGCAAAATTAGAAAACACCGTTTCAGCTGCAGTTCATTATGGTTGATGCGTCTTGGTTAAGGACATTTCTAGGTTTAGGACAATGAACGATGAACCATTTAAAAAGTATGCTGCTCCATTTTTTTTTTTTATTATTATTATTATTTTTTTTTAGATGCGTTTCCTGCCATCACTTGATGAAGATGAGAGTTTATACTGTTGAATTTTGAAGAAGACATTCCTTTGTGCGTTTTCTCCTAGTTTTCCCTTTTCAGGCTACAGCAATAGGACACACCGACTTTTACGACAACAAAAACAGACGTCAGAGCGTCATCTCCACCGTTAACCTCACAGCGTCGGCTAGAGGGTTGAAGCTGGGACATCATTGGGTGTTCAAACAGGAAACTGGTCCCTGAACTACCTCAGAGTTGGTTTTAGAACAGTTAATACTGCAGTCGGTGACTTTTATAAACAAACTGTTGTTTTACATATTTGTTAAAACTGTTACTTTGTCGTGACAGCATGATGAGACATGAGGCAGGCAGTCAGCGGGGAACAGAAGCTCCTACTATTGCTGTCTGAAGAAAAGCACCACTTCTGGACAAAAATGACCAGTCAGAGCCAGGACGAAGGTTTTGGTGTTGTCAGTCAACCTTGTGCACACATTTCTAAATGCGCTACTGGCACAGAAACAACTTATCGGTCCAGAAAAACCGTTTATTCGCCCTCATCGGCGGCGGTCATGCCAAATAGCCTGAACGTGCGCGGCAGGCTTTGCTGATCTAAAGAAGCCGTAGCCTAGCAAAGAGAAACATGGAGGCTGTGAACAGCGCGTACACAAGTGTGATCGACAGCGCTAACATTCTCCTCCTGGCTCTGATCGATTGTTTCTGACAGAGCAGTGTATTTCTGCAAATAGCAGCATGTTTACAGGGGAAAGGAGCGAGATTTTCCACAGAGCATCTGTCTCATGTTGTACTGTCACAGCACAACGAGAGCTTTAAAAAAAAAAAAAAAAGACATGTAAGAAACTAACAGTTTATAAAAGTGACATATTGCAGCTTTAACATAAGGCTTCTGGAAAGAATCCCATTTATTAGTTTTCTAAAACTACAGATAAGAAAATTGCTCAAATATCGAGTCAGAATTTTGCTGGAAGCTTGTTCGCATGTTCAACGTGTGACCCTTACGATTTAGAGAAAATCCACAAGAAATTCCAACTTGTGCTCAAAATTATTATACCCTGGCAAAAAACATTTCATTAAAAAAAAAAAAAAAAAATAGAAAAAACAACCTAAATCAACACGTGTCACATGAGTATCATGAGAGCAGGCGGCGCTTCTGATCTGACAATGTAAATGAAAACCAACCTGTGACCTGACCTCTGGCTAGCTCTGGTGACCCTTCATTTATTTCTGCGATGCAAAACACTTTTAAGGAAAACCTTTGAACACAGCCGATCCACGGAGCCTGCATCGACGCTAGTCAAAGTCACAGCCTCTAAATCTCTCCCAATGCAGAGCTTGTCAGATTAATCTGCATTTAAACTGCACCACTGCATGCATGAGTCAGAGAGCGAAGCATCAACGCCCGTCGCTTTCTGCTCAAAAACAAGCGTTGAAATGTCTTTAAAGTTCGCTGCGCCACCCTGGAGTGAATGGAAATCAGCAGCTTTGTGAACAGACCGCCTTTGTCATTTAATGGCCATCTCAAGCTATGCAACCGAAAACGTTTATCCAAGTTTAGGGAGATTTCCGAGCTCCGACTTTTAACAAGGATTATTTGAGCAATTACCTCACCGCACCGACACAAAGCCTTCCCGCGGTCAGACCTCTCAGCGTCGGCTGTGCTGCTGCCAGCGGTCTCAGCTGGACGCGGTCTGGCTTTCGCAAAACGCCACCACGGAAACCAGCGGCAAAAGATGCGGCAGCTGCTCGTTGTTTCCTGACAGACGGCTGGAAGAATGAATTGTTGTCCGACAGCGTGAACACATTCAAGCTGGGATAAGCCTCCCAAAGCAGTTCCAGCAGTTAATGAGGGGGCTTTCATTTGAGGTTTTGATTCTGCGCCTTTGTCTTTTTGGGGACATTCGTCCATCAGGGCTGAAGTATGACAACAAGCAGAGTTTTAGTACTTCCTGCAGCATCCAGCATCATGTTGGCTTGATGAGTGTCTGCCCTTCTTGGAGGAAATGCCAAGAGGAGCTTTTGAGCAAAATCCACCTCCATTCAATGGCTTCAAACCCAGTTTTGATGCGACTTTGGCATTACTGTCTTGCTGGAACGCGACCCCATCTAGATTTTAACCATCTGACCCAAACCGACATTTTAGGAGGTGGAGGAACAACCCAAGAACCACCACGACTCGTCCCCATCAGAAGAGAGACCAGAGTCACTTTCCACACTACTGGCCACTGCTTCACCTTGAAACTGGCCCAAATGGGCGAGTTGTCACCTCAAGTCATCAGCCAGGTGTCCAACCAACGGGACGAAGATCCCAAACAAATCAAACCTGACTTTGGGCTGGACGAAGCGGGCTCTAGCACGGTCCAAACGTCAATCCTACAGAACATTAGCGGCTGCCTAAAGCTGGTCTGAGCAGGAAACCAAAAAAAAAAAAAAAAAAAAAAAAATTAAATACAGGCTTTCCGCAATGAAACTGGGAAGTTTATATTTTCATATTTGAGATCATCTGACCATTTCCAGATCAAAAAAGAAAAAAAAAAAAAAAAAAAAAAAAAAACAAAAAAAATTTCAACTTCTGGTTTTTAAAAACCAGAATAGAAAGGAATGACTAAAATAAACCAGTAAAATGTGAAACTGAGCGACATCCATGCTGGAGATGAGCATATGCAAGGCCGGGCTGGCAGACGTAAACAAGCTTTTCATTTTACCAAAATGCTTCTTCACATTCTGCAGCGCCGCAGCCAGGAAGTAGATTAAAAAAAATATATAAAATAAAATGAGGGTGATGGTGTGGAGGATTCAAAGCTCACCACAATAATAAGCCCAATAATAATTCATGGAAATTACAGTGTGAGAAGTTTGACTGCTGCAAAGCCCATAAAGATTTTTTAGAGAGGAAAAAATTATTTTTGACTTGACATGTTTAATAAAATGTAAATTAAATACAAAAAATATTTAATAGTCGAAATCGATACTCCCCTCTTGCACCGTTTTGTTGTATTTTAAATCTCCTTGGTTGAAGGAAAATCATTTTGGATTAAAATTTCTGGGCGGTATGAATAATTTTGGGCTTCAGACTGGAACGACACGAGGAAAAGACCTGAAAACACTTCAGACGATGGAGGAGGAACCCAAACTCCTCATCCTGCCTCCCTCCAACACCGACTCAACGTCTCGTTCTCCTCATCTCCTTGGTGACACACAAACTAATCCCTCATTATGGGATGTAAGCACAGGCACCCAGAAGCCCCGTTTTCTTTTTTTTCCCTTTAAGTTTTCTTTCCTCCCCATATCGAAACACTCCAAACAGGACAGATTACTGTAATCTGGGAACACTGGTGCAGACAGATTAGATTAAGCTCATTACACAGGGAAAATGCTGCAAGAAAGGGTTAATTCCACCCCAATCCACTGGTTCTATACACCTCAGGTCATATATACACACACACACACACACACACACACATATATATATATACCGGTATACATATATTTATGTATATTTGTTCATTTGAGAACGCCAAAAAAAAGCTGGTATCATACATAAAACATAAAATCCCTACACAGATTTTCTCCCACATCGTTCAAAAATGATTGCAAATTTCTGTAGTGTTTCTTTGAATAAGTGCAAATGATTCAGCACGTTCTTCTCCCCCATCACGCCTCTAAATGCTTCCTTTAACGTCCGCCTCCCTTGGTAGTTCCAGCCCACATGGTGAACAGGTCAGACAGACAGACAGACAGACAGAGGAAGGAGAGGTTGGGTCATGCAGTTGTCTTGGACACGACGTCGTCACGCTTAAGGTGCGTTTCTGTAGCATCGGTGTGCAGGAGTGTGAATGAGAGAGATAACAGTACTGCAGCCAAGTCTCACTGTTCTTTCATCCGGTGCGTTTTCGTTTTAGGGATTCCAGCTGAACGACAGAAACAAAGCATAACTACGTATATCTGACTCACAGGCAACAAAGAGGAACAAGTTTTATTCCACCGTTACCTCCATCTCTACCATCTTCATCCTTCCCAGGGCATCCTTTGCGGCTTCCTACAGGAAAAAAACAAAACAAACAAAACAAAAAAAAAAAAAAAAAAAAGGAGAATGAAAATGTTTTCCGGAGGACAAAAGAAAACAATCCGAGCACACACTCACCCTGTTGCCTTGGCTGGAGTATTTTTTCACAGACTCAGAAAGTCCTTGGACGAAGCGCAGCAGCACGTGTTCATACTCTGCACATATTGTGAAGACACGGGGAACGCGATTAAAAATATCGGCACGATTAAACATTACAGTCACAACATGCAAACGCACTCATCAAGACACGGGTGTGATGGCAAAACTCGATGTTTGAAATGAATAAATAATGCAGTGTCTCTCAAATGCATTTGAGCCCTTAAACATTTACAGACTGGTCACACTGAAGCAAATTTTGAGGATTTTTTTTTACCCATGGTTTCTCCAGATTTCATCAACTCAAATTTAAGACTTTTTAAGTCTGGCATGAACGCTCCATACTAGTCATCACCCTCATTTTTTTTAAGACCTATACCTCCACAGAAACGTACAAACGTTGTCCAGCCAACTGGTGATGAATTATCACTTGCAAAAAAAAAAAAAAAAAGCTAGCTAGCAAATACACCCAGGCTAGTTATGTTAGCAGAATTGAAGACATTTTAAGGCCTTCATTTTAGATTTCATGTGACATACCTATGCTATGATACCGAGGCTACTGCATTAACAACTTTCATATTCATGCAGCTAAAAAAAAAAAAAAAAAAAACCATCAAGAAAACCATTAAAAATGACCCAGATATCACTTGAAATCTTTCACTGCGCCCGACATGCAGTAGTCGGGAGTAATAATTCGGACGCAGCTCGATCGTTTCCGCTGATCTGAGACCCGGCGAGCGGCGAGCGCAACCTTCGCTCACGTCCCGAATTAGAAATCCTGAAACGAGCGTGAAAGTGACCGAGCACAAGCTTCGGAAAGACGCGACGCACACAGAATGAAATTACATAACACCTAAAGCCATAAGATGAGTCTGATGCGCATGGAGATGAGTGTGCGGATAAACCTTTGAGCTATGAATCTGAATCTGCACTACCTGTCAGCAGAGCAGGAGAGGCTCGCTCCAGCTGAGCTTTCTGCCAGCGCAGCCTGTGCGTGACCTCTTTGTGTTGATGAATGAGGTCAGATGGGGGATCGCGATGGTTTTTCCGGTAATCTGCAATCTGAAAGACTTCAGTAATGAGCAAGCGATGCCTTGGCTAAACAGATGTCGTGCGCACAGGCTCGGATTACACAAACCTTCCTCTCCAGCCGCTCCTTGTCGTAGTTGAGGAGGCTGAAGCTGTGGAGTTTGTACTGCGGAGGAGAGCCGTCGGGGCGACCGCTTCTGCCGCCCGACTCGTGTTTGGGTTTAGACCGAGGAGACGGAGCCTTACAGGGACAGAGGAAAAGCAAACCCGGCTCATCAACATGGATTGTCCTCGGACGTTACTTGGAAGTTATTTCTGTTTAGAGGTGATCAGTAATAGTTAACTAAGCAGAAATACGGTTGATACAGTCCAGCACATGCAAATAAAGTCAGTTTGAGGAAAAGTATTAAAAAAAACAAAACATTTCTCATATTCTGGCCTGGACGCTGAACGTTAGTGTGAACTTTGCTAGACTCAGGTTGACGATTTCTGCAGGAGGGATTGTTGCAGATATTCACCAACTGCCCTGTTTTGATAAGCTACTGGTGATCTAATTCCCATACGTCTTCTCTCTGACATCACGGCACCTCGTCTCTGCTCCAAGATATTCGTTTGTGTTTTATTGATTCTCAAACGATCCGCTCGGCCAAACCGTGAGCTACTCACTCGCTCCTTTTGCCTCTCCGGAGGAGAAAGCGGCGACGCCGGCTCCAGGACGAACCACTTCTCCGTCGTCGGCTGCAGCTCCGCTCCTGAGAGAGGCTCTCTGATCTTCACCCTCACCTCCAGCTTCCCCCCGGTAGCTTTACGGCCATCCATCACCTGTCCAGACACACGCGCTCTCAGAGAGAATCGATGCAAATGCCTGTGTGAACCGTGCGTTTGATCATTAACGCTTACTTCTATGATCTCTCTGATTTCACAGTGGTTCTCCAGAGCCTCTAGTTTCAGCTGAGCAGTGCCCACTGCTCTGTCCGTCTTGAACAGCCCTCTAGAGAGTAAATGGCAGAAGATACAACATGCATTGATCGGTGAAGAATAGGAAGTGCAGCTTCCGACCTTTCTGGAAACTTCCTGTTGAGGCTGAAGCAGAACTTTTAAGAGCTTCTAAATTATCTCCTACTAAATGTTGAATCAGTTTCCTCTATTTTAGTGCCTTTACATTTAATTGCTGCATTGACAGTAAGTCTTTGCATGCCTTAGTCAAGACTTGATTGCGTTGTTCATCCTAAAAGGCGGGGTTTTTTTATCCACGGATGCCATTTCTGTGAGCAGTTCGGCGATAGAAATTGCAGCTTTTATGTGACTTAGTCACAAAGAAGCGCTTTATAAATGTGCGAATGTTCTTCAAGAGCAGGATTTGTTGGGCTATAATCGCGTCGTCATGCTGTCACAACCATGCAGCTACCTAAAAAAGAAGTTAGAAAGGGCTCATATTGTCACTTTTATTGTCATCACAACAGTACCACAAAGCTGTAAGTCCGTATCTCCCACCTCTAATCCAACCAGATGCTCTTAGTGCAGCTGAGGTCTGAATTAAAGCAGAGATTAGATATGGCTTCAGCAGCTGAAGCAACCCGCTAATCAATATTTGTACTTATTTTGAATATTTATCTGAGTCCCATCAGCCCTTTTGCGTCCTGGGGTCTCTTTGTTTTAGTTCTTTTCTAGTCAGTTTTATTAAAGTCGTTGCTTTTTTTTTTTTTCCATTCAGTTGCATGTAATTCATTGAGTCGTGTATTTTTTTTTTCCTGACATTTCGATGACACTGTGTGTAGTTTTACCCCTTGTGGACGACTTCAAACTTGACGCCTTTGGACTGAACAACGCGTTTGAATCCTCTGTGGGTTCGGTTAATGTTGAGTCTGAACTGCTCTTTGAACTCGGGGCTGCTGCTGTTCTTCACCGTGCCGGTTTTGTCCCTCTGGGCGTCCTCCTACACACAAAACGCACCGTTCAGCACAGACGCGCGCAGCCAACGCCGACGAGACACAACCGGGCGAGAAAAAGTCGGCGGCCTCACCGAGCTGGGAAAGGGGAATTCGAATTTTACGCTGGCGTCCAGATCATTCGGAGAGACGCCTGCGGAGTCAGAGTTCGGTGTGAACGGCCTCAGATTTACCAGGTTGCGAAGCGCTTACCTCGAAGGCGCATACGTCCTCCGTACCTGATGGAGCGGGCAGGTTGATGCCTCGGATGATGTACAGTACCAGGTCACTGGAAGACAGGTCGGAGTTGATCCTGTGTGATGGAAAAAAAAGAAAACAACCAATCAGGATAAAAGCCAAATAATTTTGCCTGTTTTATGAGTCACGCAGCTTTTAGCTTGATATCATGCTGGAACAGAGATGCACTGAGTCACGATGAGTCACTCTGACTCATCTCCCACACCACTGAGCTGAAGCAGTCCATTTCCAGGACCAAAACATATTTCACTAAATTAAAACCATGCTTCATTGGAAGACATAAAAGACATCGAACCAAACTAAATGGGATATTTTCATTTGTTTCCAGCACATTTATGTAACTTAAATCTATGACCATGTCACTGTATAGAAAATGACAACATTTTTGTCATCCAAACTATGAGTAGTTTCTTTGGGAAACTAATCCCAAGATGGATTCAACCTCAAGGATCCCAGTGATCAATCCTTAAACACAAAAAAAAGAGAGTAAAATCTGCTGGGGATGAAACCGATTTACTTTGCAGAGTTGACGGTTCTCTCCTGGGTGAGGCACTTGGGGACCGGGTGGCCCTTGGTGTGGGCGTTCTTCAGCAGCTCTATGTACTTCATAGTCTCCTCAACCAGCTTCTCAGACCTGAGGGGAGACAGAAAGGAGGCTTTTGCACAAATACTAAGACATCAGAAGTCAGCAGAGACAGCTGTCAAAGCGCCGCGTGACAGGCCGTGCTAATTGTTACACCCGACAAGAGTGTTTGAAGATCAACGCATGATGCTTTCCAGAGTGTAAATATGAGGGGGAAAAAAAAGAGAAGTGAAAATGTTCCTTACTTCAAAGCCTCGCCTACGTTGCCCATGAGTGTGAATTGCTGAGAGAGGCCCAAACATTTCTGACACAAGAAGAAGAAGAAGATTGTGGGTGAGAAAACATGTGGGGAAAACGTGGAGAAAACGGAAAATGTCTGACAGATTTATGAAAAGATTCACAACCCAGTAGCATTAAGAGGCTGGTGCACATATTTTGGAAAGTGATGTGAAGGAATATTTATACAACAGACTTTTTAAATGAGAAGGTTTTAACCTGGTGTTGCTTTCGCAGGAGATCCATGAGTGCTTGGTATTTTTCGCTGGAGCGAGGAGAGGCCCGGGAACGGCCCAGGGAATAATCCTCCTCACTCACCGGAGCGCTTGGAATCTGATCCAAAGCAGTGAGGAAATGTGATGAAAGTCTTTTTAAAAAAACAGAAACGGCAATCTCCAAAAACAGCAGAGTAACGAACACGACTCAAACAAAACGGCACTAAATCTATAGTGTACATGTTTTTACCCCATGGGCCAAAACTGTTGAAAAAACTCGAGGGCTGCATACATTTAAAAAGGTTTTACTTCTTTTTACTTTCTTGAAGTAGAACATGTTTGTTTATTCTCAGCACCGAGAACAGGATATTAGTCATAATTTTCTGTATTAAGCCCAGTTTAATGAAATGGGGCAATCAAGTCTGCTTTTGAACAAAACGTCTGGATGTCTATGATCATATTGCCTATGAAAACCAAACAAAATGGGTTATTGAAAGACGAATACTTTCAATTTGAAAAAATTTGGTTTGTCTTAAATAAGAAAATGTTTATGTTCTTATTTAAAAGGCCTCTCACATCAGTAAAAAAACCCCCAAAACATATCAGAGATATCCCTCTGTGTACATTGGCTGTTATGTCAGACCAAATACTGGCAATCAAGTAGTTTAACACACAAGCCACTGCACTATCCAAGCTAAAACTTTATTATTTGCAACACGTCACAGCATCTGTGAAAGCTATTCGCATGTTGTTTTTTTGTCCTGTTGGTTTGAAGCGAGGATCCGGTTTGACACCTGTGAGACGTCCCGTTGATAATGAGACAAACAAAAACACAATATACTGGGGAAATCCACGGAGGGGCTGAGTCAGACAAATCAATAGGTTACATGAAGCATAGCTGAATAAAACAGTCAGATATGAATTAAAGGAAAAAGAAAATCACTTGGGATGAAAGGTGGAATAATAATGTATGACTGATGACAACAGAGCTTCCTGTCTGGAAGCGGATACGGAAAACGTAAGTCTGAAAAGACCTCGCTTTCCGCCATCTTGTTTCTATTTTGCATTGAGTGCAGCTGTAAGAATTATTAGCCAAAGCAAATATAACCTTTGTGATGTCAACAGGAAGGCCAGACTTTGCAGCCGTAACCATGGGTTCCAGGCCTTTGGCGTGTCTGAGGTGCTGTGCTGCTCCAGTCATATCCTGAAAACGACCAACTTTTGTGAATACACCCATTGCCGCACAGCAGACTGTCAAGAACAGGCAACAAAATGTCCACAAACAGCAGAGAAACACCAAAGAGAGAAAGAGAAAATGCCACCAAAGAGAAAATAAACAACCAGTAGCTCACCTTCATCTGTTTGGAGCGAAGCGCTGCACGCAAAAAGGCCTGTCGTCTTAGCAACAGGAAGTCCACCTGTTGCTGGGCTGAAAACGTAAATCTGGCTTTTAGATTTATGACACATTTCAGACATGAGCAGCACCCCGCAAAAGTATTCACACCCCAGGAGCCTTTCCACATTTTGTCACGTTATTGGTTTTTCCTGTGCTTGAGCAACCAGGAAGTAACATTCATGCCCCTTACTCTGTCACCCCTAAAGAAAATCTATTTCTTTAGGGGTGAAGCTATAGTTTTAGCTTCACCTGCTTCAAATTCTTTACAGTAATGCTATTTTCCCTCATTTTTGACAATAAAATGTTCATTTTCTTATTTAAAAAATGTGTTTTGTTTGCTTACTTGCATATTTACATGCATTTCTAATATTGTATAAAACAGCTTTAAGTAGTTAAATAAAAAAATCTATAGAATGTGTCACTTTTAAAATCCGACTGATTGAATAAATGATTACTAAGGTAATCGTTACGATGTCACAACATGGTAAAATTTCAAGTGTTTTTTTATATTAAGGCGCTGCAGGTTGAACATGCAGAGTTTTGAACCAACCTTTCGGTCCCAGTTTTGGAGCCGAGGATCCTGCAGGGCCTGGGGGAGCCGGAGACTTTGCTTTCTGCACAGGTGGACGCACTGCAGGCTACAGAACGGAAAATCAGCAGACAAACCAAATAACTTCAGTAACAGACGTCTGGCTGATGGTTTAAACTATAGCTTGGAACAGAGACAAATCTAACATATTGTACATTAACATGAAAAGCTTGGTTCTGTAGTTACTGCTTTGTTATAATAGCTCTAAAAACAGCCAAGCAGTAGGTAGGAGGTGCAGAGCAGAAACAATACTGATAAAAAAACAACAACAAAAAAAAAAACTTTCTTTGAAGCTGCAGGAGCTGAAATGGCACCAAATGAACCTTTTCTTTCTTTAATCCACAGACAGATTTCCTGGCTGCACTGGGACATTTGGGCCGTTTTGTGCAGCTCTCCATCTTTTTCATCCCCACCTTGGCAGCCTCTTTCTGTCCATCCTCATCATCGTCATCGTCATCTGCGTCGGCATCCTGATTTGCTATTTTCAGAGCCGTTTCCAGGACACCTATCAGGTTCTGCTGACTCCCCTCTGAGCCCTGGAGAGGAGGACAGCCTGGAGAAAACACACACACACACACAAATAAGTTTAACAAGTCAAAGCTTAACAAATGGAGTCAAAACCTGACACAAAAAAATCCAGGAAGTTACCAGGAGGCACCGGCAGATCGTTCAGGTTGACAGGTCGGCCTGCGCTGTGAGCTTTGATGGCGTCCTGGTATTGCTGTTAGACAGGGAATAATGGATGGTTTTGACTTAAAAAAAAACTCTGGGAGGCTCGCTATTGAAAGAAAAAGGGAGGCAATCAAAACCAAAGTGGCTGACGCAAGCAAATAATTCGAAACTGCAAAAAAAAAAAATTGGTGGGCATAAAAAAAAAGAAAATCAAACTCATCAATACAGCCAAACCTCGGTAGAAGTCATGGAAACCCACTGAGGAGGTGGACACTATTTCCAAGAACACATTCAAAAATAACTTGCACAAAATCCATGCAAACATCCTCACATCTGCACTAGAGTCACAAAGCAGACACAGAGCCAGCAGGGTAAATCACTTTCTGCTGACACGAGACAGATCTGCACCTCGGTTCAGGTCAGGATCACTGCTGAAGTTGCTTTAGTCACAAACACAGCAGATGCAGACAAATATATTCCTGCAAGTTGAGACTTGACAACGCGATCCTCAAAACTTTACAGCATCTGTCGGTTTCAGGCAGGAATGACACTAAGATCGCCTGAAGTATGTGATACTTCATCTAAAACCACGCAAACTGCGTTAACACAGAGAAAACCATTTGTCCAGTTGATGCGACCCAAAAGCAGATCTTCCTCTGCATGTAATTTCAGAAATAAACAGACGTTCAGAAAGGAGTTTGGGAACTCTGTAAGACTCACAGTTAGCTTTGTAAATTTGCCCCAATGTATCAAAAAGGTTATATTGATAAAATAGCTCATTTTGTGGCTTTTAAGTGAGCTTTTAAATTGTGATTAATGTGTGCAGCTCTATTTTCACCTCCTTCAATTGAGAGAATTAAGAGAAGAAATCAACAAAACCTTGAAGATTTCTAGGAATTTTTCACACTTTTCCCTCCATTTTTCTGGTTCATCAATTTACCTGTGACTATAGTGTCCTACGATGACACTACAATCTTTCCAGTCAAATATACACCACCAAGATACCAAGCCAACAAAACAAAAGGAAAAAGGTCAGTCACACAGACTGTGTAAGGTTTATTTGATCCAATAGATTGATAATATGCCAAGGTGGCATCGGGGCTACCTTGATAATCCGCTGGTGCATGCGAGCTTTGCGATCGTCTCCTTTGCTCTTGGCTCCCTCTGCTGCCTGCTTGTAAATGTCCATCCTCTGCTTCAGGGCCTCTGCCACGCTGCTGGGAGCAGGAAGGTCTGCAAAGAGACACACACAAACACTCATGGATGCTAAATTTTACATGATTATGTTGTTTTCACAGCTCAGAGACAACATTTGAGATACCACTCAAACATTTAACACAGAACCCAGACATGTTTGTTAATGTACCTTAAAAATATCATCAACACCGTTCCCTTTATGAACGGTTTTGTGTTTTGTCTAAAGTTTTTTCTCATCTTGCCACCTGGTGGCTAAATTCTGCAACTGATCAGAACTGATTAGATTCTTGTTCAGTTGCCATTCATGTTTTTCTGGCTAAGAGAAAATAGATTATGTTTTCAAATCTTATCTACTGAGAAAAAATAGAACAAAATTCTTCATCCTCTGATCAACTTTAATAAACAAAAAAAAAACAACCCTTTTTAAATACACTCAAATCTCACTGCGAGTTTATACGACTGCAATTTTAGGTACATTTATTAAACGATTGTGTTTCTTTTTGTAAGAAAATAGTGAACACAAAGTATTTAAAAGGAGGATCTTACTGTTGGTGGCTATCTGGGCGGATGCAGGAGCAGCAGGAGCAGCAGCGGGTTTGGTAGAAGTCTGAGGAGGAACAGGCGCACTCTGCTGCGCCACTGCATCTCCTGCAGATAATCAGAACAGTGCAAAAGGAAGTACTGGTTCCTTAGTAGCAAAAACTTTAAGGTGGCATATTATTCTGACCACAATATTCTGAGTAAATATGAGCTAAATCAGTTAAT
This sequence comes from Poeciliopsis turrubarensis, assembly GCA_010277015.1. Taxonomy (NCBI): domain Eukaryota; kingdom Metazoa; phylum Chordata; class Actinopteri; order Cyprinodontiformes; family Poeciliidae; genus Poeciliopsis; species Poeciliopsis turrubarensis. The sequence continues at coordinate 6,897,010 of VMRN01000013.1, forward strand.
TTATTATTTATTTAATAAGCACTGATAATAATGTAAATCAGGAGCACTGTCGGCAGGTAGGCCGTTTAATTTTATCTACTTAAGTTCAGGTCAATCATACCTGCAACTCATCAAATAATGCTAAATATCTTCAGTAAATCAGACAAAGAAATCATAAAGCTTGACTGCAGCATTTAAACGTGGTGATAAAAATCATCATTTATAACCAGTAGCTCTGTCTAAATGAAGTCATCAATATAATTCTTCTGTGTTCTATAATAACCGTAAAAGATAAAATGTCCTGCACTGGCTCCCGTCTTTAATCCAGAATCCATAACAGAAAAGATAGCTGCTCCTGTTGCCTGAACCTCAACTGAGATATTTGTCAAGTTTCTCTCATTTTAGCTGCAGTGCCGCAGACTCACCTGGAGGGGGAGGTAGCGAGCTCAGTTCCACTGGTTCCCCTCGGTCCACAGCCTCCACCAGCGAGTCGAGCTTCTGCAACGACGGAGGGCAGAACATCTCGTTGACTCTCTGTAACTTTGAAGCAAACAGATCTGCCAGAGCGGCCGTGTTACCTTGGCAGTGAGGTAGTGCTGTTTGGCCAGGCTGATGTCGCCGCTCTGCTTGGCCTGAATGGCAGCCATCTTATACTCCCTCTGTCTGGACAGCACTGCCCGTTTCACCTCTACAAGGAGCGAAATTATCAAAAGAAGTTAGTTTCCTGTCAAACAGAGAGCTGTAATGGAGACTAGGTGATTCTACACAGCAGTAACATAAAATCTTACCAAGTTTCTAGTGTAAATATATTGATACGCTTGAGATAAAATAAAACCAACTTTTCAGGAAGATAAAGGAGCTTGTTTGACGTCCAAAATTCCTTAAACATGAGGAAAATATCTTGTTTCAAGTGAAAACATGTCAGTGGAACAAGTTATTAATCAATAATAAGAAATTATCGACCTAAAACAAGCGCCTATATCTTGCTAAAAAGTTACAAGTGGGGCCACACCTAATGATTATTTTAGTCATCAATAGATCTGATTATTTTGATGATTAATCAGATCATAAAATGGCATATTCTACACATTTAAGTTTTTTTTTATGCAATAACAGGAACATTTAAAATGCAAATAAACAATTCAATTCCTTTTTAAATGAAAAAGGAAAAAAACATTTTATTGCCCAAGATGCAACAACACAGAATCCTTCAGTTGAACACTTTCTCATTTGTAGCAAAAAACACACTTAACACATCAACATGTGAAAAGCTCAGTCCTTTCTGCTTGACTTATCAATACAGTGAATGGCTGATCTGTTGACTACTTTTTCAATTACTTGACTAATAAAATAAATTTTTCACTGAATTTGAACCAGGAGAAGCTCATCTTAAATGCAAAATGTAGATATTTTTTGTACAGTTTTGGCTTAATTACCACTCTGAATACGTTGTTCTTTCAGCAAATGACTTTTTTTTTTAACCTGGATGCTCCAGTTAACAGTTAATGGATCACTAAAAGAGCTGACAATTATTTCAGCAATCAAATAGTTACTATTAATCTGGTACTTTTGAATTGGTTTGTCTTATCTCAAGCTTAATAATAAATTTGGACTAGAAACTAGACTAAATGTGCTTAGTAAGACTTGTGAAAGGTGTTCCCAGTTACCCGAGTGCTGGGCGTCAGGTTGACTGGGCGTCAGGGGGGAGATCGCAGGCGTTTCTGGGGTGATGGCAGCAGCTGGTTTTTGGGGAAGGGTCAGATGTCTCGGTTTAGTGTTCAGAGTTTCTGGCGCTGGCTCCCTCAGTGGTTTCTGACTAGAAGGAGGGGAGGGAATCAGCGCGGACGGTTCTCGTTCTTTAACGGGTTCAGGCTCGGCTGGAGCGTTCGATTTTGCGCCAATGGCAACCGGAGGAGGAATCTCCTCTTCATTGATTGGCTTCCCTTTTTTCACAGACGTCAACATGGACTGCAACGTCTACAATTAGAGAGGACAATCGTAAGCACACAGAGTCGATCTGTATATAAACTGAGAACCATAATAAAATTTTTCCATTTCGTTTTATCAGTTTACCTTCAACCCTCTGTCATATCTTCGAACTTTACTAGTCTCGCCTGCGGCCTTGGCATTGGCTGTAGCCTTCTGATACATATCAAGGCGCTCCAACAGGCGAGACTCCAACCCGCCGGGAGCGCTGGGAGAAGAGACGCTCACTTTAGGAGCGGTGGGAGTGACGGCGGGGCGCGTTGGAGCAGGAGTGTCCGCCTCGTCATCCTCCAACACTTCGTTTAATTCTGCCTGTGAACACAGCAAGAAAAAGAAATACACAAAGTAACTGATATAGGAGTTGCGTCATCATGGCAACAAAACAGGTAAATGTGGGATACTGTGAGTTATTCAAAAAGTGCCCAAAAATATGACTTAAGACCTTATTTTTAATGTCTAAAAATGATGTAAAGTGTTTGTTTTACCAACAGGTCTTCATCATCCAAATCTTCGTCTCCCATGTCCTCATCGTCCAGATCTTTCATACATAGAGCCGCCATTCGCTCAATTTCAGCCATTGGAACAGGAGCTGAAAAGAAATAATCAAAAACAAACCAAGAAGGGTTTATTGTTGAGTCAATTAATATGAATCAATGATCAACACTTTAAGGTGAGGTCACTCTCATTGTCCTTCTCTTTGATTTTCACTGTTGTTTTGTGGTTTTTTTCCTCTGAATTGGACATTCTTCTCTCCGTATCGATTGAACAAAGAGTTTTTTATTCTTTAAGAGAAATAAATTGAGTCTTGGTTTCCAAAGTTCTCTCTAATCCCTCGGGTTTGTTCATATTTCCCCTGCTATCTCTCAATCGGTACAATGCAAGAGAAGTACACTCACATCTTCCGTCCCCTTTTTTCCCTTGTGGTCTCCCTCCTTTCCCGCCTCCTCCCACCAAACTGAGGAGCTCTGCCTCCAGGTCCTCGTCGTTTCCATCATCGTCCATCCCTCCGTCCGGGGTAAGGTCGAGAAGAAGCCCCATCTGAGAGGCAGACAGCAGGAGAGCCACTGAATTACATGTAAAACTAATATTCTCTACATCAACAAAACATCATTTTAAATTCACATTAGACCACTTTAAGCTTTGATCGCAGCACAGATTTGATTTCAGTCAGGATCCTGAACTGTTTGAATTGCTGCAGGAACTATTTTCACACTCATCCCAAAGATATCTGATCAGTTATAATATTTTTCCATGGTCCTACAATCAAATGTTTAGCACTAATGGAAAAGCAAGACATTTTTTTTTATAAGTAAACTACAACCTTACTGTGCTTTCGATAAGTAGCCACACCTTTAACTTTTCCACATTTTAACAGAATATAACCACAAATGTCAAGAAATGTTATTAGGGTTTTATGTGAGAGATAAACATGAAATATGCTGGGGGTTTTTTAACAATTAAAAATAAATTATGCATTTGTTTCTTACGCCTCTTTTACTCTCATAGCCCAAGATAAAATTCCTGACAAGCAGCTGATTTCAGAAATTGTCCAATTAGTAATTAGAGTCCGCCTTTGAGTAATTCAATTAAATTTTTAGTTTAGTTGAATTCAGAATATTTATACTGCACCAATTCACAACACATCATTTCAAGTTACTTTACAAAAAACATTATTTCAATTCAATCACACATACAGTCCAAATGATTATCAAACGGTGCATTTAGTTCAGTTTGTCATTCAGATTTGTAAAAGTTTTCTATCCAACATAAAAGGTTCAGGGCGTGGAAGTAGCTTTCTGTAGGATCCACAGCTGCTCGTTCTGGCATTTTGTATTTTACTGGTTTATTTTTTTTTACATTGCTGTTAGGTTTGTGGTGCAGTACTTTTCCACTAGACAGTTTTTCACTTAGTTAACTCCAGGAGATGATTGTATTGTCTAGCAGTGAATTAACATCAGGCACAAGTCACAGATTTGTTTATGGGATATGACAGGTTTTACCTGTTTGGCTCTGGCTGCCCCTTGACCCCGGGGAGGAGGGTTCCTGCTGCGACTCATGGGCTGTAAACACCTGTGTAAAAAAACAAACAAACAAAGTTAAAATAATTAAATCCCTTTGTTTGAAAAAACGCGGCAAAGAAAATGATCCAAGCTGTCACATTTCGTATTAGCGTCTCTACTCCTTGTTAGCTTCCAGCTAAAAGAAACCTCACAGCTTTTGCATTTTCTGACAGGCTGTTTTTACCTTCACAGCTCGACTCAGTGTCGCTTTGCTTCAGCTCCGTCACTCAGAATCAAAACTCCTTCCGTACAACTTCAACCGGATGAACAGAGAGGGGCACCCCGAGGTGTAAGCGCTTAGTTTGAGGTGTCAAAACAAGAGCAGTAAGCCGTGTAAATGACTTCCTGTATGGCGCTTTACGGCTGGTCAAAAAACACGCCCATAGTTGACGTAAAGCAGTGACGTGTGGTCCTGTTAAAGGCACACGCAGCTCAGGTGAGCAGTTTCAGGTAGGTGAAAAAAAAGTCCTTAATATTAAAAGACTTAACAGAGAAGAAAGATAAAATTTCGCTCGAGCTCAACTGATAACTTCATTTAAGATGCCGGTTATGTTCACGACAGTTTTCCACTCAGCTAGCTAGCTAGGTGCCATTGTTTTGCTACATGCTCAAATATTTTGGTGAATATTTTCTTTTGGTGTAAATTGCTTTGTTTGCCCTAAAAAAAAATATTGGATGGTAAGTAAAGTGAAATTTAAACATCTTGTTTGCGTTGTGTTGTATTCTGTCATATCTTCAAAATAAATCTTTTTCTTTCTTTTAGTTGGCAAAAATGACCAAAGGGAAAACAAAGTTTAACAGCAACGTAAAAAATAAAAAAAATAAATAAAAAAGAAGAAAAGGTTGGAAATTGAGTGCAGTTGTTTGAAATTTGTTGAGATGTATTAGAGTATCTTTCAGTCCCTATCCATCAAATATGTTTTTAAACTCCAATTAACGATTAATCGGTTATTATACTAGTTGACGATTATTTCAATAATCAATTAATTGTTTGAGCTCCACAGCCTTTAGTTGATTCGGAGTGGTTTTGTATGTTTTAAGAGGACATGGCTCCACCCCAGACTCGGTCCCTGAGGTCAAAGAAAAGGACCTGTCCAGCTGATGAGTCCTCCCAGACACAGGAGGTCCAGGTTGTTCCCCTTCAAAAGGTATTTAGGACTTAAAGAGAGCTTCTACTGATATTATATTTAAACAAACTGGCAAGTCAGTCTTTTTCTTTAATTATTAGGATGCAGAAGGAGATATTAAAGAAGTCGATAAGATGCTGCAGCAGACTGATCTCCAAGAAAGTGCAGCAGACCCAAATATGCAGCATGAGGGAGAGGAGCAGTGTAGTCTCTCAAAAGCAGATGAAAACAACTCAGAAGAGGTAAATGCCACAGATGTCGCAAATAATGGGAAAGAAGAGACCACTGTCTGTGAGCCCTGCCACCGTTTTGAGCTAAATACCTGCTGCGAACAAACTCATGATTGTACCAACGGAAACAAAACAGGCTCAGGAGAATGTGGCACATCTCCAGACCAACCACAGATGTTTGTGCCCGCCGTTGAAGACGACAGGAAACCCAATTGCGATGTTTTGGAAAAGCAAGTGGTCGGAGAGGAACGCTCCAACTTGAAGAGAAGTCAAGACACCAACGACAATAAGCCCGGCTGCGGCACGGCGGACGTCAAGGAGTTGGCGGCTTGTTTACCGGCCAAGAAGAAGCGAAGAATGGGCATGTGTGGTCTGACAGAGAAGGAACGGAGTCACTTTCTACAGGCACAGCAGCAAGAGAGTGTGGCGGACGGAGCGGGGAGCGCAGGAAAAGCCATTCGTGATGAAACCTCTGAGCCTTCAGCTTCAGAGGACGATGTCCCCCCAAACCATTTACCCTCCACGCCTCCTCACGCCTCAGCAGACGTCAGAGAGGAAAGGGAGGAAGAGCCTCAGCCTGATGATTATCAGTCAGTGTTTTTTACTTTTTCAATTTCCATGATATTATGCAGTGAAGAAATTAGCTAATATTTCATATATCTTGAAATGATATTTTTTGAAAATGGTCCCAAAGCAACAATATTATCGTCGTCATCGCAATAACCTCTGGGACAATTTATTGTTGAGCAAAATTTATCTTGACAGGCCTGCCTCAAAATATTCTTTATTGCAATATGCTTCATTTAGGAGTATCAGTACATAAAAGGAGGTGAATTTAAAGACATGCCGCACTTTTTATTAGTAAAAGAAATGAGACAATAAAGTATATTTCTATTCCGAGTAACATACACTGAACTTTGTGATTGTAAAGTAACAAAATGCAACAAGAGTACAAATGTAGATACCTTTGCAAGGCCCTTTAAATATCCTTCTTTCATTTTTACCTTAACCTTTACCTTCAATGCAGAGCTGAAACCGAAGTCCACAGTTCTGTGACCGACACGGACGGTACCGGTACCACATGTAACCCAGGATGCTCAGAGGAAAGAGATTCCGAGGCTAAAGACGGATCTCTGACTGATCCAGAACTAAATGGCAACACAGAACCAATTCAACTCGCACAGGAAGCGGAAGAGAAACATCTGGAGGACCCGCACCCGCCAGGAGTCAAGGACGCCGCTCCACTGCCTGAAATCCAAACCAAAACAAAGGAAGATTTGTCACCAAGAGAACAAACGAATTCTCTCCACGCTTTCATTGCAAGGCAGCAGGAGGAAAGTGAGGCTGGCGCGGCTCTTCCGCAGACATGCAGTGTGATCGGGACAACAGATGAAAGCAAACTGGAGGTGACTGATGGGAATGGTGGTGAAGAAGGAGCTTCTTCTGCAGCGACTCAATCTGCAGAGTTAAACTGTGAGGCTTCACTGGCTCCCACTGCCCAAGAGACGAGTGACAGCGTAAGTAGAAGACCTGATGTTGACCCTGAAAATGATTATGTCTTGACCGATTTTGATGGGTTTTCTGTCATTTAAACGCGCATGAAGAAGGAATGGATAGCGGAGGATTTGGGAGTTTAGAACAAAAATATTAAAGCATTTAGCTCAGGAGATGATTTAATATTTGCTGACAAAATCCAACTCTGAATCATTTGTGTTAAGAAAGCGCTAGACTTCATATTTATTTAAAGCTCCCTGTGTGTGTGTGTGCACAGTGTGATCCAAATGATGCCGCTGGTCCCGCTGTCTTCCACACTGAGCGCGCTCCGACCAGGAACCTGAAGAACTCGTCGGGCTCTGGAGTCTTAGATTACGTATCGGACTCCCAGCTCAACAACATTGTTCTCATGTAAGAAAGAGATCAAAGACGACACAGGTGCATGCTGGCTAATTTGAACATAACCAAAAAGTATTTTTTTTTTTCCCAGCAGTTTAATTTTAAAAGAGGAACCCAAGTATTGATTGATTGTACAAAGAGAGTTAAAGCTCAAGCATTTGATTTTTAGTTATTAGTGATCGTGGCTTGCAGCAAATGGAAACCCAAAATTCACTTTCTCACAAAATAAAAATATAAAACCTATTAGAGTCAATTTTAGTACAGAAATGCTCTGTAATGTTGCTGTCAATACAAATAAGACTCCTTGCTTGACAGTTGGCTAGTAGGCCAGGGCAGTCATTCATGGTGGGTCGTTGCTAAAGAAACTCAATGTTTATGGAGCGCTGTAGCCAAGCATGTTCATGGAAAGTTTAGTGAAAGGAAAAAGTGTGGGTTTTTTTCTCAGAAGAAAGCAAATTCCTTCATAAGACTTCACAGAAGTGGACAAAAGATTGGTATTTGAATATTTAAGTGCTTAATAAGCCTGTAAGTTATAAAATCATGACTTTAATCACCTCTTTATGATCCAACCAACATTTTGCTCTCATCTAGTGAGGAAATGAAGGAAGGACCTGATCCATTGGGTCATCTTGAAGACGCCACAGAGCTGATGTGTGGACTCATCAGAGAACTCTCCTCTCTGAAGTGAGTAGAAACCATTTCTGTCAACTACTTGATCTATCTTTATGTTTCATTTCACGACTTTTGTCATTATTTTTTGTCCTCTTAACTCATCTCAGTCTCCTCACTCCTCAGGGAGTGACTTTTTTTATAACTTCGCTTTCATTACCTTGCTTCCTAATGTTGCCGTACATCTTAACCCATGATGTGTACGGCTTTAAAATTCTAACGGTGGATCTTCATTTACACGTGATGAAGCTTAAAATGGAGAGTTTGACCCAGTGTTTTTCCTTTTTGTTCTAGCCGAAAGGTGATGGTCGCCCATCGAGAACTGGAGAACCTGCGGCGTAAACCTTCGAGAAGCTCTGTACGTTAGACCAGAAGATTTTGATCTCATGTTTTTCTCTCGTTCAGAGTTCCTTGGTAAAGTACAAAAGACGACACTAAAAGTGTTCCCCTAGTTTTCCACGTTCTTCTGAATGTTTGCTTTGGCTATGTTGATGATCTGGTTCATCCTCAATAAATCTATGAGACTCGTGCGACGAGAATCTATTCTTAACCTAGGAGGACCGATGAGCTGCTTTTAGGTATTTTAATGTTGCAACGATTTAAACAGTCTCAGTGACTAAATTGACCAGTCTGCTCTCAGTTAAAATAGAAAATAGTCTGAAGGATGACATTTGAGTGTTATGCAAATGTATTAAAAATAGAAAACCAAGAAATCACATTTTTGTAATTAACAATAGCCTTTTGCCAGTGATGCTCAAAACAACAGTTTCCACTGATCATCCTTGAGATGTTGACAAATGGACGCCACCTGTGGTAAGGTCAGTAGATTGGACTGGATTTGGAAAGGTCCCACAGTCAAGCACGAGGCTGGAAAGCACAGTTAGTCTCTAGACTGCAGGTGTCAAACTCCAGTCCTCAATGGTTGTTGTCCTGCAGTTTTTAGATGTGCCACAGGTACAAAACGCTGGAATGAAGTGGCTTAGTAATTAGTTTGACTCCTGGTCGAGACAACAGATAGGATTGTCTAGGAAACATTTTAGTGAGCTCAGTGGCCTTCAACATTTATCAGTGGAAGATATTTGGAACCAGCAGGACTCTAACCAGAGCTGGCTGGGTGTCAAAGGTGAGCGATCAGGGGAGCAGGGTCTTAATCAGGGAGGTAACCAAGAACCCGATGGTTGCTGTCAGAGCTCGAGTTTTCTTCTGTGGAGAATCTTACGGAAAGGACAGCCGTCTCTGCTGGAAAGATAAATGTTCAGAGGCATCGTGGATGGAAATCTGCTTTGCAGCATGTTGCCCTCAGACTGGAGCGACCGCTCATTTTAAGGACAATAACCCAAAGCACACGCCAGTATCTCAAAGTCTCCAGAGCCACTGTGAATGTTCAGGAGTCGCCAAGCCAGAATCCAAACTTAAATCTATGGAGAGAGCTGAAAATGGCTGACATGTCTCCCATCCAACCTGATGGCTGGAGAAGAACTGGGAAGAAGTTCTTCTCGAAACTACCTGAAGATAGGCGAGATAAGCTTATTATAGGGTTGGACAACATATCACAACATAAGTGTTTTCCATCAATTAATTATTGATTTGGTTTTTGTTTTAAATATATGAAATACTGCCAATGACGTGACCCTTTCTGCTTTATGCAAAGTTTTTCACACATGAGAAAGGATGCAAGTGCTGCTAAAGCAGGAACAACAAAGTATTAATAGCTGTCAATACTTAAACAGTTTTCTATTTGTAATGAATTTGCAAAAACAAAACAAACTTCCTACATTTTAATGGGGTGTTTATGTGTAGCACTTATAACTACTTATTGCTTTTAAAAGTATGTGGAAGATTTCAGGAGTTGGTCACTACACCAGCAATGGAAAAAAAAAAAAAAATAGAAAAATAAATAAATAAATAATGCAACTTTTAAGTTTAGCCACTTGTTTATAACTGGAACCACAGAAATATTTACAAACTTTACATGAGCTACAGTGGCAGAAATGGGAAGTATTCCAAATAAAATATGCTCCCAGAATCCAGTACACAGAAGAGAAGGCGCCCCATTAAAAGCTTAAAATGTCGACATGGTCACATTATGTAAACATACTGTAGAAAAGGGTAATAATGGTGAAGCTGGACGTTCTTCCAGAGTGCTGACTTCGTTATAGTCCTTCAATGCATTTGGTAAAGTGTATGTGAACCAGGACATGTGTTGACCATGTTCTAAAAGTATTCAACCCAAAAAAATGCAAACGTTTCCTTCTTTTTTTTTTTTCTCCTTCCCTCTCCTCCCAAACATATCTTGCAGTCGTCTCTCTCTCTCTTTTTTTTTGTTACATTACACATTTCAAAACAGACAAGAGTTTAAATGAAATAACTCCAAACAGAAAACATGCATTAAAAAAAAAAAAGCATGCAAATAAGAACACAAAGCAAGCAACACACAAAAGTAAAAGCCACACTTATACCGACTTATTATAATAATTAAAATGCACACAAAGAGAGGGGAAGAAAGAGGAAGCTGCTTTCTGTTTAGGGTCTCAAGGCCACCTGTTAAATCAGCGCCTGGTCTTGGTGTACACCGAGCTGTAGGCGCTGTCCACTCTGGGACAGAATCGCTTGGTGTGGGCTCTGGCCCCCGTGGCGCCGCACAGTGGACACACGTACTGGCGCAGGTAGGGACACAGAACCTCTCCAGCCTGGTTCTTCAGCCAGTGGGATCCGTAGACCAGCTCGGACTCGCCGTTGTGTTTGCAAAAGCTGCAGAATTTGGGCAAGGGCGGCTCGGGAGCCGGAGCCCTGAAGCGACTCGCGGTGCCCCTGCGGTCCCTGGGGCGACACCCGGGACCAGTCGGCGTCTGCGACGGATCGGCGCCGGCCGACTCCGTCGCGGACCGGAGCGCATCCTCCGGGCGCAGCGCAGCCGCGGAGCCGGACAGCAGGGACTCGCAGGACTCCGCGCTCATGCGCATCGACGCCAAAGTTCCGCCGAAATGATCGGGTTGGCAGCGACGCGCTTTGAGGTCCGGCAGGACGGGATCCCCGGTGCTGTTCCGACGCAGGATCTCTCTGACCGTGTCCGACAGTCCCATGTAGTCCCTCCAGGGCTGAAAACTTTTGCTGTTTGACTCCATGAAGCGCGGCAGGTGGTGAAAGAGCCCCAGCACCAGGCTGTTCATTCTGTCTCCTTCCCTGCTTGTTTTCTCGTCTGCCTGGCGATCGAGTTGCTTTTTTTCGTTCTTTCTCTTCTTTTCTTTCTTTCTTTTTTTTTTTTTTTAAAAAAAAAACAAACCAGAAAGTCGCTAAACAGAAAAACTGCACCTGGGTGCGCACAGACACCTGCGATCGCTAATTAGGCACACTTGTCTCCAGGAGGGCCAGGCGGCCAATCAGGAGAGCTCAAGCACAGCACGCGCGCGCCCCTCGCCCGTCCTCCAATCGTAGCGTACCCCACGCGACGCCCCGGTCCTTCCTGCCGCGCGAGGACATATCTTTATTTTTTGTTTGGTTTTTCTTCCACAGCTCAGTCCCATTTCTCTCTCCTGCAAAAGTGCTTACGTCCTCGCTCTCCGTTAAGTATCCACGTAATCACTCTTCAAAATAAAACACTTTTTTTTTGGGGGGGGGGGGCAAGAAAATTTGATTCGCAGATGCAGTCGTGTCTGAATCACTATGCGGAAGTGCAGGACGCTGTGCTCCCAGGATGGATGATTTTCTCCCTGACCCCCAACCTGGACGGGCCTAAATCCACATGTCCCTAACAAGCTGAACGGGCTTCACAGGGACGAGTTTATTACTTATATGGGATTCTAAAAAGTTCTGACGTTAAGAAAATATTACCACTGTATTTGCCCTTTAAAATTTTGTTTGTTGCCTTTTATTAATATTCCCTCTGTGTGTTGATCCACTGCTAGTCGGGGATTGTCAGAAGATAGCATTCATGCAATCTGCATGATATGGAAATAAAAATAGCACTTTGTGTCCTTCCAGATTGAGACTGGATAATTGTTTCTTTTGCTTTTGAATTTTGAAACGAATGTCAGAAAGCAGTCATGAGACTGGAGGGCCTCGGTCTGGAGACGATTTTTACTTTCAGTCAGGGGCACCGTCTGGGCGCCCCTGACTGAAAGACATATTTGTTAAAACTGTCATTATGTTGTGACAGTATGATATAAAGATAATTTGTGAAACATTATTTCCTCTGTCTTCTCCCAGTATTATCTGGAACACAGGTGTCAAACTCCAGTCCTCAAGGGCCACTGTCCTGCAACTTTTAGATGTGCCTCTGATGCACCACACCTGAATAGAATAATTAGGTCATTAGCAAGACTCTGGAGAACTGGTCTACAGTTCTCCAGTTCTTAATTACCTCCACAAGGAGGAGGTAATTAAGCCATTTCATTCCAGTGTTTTGTACCTGTGGCACATTTAAAAACTGCAGGACAGCGGCCCTTGAGGACCGGAGTTTGACACCCTTGATCTAGAAACAGCTCATCAGAGACAGGAGAGTTTTAGTGCTGTCAATCACAGTCTCATGTTGCTGCTCATCCCTGTGCAGCAGCTAATGCAGCCTGTTGTGAAAGTTCAGTCTAGTTAGCATAGCTACCAATGACAGCAGAAACATTTTTCCTGTAATGATGTTATTTTTCCACTTTAGCACAGTTAGTAATGAGGTTGATTGACAGCACTTAAGACCCTCCTCTTCGTTCTGATTGGTTGTTTCGGTCGGAACGTTGCATTAATTTAGCCAGTAATAGCAGTTCAGGGAGGAGGTGGAGACGGATTGTTTCCACAGATTATATGTCTCAAAATGTCATGTCATGGTGACAAGTTTAACATATATGGAGAAAACATTTTATCAAAGTTATTTACTGCAGCTTGAATAAAATGCAACTTGGTAGCATTTTTTTTTGAGAAGTCTGGATTGCTTCATGTATATTTTGCATGTTGCCTGTGACTTGCTGGAGAGAGATATTTTAGTAATTTCAAACTATAAAACAAATTTAAGCAACCTGCTTGCATACTGTATGTTGGCTGCATGTAAAATTCATGAGCAGTAAATATTGTGCTAGTATCAGTATTTAACCAAAGAAAGCAAGGCCGTTGCAAGCCTTTAAAATTGCGACGCTTTCGATAGATCAGATAGACTCAAAAAATTGTAACAGCTGTGCAGGGAGAGCCCCAATTCAAAAAGTTGAATTGGGGCCCAGGATTCATGGCAGCGCCCCTGCTTTTAGTAATATTCAGTGAATGTCTCAAAACATCAGCCGGCAGTGAATGCATCATGATCGACAACCAGGCTTTAAAACAAAATAAATGCCTTTATTAAATTTGTTAAAAAGACAAATGCTGCAGGTGGAACGTGCTTCAACTGCAGCAGTTTGAATCACGACCAGCTCAAAACCGAAGGCCAGGCTGCGTGTGGTCTCCTGCCAACGCCGCCCTCCCGCGTCTCTGAGCGGTGATCAGCTTCTCTGGACCTGCAGAAGAAGGACATTATTCAACTTGATGAAGATCTGAGCTTAGCCAGATAATTTCATGATGCAAAACTCTTCAAATCCTTCAATTGAGAACCCATTTGCACAGCTGGTTGGTCAGCAGACGGTTGGGGCAAGACGGAGGCCCCGCATCACAGGAACTCAAAACAACGTTTTGCAGTAGAATTTGTACTTTTTCCACATTCTAACTAAAAATCTTGAGGTCGTAAAAAAAAAAAAACAACCCCGAAACAAAACACTTCAAATGCTACATTAACGCCTCTGTAAAGCACTGTACATTAAATTTTGACAGACTTTGTGGTAACACTAACTGGTTATTGTATGACAGATTGAGAGCGGAGTACAGCTGAGGTGTGCTGGGCGTTTGAACTCTGACCCTTCCCTCATGTAATCCATGAGCAGCAACGTTCCCAGAGCCGCGGGGTGACGGACTGATGGGAAGACAGCCGGACAAGTTGGCTCCTCCCACACCAGAGAAATCTGCACCGCAGACATTTGATAGGTGAAGCGAATGTGCTGAACACAAAACATACAAGTACACAGAGTCAAACGTCTCGGTCTGCACCTTCACCCAGTTCCTTGCTCATGATTCCCAACCCTGACTCACCGAAAGCACTGCTGTCCCTCCGGTTTGTTGCTTCTCTTGGAAACAAAGGCGAATCGCACAGATACTGCTGCTTTAAGAACAGGCCCCGTTGCTGTTCAAAATCACGGCGCTGCGGGCAAAAGACATACTTTTGTAGAATGATTTCAATAAGTGCTTGATTTGACAGGCAAGGTCAAATCAACAAACCACTTTATTTAACCTATGGTTTTAATCTACGGCTGAAACGACTAATCATTGAAACAACAGAGTTTAGACCATTTGCTGAAACATATTCAGAGCAGTAACTTGGCCAAAACTACACAAAAAATAAATAAATGCACATTTTGCGTTTAACACCTTTATCTGAAAGTATAACCCAAACCATATTTACAGTGGACTAGTTTACATTTTAAGCAATAAAATATTGTCTTAGTTTAAAAAAAAAAAGAATCTTTTAATGTTTCCAATATTGTATAAAAAGGCATAAATGATAAATGAAATAAAATGTGTAGAGTGTACCTTGATTTTATCTGATTAATCACCAGAATAACCGATTACTGATAATCCCAATTCAACCCCATCTGACCTCGTGGCTCAGTCGAATGGCAGCGTCGGTAAACGCTTGGCGCTCCCTTTCAAAAGTCCTCCTCTGATGAGTCAGCTCTGCCCAGGACATCTGAAGACGTTCCCACTCCTCCAAAAAGTAGGAATCCGAGAGTTCGGATGGGACCGTGGAGACCAGGCTGTCCTACGACAAGCAGCCAGAGCAGGCCTCCATCAAACCGATCGCAGCTCACCGAAAGTTTCGATAAAAAGGCGGCAGATACCTGCAGAAGCTGCTGCTGCAATCTGACCACCTCCTGACTTTCTTTCAGCTCGATCTCCAGCTGAGCCATGAGCTTATCGTGGTCGGTACCAGAAGCTGCTTGACCTGCAGACAGAATCGTGTTCTTGCAGCTTTTGACGACTGGTCTGCTTACAAAACGCCTCCCGAGATTTACCATCAGCCGTTCACCTTCGGACAAGACGCTTTGCAGCTTGTTCTGCACCAGCCTCCAGCTCTGAACCACTCCTCCAGTCAGGTGCTCGCCAAGCGCCGCTTCGGTTTCATCCAACTTTTTCTCTCCATCTTGGGTAACATCCAAAAACTGTGGCAGCCACTTACAAAAAACAAAAAACAAACAAACAAAAAAAAGATTAGTGTTCACTCCAGGTTATATACTTTTTAGCATACGTCATGTTTCTTCAATTGTAGTTAAAAAGGCTTGACCTTGACCTTCCCTGACCTGCTCCATGTCGACTCGCAGCGCGTGCAGCAGCGTGGTGAGGCTGTGGCGCAGCTTCATGGCCTCCCTCAGCTCGGCCTCCCTGCGCTCCAGCATCAGGCGCAGCGCAGCCTCTTCTCGCCTGTCGGGAGGAAGACGGCTGCAGTCTGAAGGAGGGGTCCAACTCAAACGGCCAAAACACCTCAGCGACCTTTGACAAGCAACCGTCCGCATACCTGGCGGTAAACTGGGCCGATTTGCTGAGTTGCTCCCTCTTGCCTCTGCTTCCAGGAGGGACGTTTATTACTTCTATAGCTGCATCGGGGACAAAGATGTACTTAAATCTTATTTTAAGTACGTTTGTTTGAAATGATTCTGAAGTCTCACATGGCCCTTTGTGCCTGTCAGTCAGCTGGGAGAGCCTCTCCTTCAGTCTACTGCAGAGCATCTCTCTGCGCTTCAGCTCCGCCTCCTGTTGGCTGCACTGCAGCTGCAGACGGGAACTCTGACAGGAAGGAAAGCGCCACTTACGGTAAACTCAATCAGGAACTCATCGCTCTCCAAAGTACCGGGCTTACTTTTAAACGCTCAGATCTCAGATCTCCCTGAAGCCTGGCCACATGCTCATCCGACTCTCTGAGCTGCTCCTGTAAGATGACACGGTTCCATGAAAAAGCCCTCTCACCCTTTGACCTTTCACGGTTTTTGGTTTGAGTCCAGGGGGTGTTGTGTGAGATATACCAACGGAGAGTATGGCGCATTTGTTTTCAGTCAGTTTTGCTCTGATTCCCGTAAATCAAACCCATGTTTTTTTTGTCTGGCAGTGTGGCATAAGAACTGATAACAGATTTTACTTTCACAAGTGGAGCGTTCCAGCTTTCGCCATGCTGCTGCTCCTCCTCATGTAAGTGTAAAACCTCAAATTGCTTTGATTTTAGAGACAAGTAAAACTCGATGACGTACTGAAGAGCCAAAATTTGACCCTCCTAGTTTAAGTCAAAGCACATTCATATGTTAAAATGGCTCAGTCAAAGTCCCATTTAAAATGAAACCCATTTAAAAATATGTGGCAAGCTAAAAAAAACACATGTTGACAAATGTCACCCATCCAGTCTGTGAGAGCTAATTCTGCAAACATGCACAGCGTTTAGAAACTATGCATCATTTTCCTTCCGTTTCACAGATGTGTATTATTGTATTGACTTTACCAGAAAACGGAGAAAAAGATTAAAGGCTGTGAAGTAAGCTCGACAGGACAGGTGGTTTGCTTTGACCCACCCTGAGGGAATCTCCTTGCTCTTTCCAGTCCTGTCCGTCAGCCCGCCAGGAAGCGCCTGGGTCCCTGTGGAGATACGAATCTGCAGCGCAACATAAACCAAAACAAAAAACAAAAAAGGGGGAACATTAAAGAATATGCAGTGCCAACATGGATAAAGGCACCCATGTGCACATGAGTGATAAGTTCAAATGAAACCTGAAAGCTCCTGTTTTCCACCAACTTTGCTCTGGTCAAATCTGTACGCCATCTAAATTCACGTTCACAAATTGAACACTTGGCAACTACGAGCAGAGCAACGTGACCAACAAACCACACATGCGTACTTTCCAGGTTAACATGCCTGTGTGGATGTTTCCAGCCGTTAGGAGTCAGACCTGCTCGCAGCTGCGGCTGTTTTTATTTCCAGGTGACAGCACTTCTGCTAATTACCAACAACACACACCAGGTAGGGCATGCTTTGGATTCAGTTGAGAAAGAGGTTTCCTCTAAAAAGCTTCGTTTTCGCAACCGCCTCTCGCTCAGGGTTCCTCCTGAACGCGCTGCAGGCCAAGCCGTGGAAAAACAGCACAAGAGGTCACCGACGGCGACCCTCGTTGCGAGACACGCTCGGCTGGCTCTCTTGGACGTCAGCGTATTCCAACGCATCCGGAAGAGCTGAAACGGCTTTAGGTCGGAAGACTCGCATGAAGTCGTTAAATCATTTTAACAGGGTCAGACGACGACACACGAAAACATGTCATGATTTCTCAGAACATTAAGAGTCGTGCTTCATTGGCTTATTTAACAAAACGGCGAAAAGAGCAAAACACACATGTTGCAAGTATATATATATTTATTTATTTCCTTTCATACAAACACATTACATTCACCACAAATCATAGAGGTGGCAGGTAACAATAATTCTTATGGCTTTGTGCAGATTTCCAGTATTCGACGGCACAAAGCAAATCCGGCCCGTCGAGCTCCCCGCCACAGCGAAGAGCCGATCCAACCGACGATAAAATGATGACTTTTAAATCCAATTTAGTCCAACTTCACTCAACTAATTTGATTGGAAAAGCGTCAAAATACACGCGACTGCGCAGACAGGACTTAAGGACTGTCAAAAAAGCAGTCACAAGTGAGAAAAGTGACAATTTAAAAAAAAAAATTACCTTCTGAATTTTGTCGTGGAAAAAGTTGCAGGCAGCATTTCTGTCGTTTCCTAACCACTCAAACGTTGCACAGAAAACCCCGACAGCAGGAAAGAGTTTTGGTTGATTCCAGCGTGGAAAAACGACGACCGACTCCTTAAATACGAAACAAAACCGAAGGATTCAAGAGTTTGTGCAATGTGAAATAAATTAAAGTTGTTGCCACTATCCAAATAGTGCAAGGCCTTTACGTGTTTTCATTTTAAATAAAAAAGATTCGACAAAAGCACTGAAAAGGTGAGTGAAAGAAACAAAGAGGCAAAAGAGTAACAAAACCAGCACTTATCCTAACGTTTAAAGTATGTCATGTTGTAGTACCTCAGGTTCACTGTGACACTTTTCGCTTCGGTACTTCAATCTTTAAAAAAAAAAAAAAAAAAAAAGGCACCGCAGTGAGTTGGCCAGCAATGTCGTTGGGCGTCATTTCTTTTTTTTTAACTGTTTTACAGAGATAAACGACACACAACAGCGCAGATGTTTACATTTAATATCCCTCCACCGGCCCTTCAGAAGGGCACCGACTGAAAAAAAGCAAACAGCGGCGGCAGTCCGTAAATAGATGAGCACTTAGGCAAAACCAGATTAATCATTAGTCAAGTTAGTGTCAGGAACATCTTCTGCTTGTTCGTTGAACAAGTAAGAGTTCGACCGTGCTTTCGTGTGACAGATTGGGAGATATGATACCATTAGTTTTGGCAAAAAAAAAAAAAAAAAATAATAATAATAATAAAAATAGTAGCTCAACATCAACCCCACGAAAAACCTTCAGCACCGAGTGCGTTTCCCCCTTTTTCCCTCCCTCACTCCCCCCCCGTGAAGAGCTGCAGAACAAGTCTACGACGACGCAGACGAGAGGTGAAGTGAAGCTTTGACGGACGAGGAGTCCTTCATGTTCCTTCTGCTGCTGGAAGAGAGCAGAGAAAAATCAGACGTTTAATGTGATCCAGTCGGACTGCGGTGTTCCAGTCTCGTTTCATCATGAACACTAATACGTCTGTTGCCATAACAGGGCAAATCCCTTCAAAGTGAAAATATCTCGCTGTTTTGCTTGGCACCTGTGGCGTTTCTCAGCTCACATAATGCTGCAGACAGCAGGGAAATCTGTCTGCGCCATTACTGCAACACGGTAATTACTAAACTTTACCCAAACATGTCTTAAGCCTTTCCACATCATGCCTTTCGCATATAGGTTGCTCATAGGTTGCCGAAGGAAGAAAAGTGGTTTATGAGATTTCCTGTTTTGTCATAGAAGGCAAAAGAGCAGAAATGCCACAATGTGGAACTGCTGCATATTTCCAACATGGGGAAGTTTTGTATATATATTGCGGATGACAGTTTCTCATGAATATAATAGCAAATTAAAACAATGCAAGTCTTTTGGTGCTTTTTTTCCGATTCGGGCTCATCGACAGATTGGTCTGGATCAGAAATGCACCTTTTACGATTTTGGATCCGATTTCTGGAAAACTTTGACCTTCCAATATCGACTTTAGCCAGTTCCGATTTCTCTTTGAGAACAGAAACCAAAAACAAAAACGAAGAAACAGGCCTCCTTTTTCTGAGCAGTCTCTATTTACATTAGAAGCAGAGGCGATGCCACGCTCCGTGAGAACTGGAGAACTGTCCCTGGCCAACAGGGTTTTATAGTTCTCCTCAAACGATGTCCAAATAAATCACACCTAAATGTGAGTTTTTTTTATGTTTTTGATTTAGTTTTTAGGTGGATTAGACGTTTTTATGATTTATTTATTTTAGATGAATAAATCACAGCATGATTAGCTGAAGTCTCTGTGTGTATTCTTTGGGTGAAAGTAGATCGGGGTCTGTTCAACGTCTCCAAAAGCATCCCATTTCATTTTAGTTTTGGAAAAATAAAATTGAGCTTTAAAAAAAAAAAAAAAAAGATTGATCCTTTTTTTTTTTTTTTTCTTCATCTGTAGTATAAGGGACAGAAACTTGTATTTAGCTTCTTTCTTTTTAACAATTCAAGCTTTATTTTTGATTTGCCAAAACACACCTTCTTTAAAAAAGGGTAACTTTATAGCACTGCGAAAATGCAGATCTTCCTCCTAATCGTCAAGGTAACACTTGCAAGAGCTCATTTATTTATATACATTTATAAATAAATATGCATTCATTTATATTTAGTCATTTTGAACTCTCATCAGTCTTAGGTATGTATATATATTTTATAAACTTCGTCTTACACAGTTATATTTTTGTTACTGATATTTAATGCCTCAGATTGAGAACCTTGTCAATGAATAAGCAATTTCTCCTTGGAGATCAATAAACTATATTCTATTCTATTCTAATAGTGAAATATTATGTTCTGCCAAGCACAATCAGAGGGTGAACCAGTGAGCTGATGGTTATCTGACCGACAGTCACTGACACCACGGAGAAGGACAGAAATTTACAGGAGACAATGGCTGCAGAAGCTGGCTCTTCAGCCTGCTTGTTAATGTAAAGTTGGGTGGAAGGAAGAAGTTTACGAACAACAGCAAATCTGGGTATTGAAGGAACTACGAAGCAAAACTCATTCTAGAGATTGGGGAAAATTCACAAGTCGTGAGCTGAAGATGGAGTCACATTCTAATTTACAAGATCCTCTATAGATGGCAGATACTTCAGCATTCACACTGAACCAGGTCTGACAGATCAGCATTCAGTGACTCCTTTGAGTGTTCAACGCTAAGATAATCAGAGAGTTAACGGGTAAATACACTAATTTGTTTAGACAGTAACTCAAGCAACCTGTCTTCAATCTGGGACCTTGAGACGAGGGCTGGGCGATAAATGAATAGCAGTATGATCATTATCAATTCAATAAAATATCCAATCATTTAATTTTCTTTTTATATCTACATATATCCAATCATTTCACCGAACTCTGATCCAGTACTGCATCTAGGGAGATGTAGGCAGAGGAAAGGCTTCAGCTTGGTGACATCAACTAAAGGCCGCTTCAGACTTTGCATATCTGATAACTGCTTAAAAATAAATAAATCATAAAAACAACAACAGCGAAGATGAGAAAAACTGTGGCTAAAACAGTAACAGGTCAAGTCACCACTTCAGCCACATTTGAGATAATTAAAACAAAAGAAAAACAAATCAATATGTATTGATATCCACTTTTATGAAACCCTTGCCATGACAGTATTTTTTTTGTTTCCAGCCCTACGTTGAAACAGCAGGGTAACAAATAATAAATAAAATGTAAAGCCACCACTTGGCTCAGCAAAGCGCCTCTCAGCATCTCAAAAGTGGACTTTACCTCAGAACAGTGAGCAGGACTTGGGAGGTCTGAAGGGGTTGTCGCTGGAGGGGACTCCCATGAGGAGGGGGTCCTTGCTGGCATTCTGCATGCAGAAGTTTTTCAGCTCGGTGGCGGCCTGGGACACCTGCGGAGATCCAACAGATGGTGTGTGGGTGTGAAAACACGACCAGCATAAACATGAGACTGTGTTCGTCTGGCTCGGGAGTTTGACTTTTTTTTTTTTTTTTTTTTTTTTTTTACCGCCTCTGCTTTTGTTTGTTTGTTTGTTTGTTTTTTGTTTTTGCATAATATTTGCAAGCAACGGGGCCAGGGATCAGCCGCGGTTGCACCTAAAATGTTTCGTTTTCGTCTATAGGCCCTCTGGTTTCCAGACAGCTCGGCTCGCGCGCGTCTTTAACTGCAAAACTTTGAGGTAGCGGCGAGTTACTGATATTCCAGCGACGCTTTTTCTTTTTTTTAACTGAACTGCCAGCAATTCAGTCAATCGGCATTTGACAAAACCCACTTTTTCCCTGGTTTCTAAACTTGGCCTCGACGTTCCGGAGGAAAGTCTTCCGTGTTTGTGTGTCAGCGGAGGGTCCGTACCTTGATCCTGCGGGTGTTGGCCTCGAACCGGAGCTGCTTCACGGCTCTCTGGGCGACCACCAAGTTGCTGCTGGCGTTGTTGTTGGACATGGCGGCGGCGGCTGGGGTTCGAGAAAATCCAACTCTTGTTTCTTCTTCGGCCTCAACGGGAAGCGAGACCTAAAACTGCTCTACACCCAGAACTGAACTGGGAAGCGGCGCAGGAAGGTTGCCATGCCCACAACTGCGCCGTCCGAGGCCTCCCATTGGCCAGAGCGTCCGTCAACCACGTCATCTTCCCACCGTTCCCAAGGAGACGCCCCTAAAAATACGGGCCATTATTTGAAGTTTCCTCGACAGCAAACAGGGTGAAACGTGACCTTCGGCGGTTGTTTGCCACCTCATTTAACTTTACACCCGACTTGGGACGCTTTCAAAGAACCGCTGCTCTGTCACCTGCCTGACGTGCTCAGGTGAATCCTTCAAACTAAGTCAGAAATGAAAATGAACAGTAATCATTCACAGCATTTTTTTTTCTCCCCCATCAAAGCAGATGCAACTCAGAATCAGCTTGCTTCTCATTTCATATCTATGCAGAACCATTTCATGCCTCCCTCCTGCTATTTTGAACTTACAGAAACTTTTCAACAAGCATGTGGCAAAGGTGAACCACATGATTCAGCAATCCCTCCTTCCTTGTGCCATTGTGGACAATTGACGTCAATACAGACAACGTCAAGTTGTTGTCTGTATTGTTTTGTACCACTAAAATCTGGATAACGTGCAAAGTAAAAGTTGTGATTAAGTCTTTCAACACTTAATTGTTTAATTAACACTCTATTAATTTACTTAAAGGTTAAAAAAAAAGAGCCATTATTGGCCAAGGAGACCAATAAACCTCTCCGGTGTTTAGACACAATGTCAGCGTGTTGGTATGTTATATATCAATTTCTACATGCAAAAAAAGTGACTGGCATGGTGCTTTGTTAATCCAAATCTATCCTAATTAATTAATTAGGTAATTAATTAAGTTAAAAACTAGTGGATTTCAAATATATAGATTTTTTCATGAGAAAAAAAGCTGAAGGCTGTACAAATAATGCCAGTAGAGACCTGCAAGTTAAAAAGTTAACTTGTGTGGCAGACGGTAGATTGCAAGTCATCGACTTTGCAACAGCTCTGCGTCCTGAGTAAGCATGTGGTGACTGTGGAAATGACTTCTTTTTAACAAGAAACTGGCAGCAGAACCAAACCATCCGCCTCGACTGACATCAGGTCACTTTACAGGATGAGAGAAAGCCTCTCATCAAAGCTTTGACAATACATGTCAAAGGAAAGAGTGCCAATTCATACCTCGGTTAGTTTGGGGCTTCTGGTTTCTCTACCATCTTCAGCCCAGAATACTGTTCAGGTATTTAGAAACGTAGTTCTTACTCAGCTCGACTGTGCAGATAAACCACTTGAACTTTACGCAGTTCTATTTTTGCCTGCACACAGCAAACGCCTGCATATAAGTTTGATCAAGTCTGGGGAAGGAAAACTACCAGCCTTTATCCAGCTGCAGGGTTGCCACGACGCACGTGATCAAAACCCAAACACCTCCCGGGGTTTCCGTCTCAAACCAAGATCAACCAGCATCAGGGTTTCTGCAGGTGTAGCTCATCATCTCTAATTATTTATTTCTCCTGAGAAGTCAGTCTATTTCCCTAATTTACTCTTACAGTGAGCAACTCTTTTATAATTGTTTTTATTCAGTTGGACTTTTAATAACACAGCTTAATATACATATGGAGCTCTTTTCTTTTGATCTTCTTTTGCAAATTTTTCATTTATACCTCATTATTTGCAATAATTTCTTTAGTTTGAAGTAGTTAATGTCATACAGTGATACGGTGTCTACTATATGTTTTTCAGCTGTGTGTTTTTTATTCAACAACCCAAAACTTGGAATATTTGTGACCATTAGGCGGTGTTACAGAATAAAGGACGTAATGCCTGGATAAACCATGGCTAATCTTTAAAGCCTACAGACAATGTAGTGTCTGTGCGTATGATTATTGCTGTTGTTCCTGATTTATTATTCTCACTCGAGCAAGCAGCAATTAGCAAACACCTGGTGGAACTGCGCATCTGCTGAGCGCATTATAAGAGATCGTTATAATCTCAGTCCAACTCTGGTGAAATCATTGTTAACGTGTTAACAGAGGAGCCGAGTTGTGATGGCTGCTTGAATGTGGAGTTTCAGAAAGAACTGGAGGTTTTAAAGAGACAGAGGGCCAAATTATTAAGTCAAATTTATTACTTATATAGGTATACATAAGCATTTTATAGCAAATGAATGGACCATATTTACTTGAATGCGCTATAAAATACCACGTCACTGGAAAACACACCATGCTGCCCCTTTAAAACTCTACCAAAGTGGAAAGGACTGACTAGATCCTTCTAATAATCGGCTCATCATCTATGAACCACCAATCACTAATGTTTCACTCCTTAAGCTTCAATTTACAGCAGCATCACACGGCCAAAGTACTTACAGCATTACATATCGGTAAAAGATAGAAAAACAATTCAATTTGACACTAAAATGCAAATAACATATAAATCATTTCAGTTTAATTTCAGTAACAGGATTTTCCCCCAAAACTCATCAATTAAATGCCACATTTTTCTTATTTCAACTGGGCTGATTACTTTACATACGTTTCAAGGAAAAAATCTTGTTATTTCTTCATCCATGCAAATAAGTAGAAAAAAGAAGAAACATGATAATTGAACTTTATCAGAACTTTGTTATTAGTTCTGATAAATTATTAGTTGAACGTATAAACTATTGGTCCAGCGGTGACGGGCTTCAGTGCAGCAAGGCTTGGAACAAAACGCGACCCTCTGCTTCGACAAACCTGTGAAAAGTCAAAAAGTAAACAATTTATTTATTCATCATGGATCATAAACTGCTGATTAAATAAAGTATGTTCAGCTAATTAATCCCCAAATAATTCACATCCTGGCAGGTTGAGATGAGGAAATATTTTCAATCAACCAAGAAGTTTGTTTCAGATAGAAAATGAGAAATAATGAAAGAATGTAAAAGGATTACTGTTTCTGCAATTAGTTTTTTTTGTCTTTATTTCCATTTTGATAAAGCTGGCATGTTTAATTTTAAGTCTCTGCTCACCGGGACACAGTTGAAGCGTATCTGGTCACACAGGCTCACGCGGCAGTGAAGATAAATTTCTCGATATTCTTCCCCCAGCAGGAACAACAGAGCAATGAAACGAGCCTGGAGGGAGGTGCCGCTCTGGACCACTGACACCTGACGGCGATCCGTGGAGCATCTACAAGGGATAACGGAGGAAAACATAAAGGTTTTAACCGTCACTTTACAGCAGACAGTGTTTACTGAGGCAGAGGAGGAGCACAGACTTGTTCACAATGAGGGGGTGTCGTATGGGGTCTTCAGGGTTTGACGTGGGAGTGGCAAAGCAGTTCTCCAGAACAACCGCCAAGTTTGAGTCCAGTTCCTCCACAGAAACGCCGACGTACAACGGCGAGCCCACTGGCAGGGTGACCAGGCCTGGTGGGTAAGTGTCACTGTAGTTGGAGTCCACGAACAGAAACATGAAGGCTCTGGGCTTGGCACCTGTACCCGAAATACACTTATGATCTCCATACTCTGCCTGTGCACATTCTGTTAGCTGTGATTCATTTCCAAAGCACTTCACGTCATCCAGCCATATGCGCCCAGTTCCCTCTCCATAATGAGCAGTTGCTACAATGACTCTTCCGCAGCCCAACTGTCGACACACCACCTCAGCATTAACGTTGTTCCACAAGTCATCACACACTGTCCCCCACTGTCCATCGATAAAGATTTCCTCCATTGGCCAGTCTTAGTGCTCCCTGAGAGCGACCTGATCTGATGTTGGAGGAAGGCTGCAGGCATTCATAGGACCCTGGTCTGTTGGAGCAAATCTGATGCGCTGGGCACGGGGAGCTCCTTGTCTCTTTGTCTCTCTGGTTTCCATCACAACTCTCACTCCCTACTATTGATCCAATGCATTTTGTGTCAGTGGTTAAGACAAAAAACTCGAGCTTTTCCGTCCTTTCACGACTTAACATTTAAATGGACATTTAACAAATAATGACTGGGTTGATGTATATGGATGCAAACTCCTCTGCTCCTTAGGTACATATGAATGACGGTACCTTTCCGGCTTCATCTGAATTTCGCCCATCGTCCGAGTCACGGTGTCTGAAAACCAGTCAGGATAATTCCAAGGACCCCTGACCGAACTGAATAGTTTTTTGTTTCTTCATAGAAATAAAAAAAAAAAAATTAGGGCCCTGTCAATTACAAAATTAATCATATTGTGTTTGTAGCAGTAAAAAAATAAATGTATCTCTCCCATAACAAAAAGCTCACGTCCGTATTTGCACTGAACCTACCCCATTGGATCTGCATAAAGAGGCTCGTTGCTGCTTAGCACGCTTGACGGTGACGGTGTTCAGCAGCAGTCAGAACAAGACAATGCTGCCAAGAAAAACAATAAAATCAGATTTTCAGAAGGAGAGAGAGATAAAAAGACAAGTGCGTCAATTTGTAGCTCAGTTTTTCTGCAAGAGAGGTGGGTAGATAGTGTGACACTATCAACCATTTAGCATTGTTAGCTCAGCTTCAGACTGCTTGCCTCCATTTTTCTAGCATTAAATGAACAAAGAAAAAAAAAAATCTAATCAACCTGGGTACAAAGTCAGACGTTTTGAAGTACCTACTGGTATCAGTTTAAAATAATATGTATTGCTTACTTTGACTAGGACACAAATTTTTTGAAGGTCCCATTTAAACTCTTACAGTGAGACATATTTGACATTTTTATTTCTGAAACAAACACAACAACAACAACAACAACAACAAAACTAATCAAAGAAAACAAAGTTTCACTTTCTGTTTCCTGTTTTTTTTTTTTCATTATTATTTATTTTGTCACCTCAAATTGCTTACCAGTCGTGGGTGGTCTGTTTAGGTTTAAATGTCTTTTAAATTACTGTTGTTTTGTCTGTTTCTTCTCGTTGCACTTTTAAGTTCATCTCATTTTTTCAATGAAGTTATGTGTCCCACATACTTCTGGCTACCTGGTGTCTTGCTCCACCCACACATCTACACAGTTTGTTTTGCATTTATTCATTACTTCGTGACGGATAAATCGGTCGTTCTGGTCGTCGTGCATCCTCCTTACTACTTTTCAAGTCATTCAACAGATCCTTCTGTAGGTGAGAAAATCTAAAAGATAGAGATTAAGAATGAAATGAACTGTGTCATTAATATATGTTAATAGCCTTGCGTTTTGCCTTCTTCATGTAAAAATACCTCTAGTATCCTTCTTTTAAGAATTTATTATAGATACAGATGCATCTCAGTAAATTAGAAGGGATATTCTGACGAGATTTATTTGTCAGATTAAAAGTATCTCTGAAGATGATCATCTTTAAGCAAGTATTATACGTACTTATCATTGTGTGTAACAGTTTCCCTTGAACTGAGATACAGAAGCAGTTTAACTTTTAAATGACATTCAAATTCACAGAGATGATATTGTACCCCATTAAATGCAGTTTTGGATGTCATCGCTTAACACAAAGCAAGTTTATGCTTCTTGCAACTATAATTCTGGCGCATGTGTCTCAGTCATTTTATGTCATTTTGAAAGAGCAATTGCCATGAATTTGCTCTACAAATGAACAAATTCTATGTGGTAAAAAAAAAAGAAAGCTTTTCAGTCTGGAGAAGCTTTTGCAGTAGTTCTCAAACAGATCACAATAAAAACAGCTTGACAGGTTCAACAAGATCCACAATCTTAGTCTATTTTGGATTTTTTTCTTGGTTGAATTCCTTTTTGTTACTTGTACCCATGAACAGTCCTTGCATTCACTACATTGTAATGAAACTGACTCACTGCTTTACATGCTGGCAGCAGCTTTACCACCTTCCCAATAGAGAAACAGAGTGTAGTTCCTGGATATTTCGGGAAAAACAGATGCTTTCTGTTCGGCCAAAACACCTCGACAGTCGAGATGCTGAGGTTGCGGACGTGCAGCACCAAGGTGGTCGTTTCAGCTGGGTGATTCTAACCCTGCATCTCGAACACTGTTCTGCAAAATCAGAACATCTAAACACGGATTTCCAAGGCATTCCTGATCACCACTATTTAGACTACAAGCAGCTCTGCGCAGCTGCAAACCCCAGAAGTGCTCCAAGAAGCGTGCATGGGAAATGAGAGATCGCACAATAAAGCTAGTAAGATGAAAGCGATGTCAAATCAAATATTGTAATACTCACCTTCAAATAAGTTACCCTTTCACTTTAACTTTTCTGCCTTGGTTGAAGATCCTGTGGCGACTTGAGCAAGAGAACTGACCGAGCTTTTCTTCTTTTAGGTCAGTTAGAATTACCAAAATTATTTTTGTTTGCTAAATGCCTCTATAACGAGAGAAAATGCGACTGGTGTTCTCCAATCTATTTTCTTTTTGTTTGTTTGTTTTTCTTTTTGAGAAAACAGCTTGCAGTTTTTCTCAACAGACCTGTTTAGCAACTTGTTAGTTTTTACAGTCTATTATTATCGCTTTGTGTCAACCCCACTCCCTGGCATTGACTGTCAACAGGTAGGCAATGCAAGGGAAGGTGTGCAGACAATAAGCCGGATTTTGTCTGTCTATATACACTGCCTGGCCAAAATAAAAGTCGCCACCTGGATTTAACTAAGCAAATAGGTAACAGCCTCCTATTGGATAATTACTGCAGAGGCGATTATCTTTCAGCTGGCAACAAGTTATTTAACCCCAGCTGATGCAATGAGTAACTCCTCATTTCTTAAAGAACGATGGCAAAAGACACATCCTGTGGTCGTGGAAAAGAAGGGTCAAATCATTGGCATGCATCAAGCAGAGAAAACATCGAAGGAAATTGCAGAAACTACTGGAATTGGGTCAAGAACTGTCCAACGCATCATAAAAAAACTGGAAGGATGGTGGGGAACCATCGTCTTCCGGGAAGAAATGTGGTCGGAAAAAAATCCTGAATGATCGTGATCGGCGATTACTTAAACGTTTGGTCAAATCAAATCGAAGAAAAACAACAGCAGAACTCAGGAGTATGTTTAATTCTGAACCCAAAAGCATTTCCTCACGCACAATGCGAAGGGAACTCAAGGGGTCGGGATTGAACAGCTGTGTAGCCGTAAGAAAACCTCTAATCAGTAAGGCTAACCAGAAAAAAAGGCTTCAGTTTGCTAGGGAGCATAAAGATTGGACTCTGGAGGAATGGAAGAGGGTCATGTGGTCTGAGGGTCATGTGGTCTGAGGGTCATGTGGTCTGATGAGTCCAGATTTACCCTGTTCCAGAGTGATGGGCGCATCAGGGTAAGAAGAGAGGCAGGTGAAGTGATGCACCCATCATGCCTAGTGCCTACTGTACAAGCCTGTGGGGGCAGTATTATGATCTGGGGTTGCTGCAGTTGGTCAGGTCTCGGTTCAGCAACATTGTGTGCCCAAAGAACGAGGTCAGCTGACTACCTGAATATACTGAATGACCAGGTTATTCCATCAATGGGTTTTTTCTTCCCAAATGGATCGGGCATATTCCAAGATGGCAATGCCAGGATTCATCGAGCTCAAATTGTGAAAGAGTGGTTCAGGGAGCATGAGACATCTTTTTCACACATGGATTGGCCACCACAGAGTCCAGACCTGAACCCCATTGAGAATCTTTGGGATGTGCTGGAGAAGGCATGTGCGCAGTGGTCAGACTCTCCCATCATCAATACAAGATCTTGGTGAAAAATTAATGCAACACTGGATGGAAATAAATCTTGTGACACTGCAGAAGCTTATTGAAACAATGCCACAGCGAATGCGGGCTGTAATCAAAGCTAAAGGCGGTCCAACAAAATACTAGAAATGGTCGCCACCGTTTTTTGGTGGTGACTTTTTTTTTGGCCAGGCAGTGTATTTCAGCTTCCAGCTGTTGTCCATCCCCATTTTACCAGCAGGGATATGAGCTTCTGACTTGTGAGCCTTTGTCTTAGCGTCGTCTGTGAACCATGAATTTCAGCGGAGAGAAACAGAGGCCATAACTTGATTTTGGTGACGCCACAGGCATTATATCCCCTGAAAGATATACACAGTTTTATTTGAATTCACTTTAGTAAAAAGTCTGTCACACAGTCATCTTCTCTTGTGCATCTAGTCTCTATGATTTTGGTTGGAGCTTCTTTACTTTATCAAAACAAGTTCGTGTACCTACTCTGGGTGGCTCAGTCTTTAAAGTTTTAAAGTTTAGCCGAGGCCCAAATGTGAATGTATTCACCTCTTTGGCTCTCTGTCTCAGTTATGACAAAAAAACTCGAGCTTTCCCGTCCTTTCACGACTTAACATTTAAATGGACATTCAGCAGATAATGACTGTGTTGAGGAATATGTATAGGAATGACACTGCCTTTTCGGCTTTCAGTTTTTCACTTCTATTTTACACCATTACATTACTTGTAGAGCCGGACTCAATTAGCATTTTCAGCTCACAGAAAACGTTAGCTCACCAGGCACATCGTTGTCTTTCACAACGATGAAAGACAACGATGGTACGACATGTTTTATGACATTGTCATCTGTCTATGTGGAGTCACATTGTTGTCATACCTGCTCACACCTGTCTGCCATCGGTCCTACTTTTTCCCGCTGCAGGCATTTACATGTCATTTCCTGGTGAAGAAAAGCACACATATGTGAGATCTTGGTTTCTGTCTCAGCCTGTAGAGAAAAAATTTAAGCTAAGGCCAGTAAATTTACACTTGGAAAACTATCCGCCCTTTTTATTCTCCTCTTTTCATTTTTTTTCAAATTCTTACCCTTCTTTGTTGTCAAAATCAGGTTGGCCTCTTTTCTTCTCCCCGTGACGCTCAGTGCTGCAAGTTCTCAATTCATTCACATTGCGAATCCAAATGCCAGAAGATGTTAAACATGTTCGAATAAATATCTGTGGACCTCAGGGGTTTGTTTTGTTTTTGTTTTTATAGCTCCACAAGTTTAAGAACAGCACAACTAAAGCATGAAAACAATCAAATAGAAGTGTCATATAAACATTATCAACAATAACAATCTATCCTAATAGGAATAATAATAATAATAATAATAATAATAATAATAATAATGGTTTTTCACCTTCCCTCATGTGTTTAATGAGACGTGTTTAGGTGTTTGCTTGCTGACCTTCAGCATGCTTCGAATGCTGTATCTGGTTTGCCTTCATATCAGCCTTCTGCCTGCTCTTTTGTCTTTTTAAACCCTGCCATCTTGGTCAGTTTGATTTCAGAAGCGGCTGACGGCATTTTTATTACAGCAACATTAAGTTTCCTCTTTCCACATTTAAAATGACTAGAAGAAGCCTCACAGTGTGAACTGAGGGCAACCAGCAGTAAACCATTCAGGACTGCCAGACATACGATGACACAGAGGAAGAAATGATTTTTGGAACGGCTTGAACCTGGACGAAAAATAACAGAAAAATAAAAAGTCTGAATATGTAAAATTTTTTAAATTTGATTATCTACGTAGTCCGTTTGTCTGCCATTTGATTCTTCCGTTGTGCTTAGATGCAGGAATTTGGTAAACAGGTTTGTCAGGTTCCATATTGACGTAAATTTCCCTCATCGCTTGATGTACACTTACTGACTTTTAACAATGACTGTAAAATCCTCTGCAGGAGCTGAACTGTGAAAACTGTGGGACAGAGGTGTTCTGCTTGATGTTAAAAATATGTAGGAACATATTTTAGAGATAACAGCAAGATAAAGAAACTCACAAGTATCTGAAATATCTTACACAACATAAGATTCCTGAAGATTTCAAAAGCTTCAAAAGTTTCTATTTGCTGATTCGGTTCTGTGTTCGTTCTTTCTTTTCCTTCTGCTCGGTTTATCCTGATCACAAATTTGTGGTTTATTATACTATGCCCTAATAAAAACAATTCTGAGTTTATATTTTAGCTTTAAATAAATTCACGGACATGGAATATTTGAAAACAATTTCAAGGGGTACATTATTTTTACAACACTATGCAGGGAACAACGTGTTTTATTTGTCATGGTGGATGATGGGGGCAAACGCAGAAGCAGGAAGGCATGGAGTAGATGATGAAAAAGAGCTAATGAAAACAAATGATGAAGGCTAAAACTATGAAGTCACAGGTGTCCAGGGCAGCAACATCAATCAAAACTCCAAGGGATAAACCAGCAAGGAGACATGAGGAGAGTATGGAGAAACCAGGGGAGTAATGGAAGGAACCAGCAAGGAGTGACTGAAAGAGAGGAGCTTAGGTACTGGAAGGTTGATTGCTGAAACAAAGAACCGGGGTGATTGGCAAATTGATTGCACGTGTGGGGGGAGAGAGGCACAGGGGGTGAGGGGTTGCCAGTCCATCACAGGGCAACACAGGGTCAGAGAGGACAAACAACCATGCACACACACACTCACACCTAAGGAGGATTTATGGAGACAAATCAGCCTAACAGTCATGTTTTTGGACTGTGGGAAGAAGCCAGAGAGAAGCCACACATGCAAACTCCATGCATAAAGACCAGGGGCTGGGAATTGAATGTAGAACCTTCCTTTCTTACCACCTGTGTCACCATACAGGCCCAAAACAAGACTAATCTAATCTAATCAAAATAAGAAATAACACAGAATAGTGATGAAACTAAAATAACTAATAAAGGACTGAACCAAGGTCAAACAAAACATAGCTGATCTATATAATAATGGAGGAATTAAGGAACACAGAAACAAACAAAACCCAATAAAAACAACCTGAAAGTGGAAAGAGTAAAATGACTGCACATGTATTTTATGAATGTATTTTTATTTATTTATTTTTTTTAAATCCTGTTTAAACCTCGCCACAAAGGAGATTTCTGGATATTGTGTCTGGCTTTTTAGACATCTGGTTACAGGATACCAGATGTTACCCCTCCCTGATAGATCAAAGGTCACTTGTCACAAAAGTTTGATCAAAAGGGTGTTTATTTCCTGATTCATTACTTTTAAATGTTTTAATCTGACAGAAAACTTTTTGTGCAGTCTTTTCTTCCATCTTCTCTTCTCTAGCACTTTACAAGCTTGGTGTCACATTTTGGCTCGTCACTGAAAGCCCTCAGAGTAACAAATGGAGACATATGATATTTTACAGCTTTGATGTTTTTTTTTTTTTACAAATTTTTTAATTTTTATTTATTTACATTTTTGACAGGTAAAATGGAAAAAGGTGAAGGCCCTTCAGATTTTTCATGTACTCCAGACATCCCATATATTCCAGATATCCCAGATATTCCAAATACCCCAGATATCCCTGATATTACAAATATTCCAGAGATCGCCGATATCCCAGCGCCGCCATATCCTGGTCCGCCATTGGACTCAAGTGTGGTCATCAATCAACAACCTGTTGATCAGCCAGTGAGCCAGCCTCAATCTGAGAAATATCAGCAATCTGC
>VMRN01000013.1:6930167-6943439 GCA_010277015.1 Poeciliopsis turrubarensis
GGTGTCCAGCAGTATCAACAACCTGTTGACCAGCAATATCCCCAGCCCAGTGTCCAGCAGTATCAACAACCTGTTGACCAGCAATATACCCAACCTGCTGCTCAGCAGTATCAACAACCTACTCCGTTTGGTAAGAGATCAGAAGTCCTCTTCAGTGTTGTTTATTCTGCATTTCAACATAATTTCACCCCTTTTCCTCCAATCATTGCCTCTTTTCCTACATGTGCTGAAATCTTGACCAGTTTATGGTTCATTCAGTTAACTCCAAGTTCAATGTTTTTATATGTTTAGTTCAACAACATGTTCTACAGCAAAATCAGACTCAACCTGGTGAGTTACTTTCTCAGTTAGTGTCTTTTAATTGAAGGTTAGTATAAAGTTTAAGAACGTACAGTAGAACACCCGAGTTAGTGGCGAGTTTTTAACAAAGTGTCATCGACAGCAAACCCTGTGGTGGTGGTGCAAGCAAGACCAACCGAGGCTCCTGGAAGTATGTTGTGTCCACACTGTAAGGTCACCGTTGTGAGCGTAACCGAATACAAATTGGGCATGCTCACTTGGATCATTGTTGGAACACTGTTTATCATTGGGTGAGTAATAAGTTGAAGTATTCTTTTCTAGCCAACGGGTTTAGCAGTGCTGCCGCCCTTGCAGCCACAGGAGGATGGTGATATCTCAAACTGGGTCAGTTTGATAGCTTTTATAATAAAAGGAGAAAATTGAGAGACAAAAAAGAAAAAAAAAATTAGTGCAACCAATTGTGCCAAACTGACATCAAGAAGAATACAAATGAAGTCAGTGCCAGGGGTTGAAATTGGTGTGAATTGGAGCAACGCTCCCGCCACTGTGGCGGGTTGACAATTTGAACAGAAAAATAAAGTACAGTAGCTGCATTCAGTTTG
Source organism: Poeciliopsis turrubarensis (assembly GCA_010277015.1). Lineage (NCBI taxonomy): Eukaryota > Metazoa > Chordata > Actinopteri > Cyprinodontiformes > Poeciliidae > Poeciliopsis > Poeciliopsis turrubarensis. The sequence continues at coordinate 6,931,070 of VMRN01000013.1, forward strand.
AACTTCTGTCCAGGAGAGGACTGACCGTCTGATGAACAGTTCATATCATAATTCATATCAGGCGGCCCTCCTGTCATAAGTTAACAAACCGCCACAGCCCATTGGTTGATTTTATCAACGGACACTGGGCTTATCCAATGAGATCCCTTGGTTCTCCGTGGCCCGCCCCTCCCCTCTAAGGTTATAAACGGCGCCGTTTCAGCTAACGGTCGCTGCCCAGCGGAGTCCGAGAAAAGAGAGCGGACACGAGGCGCGGCGGGTAAGAAAAACTACGACAACAAAAGCTAAAAAAGGCGCACAAACCTATTCAGAAAAATGTGTCAAACTAACCGATAAGTTTACAACACAAACTTCACCCGCTGGAGCAGAGAAGGAGGGGAGTTAGCGATTCAGGGGATTCATTATCGGAGGAGGAGAATGATAAGAGATGACAATAATTGTGAATTTCAATGGAAAACGTAATAAGTAAGAGGAAACACAGAACAGTTAGAAAACAGCTATTGATACCATTTAAAAATGTTTAATAAATCACTAGACACATTTTTAACTCGATACTATCTGGGGCAGTTGTAGTCAAAAGGGTTGTGTTGTTAAATTTGCTGTTAGTAGTTACCTCTGTTAATGTGTCCATGCTTTATGTTAAATTAGTCTGTTTACTTACATATGTATGGTAAACCTATTGTCAGTAAATCAGATTTGACAGAGTTAACAATAAATCACACATTTTATATAATTTGCTTGTACTGGTGGGGTAAGTAACAGAAAGGAAAAAAAAAAAAAGAAGAAAACAGTTGCTGGTGAAATGTCTTGAGTGGATAAAAAAATGTTCTCTACCAGCTATGGTGGCTGATTGAGACCATTTTTTAATTTCCACCCCTGGATTCACTCCTTGTTTGTTCAGCACTTTTCTTTACACCTTCGGTTCATGCACATCCAGGCAGTTTGCTTTTTTGTTTAAAGCAAACAAACCAAAAAAATACAGTAGGTTTTTCATTTTTCATTTTTTTTATTTATTTATTTTTCTTTTATTATACCAAAATGAAAGATGGGACAACAGACCATTATCCGATTTTTGCGCTAAACAAGAATGGAGAATCCAGATCAAGACTGCACACTTTTGAATGAATTAACTGTTTTTTAATCGAGTGGTTTTACTATTATTGCTTTGTCTTTTTTGGTCATATTCCTTGTCCAGGTGTTGGCCTTGCTGTTTGATCCCGTTCTTCGTGAGCGCCTGCAAGGACGTGCAGCATTCCTGCCCGCAGTGCAACAACGTTCTGCACGTCTACCGCCGCATGTGAACCACGATTCACATGCGAACTGCAGTTACTGACATTTTTGTTGCAGCTCCTTTAAAAGAGGACTGTAAAATGAATACGTTCATTAGGTTTCCCTGAACTCTTTTAACAAACCATTGATATTTTACTCTTTATGGTGTCTCATTAACAAATACTTTTTCAACATTTTTTTCAACACTAACCGTTGGCATGAGAATGTGGTTCTGGTTGCAAAAGAAGATTTCTCTTACTTTTAAATAGTGCTACATTTGATTATTGTTGTAACGAATCAGAACATAATATCTACAAAAATATCCTTCAAAATATCTGAAATGTTTAATTTGTCTGTTCATTGAGGTCTTCTTGCACTGTACAGTTATTTAATTGAGAGCTGCATTGTAAAACTACGATTCCCAAAGTCTGCAGGAATTGATGCGGTCATAGAAATAACTGTTTTGATCAGTTCATCATTGGTAGATGTATTTACATGTGTGTTTCTTTAAAGGTAATCTCGTTTGTCATCTTATAAGCAATTGTGTTTCTGTAAGCAGAAGAAGAGACAGAACTGTGACAGTCCAAAATACAGTGTATCTGGACAGACCTGCGTGTGTGTGTGTGTGTGGGCTTGTATTTGGTACAATGTCGGGCCCATTTTTACACAAAATGCTACATGACTTTATACAACTAAATGTAATGACATAATAAAGTGTCGTAAATTCCTAAGAGAGCTTCATGCAGAAAATTTTTGACACTGACATGCAATCCTTTTCAACATGATCAAATACCCACTTAATTGTTGTGGCATGACTGGCACACGTCGGATCGATTCTGTTATGCGATAACAAAAAAAAGAGATTAATATGGAGCCTCATGAGGCTCAGGGCTACATATTGTCACTGGAAGGAGACAGAGTCACTCTGATTAACTGAAGATGTGAAACTGATGCATGTAAGATTGCAATAGATGAATAGATTATACTGCCATCAATGATCAATATAGAGCTTTTGTTTTAATAGCCCCAAACAACAGCTTACTTCATTCAATATTTAGCCTAATACCCTGGGAAAAATCATGTCCGCAACGTAAATGAACAAGTGAAAATGAGTAGTAGGGTGTTTTCTGAGACGTCTAAAATTTTATAATATGGCTGAATGTCGCCATCAAGTGGTCAGGTGCAAGTATTACACCCACTCTTCTGAACAGGTGAGTTCTCTGAGAATGAACATATGGAAAATAACACTGAATAAAACAAAGTTTTATGATCACAAAACATGGGAAGTTTTGTATCCTGCCTTTTGCTTGAGGTAACATACCTCAAGCAAAAGTTCTTGGGGCGAGATTCTTCCCCAAGCCAGGTTTGGGTCCTGCTCTGCCTTTAGTGGTACGTTTTAATGATTCTACAGAGAACAGAAAAACCAAAAGGCACCACGTAAAGTTGTGCTAATCTTTTAATTAGAAATAACAAATAGTGGAGTAATAGTTTACTCTGATGATGAAAGAAAGAAAGTGTTTCGCCACCTGCTCGGCTCCTATCAATCACATTGATCAGGACAGACACAACGGAGTTGGAAGACGTTAAACAAAAGGGAGAAAAGTTCACCTGTTAGTTAGAAGTCTGACTTTGCAATAATATGCAGGGTTTACTTTGAGCTGAGGTTTTGAACCCTCCATCTGAACTCTAATGTTGAGAACGTTCTTTACACCTTCAGTTCTGTTTTCTAATTGATTCCTATCCTAATTGCCCTAATCCTTTAATTATCTGAGGGAAGCCTGAATAAGTGTAAATGTCTTTAAATAAATAGTCCTTTATTAATTTTGTCTCCTTGCCCTGTTTTTTTTTTAAATTGCATCCAACATGTAACAAGGTTAAAATGTGCCTAACAGTTTTTGCCATTTTTTAAATTTTGATCAACATCGTTTCTCCCCCAACAAAAAACCCAAAGGTCAACTCAGAGTCAGTCTACAGTTTTTTTTTTTTTTTTTTTTTTTACAAATCTGCACTTGGCCACAGGATGTTTGCTGAAGTTATTTTTAAAGAAGCTACACCTACTTCTGCATGCCTGTTAGGATGCACCACCTTGTAGCTGTCACACACCGGCAGAGTGTGTTTCGCCTCAAGTATTGCTCGGTGCCAGGCCAATAGGACGCTCTGGTTGTTGTGACTCCTCCGGACCGTCTTTCAAGACATTCAGCAAATCCATTGAAAGGTGAGAAAACCTAGAAAATGCAGATTAGGAGAAGACATGAACATTAAATGCTCTAGTGCTAAAAATATAGCAACAGTGCTGTGTGTCGATCACTTAATCCCAGGCTCTAACAATAAGTCAAAAATTCTCAGTCGTATCAGGATTAGCTTTTATTACGACATACAGATTAAAGGTAGCTTTCTGAAATGAATCTTTAAACATGTAGCGGGCATAAGTTCTCATGTCTGTAAATGTTGTTATTTGTTTGATGTTACACTCTTAGCTTCTGATGTTTTCATTAGCAGAAAAATATGAACGTGAATAAAGCTTTAAAAACATAATCCTGTGCAACAATGTGAACCGAGGTACTGACACAAATGACCTTTTCAATAATATTATAATTCATTAAGAGGCACCTGTATGTGCAATTTTGCACGCATTTCCTACAAGTATAAGGCTAGAACAGGTGTCATGTATCATTGTGAAAGAGAAATGCCTATGTTGTGTGTGGAACAAATCCTGAAGGACTAAAACCCTTTCAGTGTGGAGAAGATTCAGCTGCAGTCTGAAAGCAGATCGCAGTGCATAAGCTTTTCATAAATAGGTGGGGGACAGGTTCAACAAGGTCTGCAATCTTAGGATGTTTTGACTTGCGTCCTTCGCATTCACTTCATAATAAAAATGACGCATTACGTCCAAGTTCTGGCAACATCTGCAACCCCCCAGGGTGTTTGTAAAGTTACACATAGAAAAAAACATAACAGGAATGTTTTAGGTTATTTAGTCCACTAAAATAAATTGGGCTCCATTTTTATCAAAGACGTATTTTCACTATGTTATGGATATATCTCCAAATGTCGCAGTTCCAGCGTTGATAAATATTTAGTTCACAAACCAAACATTCAGCTGCAGACTAAATGTCTTTGCTCACAGCTAAGTATTCTCTTGTTTTGTTAAGTAGACGTGGACTGCCAAAATAAAAGCTGGGTCTAAAATGAACAAGCTTAACAAGGAAGAATGTTGCAGAATTTCAACGTCCAGAAGTGCAAGCCTGATTGAGACGTATCCACACAGAGACACGTCTCAATCCACCTTGCATTTAAACACTACCCGATGTTGATTCAATACAATCTTCAAAGGCGAAACGATTCAAGCGGTGTGGAGAGTTTCGAGAGGCAACGCCCAACACAACCAAATCAATATTTATTGAAATGTTTGACGGGTTCTGATCCAGCGGAAGAGTGACGGGGATTGACTGGATTCTACTGATTGGGACAAGGTTTACGTGCGCAAAACACTCTGCTCCCGTTTGGTTGACGTCATCAAAATGAACAGAAATAGCCGTGGTGACAAAGAACAATGGTTAAAATGACTCAGCTAAGAAGGATGCCGCTGGGGCCTATGGATGAGTCAGCATTTCACCTGCTGGACTGGTTAAGCTGAGTGGAAAGCACCTGTTTCATACCCAAAGAATCCAAAAATTACATCCTGGCTGTCCACTGTGACAAAGACCGGAAGGGCTGCTGTCTGTCAACAATCAACGGCAATAGTCCTGCCATAACTTATGTATGGGATTAGGACTTTGACTGGACCATTACAGAACATCTGCATTGTTGTCTTAAAACCATTTCTGTATAGCTTCAACTGGATGCCTCAAGTTGTTGACTTGCTTAAAAAAAAAAAAAAAAAAAAAAAAAAGCTCTCCGAAGTCAGTCTTGCAGATGGAAACAAATTGTGCCCCGAGATTTTCCGATATTTTGCTGGACTTATTTATTTTATCTTCTGCCTCTGCAGGTCTTCAAGGTCCTGCTCCTTTCACTTAACCTTGGAGTCTCCTTGAGTCTTGATGCGAGTTTTCCTCATCGGGGGAATTCTCATTGCCAAGCTCCCATAAAGCTTTGACTGGTAAAGAACCGACCCGAGGCAACGTATGCTCAGCCTCTTCCATCTCGACTGCTGAAGTTTTTAACCTCTTCAGATCAGTCAAAGGAGTTCTGGTGGCCTCTTTCAGTAGTCTCCTCCTCATAGTGTCAGTTTGTAAGGACGGCCTGATCTGAGGATATTTACACTTGCACCATATTCCTTCTGTTTCTTGATGAGGAATTTAAAGGGGTACTACATACTTTCTCCTTGAGAGACAGAGAGAGGAGCTACACAAGGGCCTCTCACGCTTTTTATCCAACAGAAAGTTTACAACCAGGTCTTTTTCCTACTTATTTGTGTTGCCTTAAGTCACACCTTTGTTGTTCTACTACATAAAACCGCTACCTGATTTACTAAAATGTGTTGTTGCATTGTAGGTGACTCAGACAAGCATTTTTTTTTTATATATACATTCAAATGACACAGCAAATAATTTAACCTGCCCAGTTTAGATAGATATGTCACAGCCTATTTTTGTCAGATGATACTCTTACAGAGTGAATGTGACCTTATGCCGTGTTACGAACGCAATGAGTTTTGTTTTGGAAAGAAGTCAAGCATCACTTTTAAATGCCCCAACCTGATAGACAACTTTTCATGCATTCCTCCATGCTGCACTCAGCCCTCTTTTTTTTTTTTAATCTTTATCTTTTGACAAGCTTGGTATCACAGTTTACTTCTGCTTCTTCAATGAAAGGAATCAGAAGAACCGCTGGACATATTTGATATTTTACGCTTTGTAATCATATTTGCTTCACTTTTTTGACAGATAAAATGGAAAAAGGTAACGGACCTCCTCCAGTTACCGAAGGTACTTCGGAAATTCCAGATATCCCAGCGCCACCGTATCCTGGCCCGCCTTTGGACCCCAGTGTGCTCACCAGTCAGCCTGTTGGTCATCCTGCTGCTCAGAATGATGTTCAGTACGACAACCAGTCAGTGTCCAAGTCTGTTCATCAGGAACATTCCCAGGCTGTTAATCAGCAGAATCCTCAGCCTTCTGCTCAGCCTGTTGATCAGCAAAGTGAACAGCCAACCTGTTCACTCCAGGTGAATATTGTTGAGCTCAAACCTGGAGCTCAACAATATCCCCAAACTGAAGTTCAGCAATATCCCCAACCTGGAGCTCAACAATATCCCCAACCTGGAGCTCAGCAATACACCCAACCTGAAGTTCAGCAATATCCCCAACCTGGAACTCAACAATATCCCCAACCTGGAACTCAGCAATATCCCCAACCTGGAGCTCAACAATACCCCCAACCTGGAGCTCAGCAATACCCCCAACCTGGAGTTCAGCAATACCCCCAACCTGGAATTCAGCAATATCCCCAACCTGGTAAGAGATTAGAGACCATATCAGTGTCATCAAACCTGCATGATCATAAGGGAACTCTAAGTTATTGTGTATCTTCATGTATGTTTTTGCTGTAATCTTTTGATCAGTTTAAATTTGATTCAGTTAACTCCAAGTTCAATGTTTTTATGTGTCTAGCTCAGCAACCGGTTGTGCAGTATGTTGCCACAACACAACAAAATCTTCACTCAGGTGAGTCTATTGTTTGCCAGGTTTGTTTGTCATTACTGAAAATTTGATTGAAGTTTTAAATATGTATACTAATGTTTCAGAGACGGTGATGGGTCTTAACAATATATTACTGAATTGGACAGTGTCTATTGGTTGTGATGTGTGGACTTCATCAAGGACCCAGCAGATTTGCTTTTTTTAAAAAAAAAAAAAAGAATTTGAAAACTTAAAACTGAGAAGGAATCATTGACACTGTGGCTGAACCTTGCTCTGTCCGTCAATGTTTTGACGCATCTTGTCGTAGTGTTGCACCCCTTTTTGAGCTATTTTACGTTATATTGTTTGAAGCATGTCATCTCCCCGACCATCAGTGTTACCGTCTCAGTGTATACCAATGGCGCCTGTGGGTCCAACGGTCACAAGATGTTCAATCCGTCATATATATATATGGACTGTGTGTTTTAACAAAGTGTGCTTGACAGGTAACCAGGTGTTGTTGGTGCAGCACATGCCCACTGACGTTGCTGGAAGTATGCTTTGTCCGCATTGCAAGAACAATGTTGTGACCTCCATTGAATACAAAGTGGGCATGCTAACCTGGATCATTTTTGGAGTGCTGTTGTTTTTGTGAGTACAAACTACCACATAGGAATGCACAGAATGTCAGGTGGCGGGTTCTTTGCAAACTGTGATTCTACTGCCCCCAAGAGGCACTTATGTGCCATTACACATAAACACGGCTTTGCAGAGAATTGTGAACAAATGCAGGCGCTTAAGCATAAAGCCCTGGTACAGCATCCAACTCTTAATTTAGAAAATATAAATTTTCAAGCTCAAGTGGGAATTTTACTTTTTCCCCCCACAACTCAGCAAACAACTCATGGCGAGCCAAATATTTAATGACCGAAATATAATTGTGCTCATGATCAATCACTATTCCTTTTATCCTGTGCTTCACATCAGCTGCTGGCCGTGCAGTTGTATCCCCTTCTGTGTGAATTCCTGCAAGGACGTGCAGCATTCCTGCCCACAGTGTAACAACGTCCTGCACCTCTACAAGCGGAGGTGAAATCCATCAGTGCCTGACACGCATGCTGGACATCCATTAAGAAGGACTGTAAATACATTTATTAAGTTTTCCTCATGTCTTTTATCAAGCTGTTAAAACGTGACATGAACTTGTACAGCTTCACTCTGAATTATGTTTCATTGCTAAAGGGTTGTTTTTATAACTGGGTACGACCGTTTAACTCAAGAGCAGGAGAAATTGTGTTGTCTCTGACAACACAAGCTGCAGTAGGAAACTTATCAAAATGTGTTTGACACTTTAAAAACTGTCACTATGTTGTCACAGTTTAATATACCATGGGGCGTTGTCGTCTCTAGAAATAACCAATCAGAGCCAGGAGGAGGGTCATAACGCTGTCAATCACGCTTGTGTGCAGGATGCATGGTGTGAGCCTTGCTAACAAGGGAAAAACAACTTACAGCTACAGGAAAGCTAATTATCTGTTGACATCTTTGGCTTTGCTAAATAGCCTGAGCTTTTATGACTGCTGACAGGGAGAAGCTGAAGTGTGGCAGAGAGTAAAAGGGAGGCTGTGTGCAGTGCGAACAGAGGCATGATTGACAGCGCTAACTTCCTCCTTCTTGCTCTGATTGGTTGTTTCTGACAGAGTATTTCTGCATGACAGTGGGACCGCAGGCAGGAGGCTATGCTCTACTATCACAACATAGTGACACTTTTAGCAAATTTGTAAAAAAAAAAAACACATCTTCTTGATGAAAGTTACATTACATAAAGCAGATTTAAATGTGAAAGTAAAACTGTGCTCATCATCATGTTATTGAATGTCTCCATAATAGACGGCTTTTGTTGAAATATTGATGTTTTATTGAAACTCTGAGAGAAGGTTTTTTTTATTTACCTTTGCATATACGAACAAATTATTTTATAATTTTTCAACTGGAACATTAGCCAATGTGTTAAACATATCAAAAGATATTTAAAACCTAATTTTTTTTTAATGATTGTATGTTTTTTATAAAATGTAATATGCTCAAATCTTTTGTGAACATTTACTCAGTGATTATTATTCTAGACCATGCATTTAAATAGTAAATAATAATGATTAAATCAAATTCCAATTTTCAAGATGTAATTTTGACTTTTTAGACCAAACATGCTCCTTTAAAATTCTAATGTTTTATGATATTTTATGCGTTGATTTAGGTGAGGATGTGGTTTTTGTTTTCGAAAGTAGACTTCTTTCGACTGTAAATAGCACGTTTCACAATTGTTAAAAAAAAAAACTTAAATGAATCTCATTCCATGTAAAATTAAACAAGATCCTAAAATATTGAAAAAGAAAACTGAAATAGTTTTTTTGTGTGTGTGTGTGTGTGTTTTTGCTTATTGACGAAGGCTTCCTTGCACAGGACAGAGTTTTATTTCACAGGATGGAGAGTTGAATTACAATCTCTCCACGAGTGAATACTCCCCTTCTTCATAGAAACTGGCCTCTGTCTGAACCCCCTGCCCTTTTGACCCGTCTCGTTCTTGTCAACTCAATATCGTGCCTCTTCCCACCTCATGAGTTTCAGGCATTGTTACGGCCTACTTGTGAGAGTTGAGAAGTTGTCAAAATTGATTTAGATTTTGGCTTTCTGGCTCAACAAAAATGCCTCGCACACCAATGCCTCTGTGGACGGCACCTCGTCATGACATTCCCTGTGTCCTTCTTTATCCCCTCATGCAGGGGGTTGGAGATTACTTCTCTCTTAACAGACTTAATTGAATCATGTCTTCCAGGGTGTTACGCAACACTCTCTACTGGGATGGTCACATGGCCAAGGGCTCACCTGTGTTTAGAGCGACCATCTGCTCTCTCTCAATCGAGGTGCCCATTTTCTGCAGCCTGCGTCCCGTCTTCGTCTCCGTTTCGGCTCTTAATAACGCGGCACTTCATCATTCATCAGCAAATATCCCCCACAGTTTAGAAGGGACTGAGAAGTACACGATGTGGGAGCAAGAAGGAGGGGAGTAACGCCAAGATGTGCAAACAAAGTGATTAAAGCCAGACAGGCTGTGAACTGCCATGCTTACGTACTGAGCTTTATTATTTCCTCTTTTCTTCCTGGTGAGACAGGTGCAACAGCTAATCATGCTGCCCCGTGTGTGTGTGGGCGAGCAGAGGTAAGCTGGGACTGCATCTCTCTCTCTCTCTCTCTCTCTGTCTTTCGCTCTGTTGACACCTCCGCAGATTCAGCGTGAAGCTGGGAGAGAGAGAGAGAGAGAGAGAGAGAAAGCAACTCAGACATGCAGACTGCACGAACAGAAAGATGAGGACAGAGGGAGTGAGAGAGAAAGGAGTGAAAGAGGCTGAAGATATATTTGACCGTGTGGGTGTGTGAAGTCTCGAGGCATGCATCATAATTGTGGGTTCTTCTTCTTCTTCTTCTTCTTCACGGAGCAGCTGGACAAGTCACTACATCAGCAAGACAGCGGAGGTCTTTCAAAGTGTGCTGTTGCACTTTTAAGCAGTCAGAGCTGAAAGGAAAGGCAGCGACAAAATGGAAACCGCTTTGTTTCTGCTGCCTCAAGGACTTCATTAAGTGAGAGTCTGAAAACACTCGGAGACTTAAGTCATGTCAAATAATGATGCGTGGGAAATGATGATACATCTGCACTGTGACTAACCCAGAATTCAAGTCAAGAATTCATCGGAGGTGAGTTTTACTTCTTTGTCCGAAATGTGAAACCATAAGAAAGCACCGATTTACAGATGTTGTTTTATTTTGGTGCAAGCTTTCTGCATCAAGGTAACAGTTCATTTAAAGGTGCATCTTAATGCTTTGGTGAGGGCTGGGGAAGGCATTATAATCATTAAATCAATCCTCGTGTGAATAATTATTGTGTATGTATGCGTGTGTGCGTGTGTGTGTGTGTGTGTGTGTGCAGAATGTTGTGTTGTTCTGTGCTTTTAGGTACTGAACTCGACTCCTGAAAAGCCCAGTATGCAATATAACCAGCCCACGCTGTCTCCCATTTCCATGGAAACTATTGCCCAGTGCTGAAACCTGTGCTATTCTGTGGAGCGAGAGTGTGCATGCGTGTGTGTGTGTGTGTGTGTGTGTGTGTTTGAACAACATCACACAAGAGGCTTGTGGAATAAAAGCAGAAATTGCCATTTCCACCATTTTTCTCATAATGAAGATGTGAGAGCAGCTGATGTGCTCATGTGACGCCACGTGACGTGGACCTGAATGGATGAAATTACTTGTTGCTTATCTAACTCTTAACTGTGTCTCTCTTTGCCCTGTTTTCCTTGTTTGTCGCCAAGATGGCCGTCAGCCCTTTTGTCATCTGCCTCCTGACTTTGATCAGTTGCAGCTCGTCTCAGCCCACTCCCCCACCTCCCCGAGGATGCAGTGTGAGCGTGGAAGCCCCCTACAGAGTGCTGTGTGACCTGGAGGCGGTCTGGGGCGTCGTCCTTGAGGCCGTGGCCTGCAGCGGCGGCCTCACCTCTTTGGTTCTTGCCGTGTTGCTCATCGTCAAGCTGCGCGGGGTTTCTGACCCAGCCAGCCGCTCTGGCCTCGGCCCTCTGCTCCTGCTCCTGGGGACCCTCCTCGGGATCTTCACCATCTCTCTGGCTTTCTTGGTGGGGAAGACCCAGGTGCTCTGCGTGGTGCGCAGGGCCTTTTGGGGACCCCTCTTTGCCCTCTGCTTCTCCTGCTTACTAGTGCAAGGTGTGAGACTCAGGAGGCTGGTGGCCGGGAAGTCAAGCCCCACTGGGAGCACGCTGGCAGCGCTGGGACTGGCACTGGCTTTGGTTCAGGGGATAATCTCAGCTGAATGGGTTCTGTTGACTGTCGTGAGAGAGGGTCACCCAGCGTGCGAGTATCCTCCCTTAGACTTTGCTCTGATGTGCAGCTACACTCTGGGCCTGCTCCTCATAGCCATGGGTCTCTCCCTCGGAGTGGTGCTCTGTGGAGGAGAGTTCGGAGAAGATGGAGGAGACGGCAGAGAAGAAGACAGAGAAGGAGAGACAGAAAAGCGACGATGGAAGTGTAATGCCGTCTGGGTCTTTCTGTCCAGTTTGGCGTCCGCATTGCTTTGGGTGGCCTGGCTGGGGTTTTACCTTTACGGCAACCAGGCGCTGAGAGGGAAAGGGAGCAGGGAAAGAGGAGGGAACAAGGATGCAAAAGTATTGGATGAGCCTGCCCTGGCTGTGGCCTTGGTGATCCAGGGCTGGATCCTGCTGCTGTTCCACGCGATCCCAGAGTCCCACCTGTGTCTCCAAAATCCAACGCAATCCGACACGCAAGATTTCTTCGACACCGGCCGCGCGTCACCCGCTCCTCATTTCGGCGATGATCACCCTGCACATTCTCACCAGTCTTTTCAAGAAAACCAGGCCTTCTCAATGGAGGAGCACAGTGCAAGTAAGCCCGAC
>VMRN01000013.1:6943539-7000936 GCA_010277015.1 Poeciliopsis turrubarensis
TATATATATATATATATATATATATATATATATATATATATATATATCTGAAAGAAGTTTTACAGTATGCTGTGAAACCACTGAGTCTGGGCAATCTAAAGAAAAGTGAACGCAGTGAAAACAGTCACCCAGTGCAGGTTCTCTATAAAATAGCAAGACTAAGCAATTTTGAAAAGGTTTGACATTTTCAGACAATTATGTGATCAGACCTATAGCGCAGGTAGACTGACCATTGGGTGGGGGTCAACATTTTTTTCCTTGCAGAATGTGAAAACCATACGTTAGAAGCTAAGCGGATAAAATTAATTATATCCAGTTCAACATCTCTAGCAATTATTGGTCCAAAGTGCCTAAAAATAGACCTCACACAACAAGTGCAAGCCAACACAATGGACTTCTAAAAATAACACTCATCCTCACAGGGAGGAAGATGTTAACACCAAGTAAGCATTTCCAACAGCGTGGTTCCTGCTAGCAATAAATACATGGAGCAGTAATTTAATCTACCAGCTTTTAATGGAGAATGTCAAATTGAGTAGGAAAACAACATAGATCTATATAACTTTGTGTCCAAAAAACACAGCAGCAATGCATTCATAATCGTCATTAAGCTATATCAATGTACATGAACCTAAAACGTTTGCCTGAAAAAGTGGCTTTCTATTTTCACTGAAACATTTCTATCATAAATTCAAGGAGGCGGGGAGATCATTGAGTTTTTGTCACAGTAGCATGTATTTGACATCAGTTCTGCCTGATTACATTTTAATTTTGGATTTTAAGGAAAAAAAAAAAAAACAGCAGGAGCCTATTGCAGTCAAACATTTATATTTATTAGCAATCGCTCCAAGTTTTAAATGCTAATCATTAATGTAATTGAAATAAAGATGCTGTATAGACTGCTTTACAGACTATTTCTGTAAAGCAGAAATAGTCTGCTTTACAGACATTTATTCATAAAACATATGTTTTATGAATAAATGTGTGTAAAAGTTAAATCTGAAGTTTCACACCTCTGAGGTGGAAAAAGGCTCATGCATGTAAAACGTCAGCTCTGTTGCTCGCGTTCAACACAACAACAAACAGATTGTTTGGTAAAAGTATATTTGTGTAGCCGAAATAACTAATCTCATTTTATAAAGTTTAGACCGTAGGTCTGCCTTGTTTTCATCTTAAATCAACAGTTCAAGAAAATCAATGAAGCGGGCTGTTTAAACTTAGCAAGTCGTTATGAATTCTTGGCCATCAATAATGCGATAATCTTCCTGTTGTGCCACCTAGTGGACAGACAACGCTATTTTTATATGTCAGTTCAACAATTAGGTAAAATCTTGAAACGCACAACTGCAGTCAGTTCACAACTCTTCCAGGTGAAAACCACGACCAAAACCACAACGTTGTCTGAAGTTTCACATTGGCAGGGATTTAAAAAAAAAAAAAAAATCTCGTTTCCAAATCAAATAATGCTGATGACAAATGGTGGAACTGTACCTAAACAACCTACAGGCGTTTATCAAAAATCCGTCGGGAATCTGAAGGAATTTATCTACTTACTTTGGATCAGCTTAGATTGGATTATGAAACTGACATCACTGTGTTGTTTTGGGATTTGATTTATTGACTCTAGTTGTATTATTATTCTGTGCTCCTTAGCCTCTTTCTTTAATCACATCAGCCTGGTTTCTGTTTTATGAAACCGAAACAGTTTAAATACTGTGAGCGTTCAGCCTCACAGTATTTAAACACGTCTCCTGCTATGATTCCTCCCATTATGTTCCACTGCTTCCCTGTCCAGTTTTTTTTGTTTTGTTACCAGTTTCTGTGTTTTATGTTCTACCTATCAGTTTCTTTTTTTTTTAATCATCGTTCTTTTCATTAAACATTCATCACTACAAACTACCCACTGTCTCTGCCTTACTGCATTCGGGTCCAACATCAACACACATCATGACAGTCACTTATTTTACTGCAAATCTAAACATATGTGAGCAAAGTCATAAATTCGTGTGAAAGCCTCCTTCATATACAGTTTTAGAATATATTTATTGTAAATGCGTGACTACAGGGAAGGCAGAATATAGAAATGGATTGTTCCCCCAATCTGTTACATTTACATACTTTAGACGGCAAAAACAAAACCAAAAAAAAACCAAAAAAAAACAAAACCCTCATTTCAATTTGAGTCACGTCGAGGTTTGAATATCTCCTTTGTTGTGGCTTTGTGTAAATCAAACCGCCCGTCTTGTGAAACTGCTTATTTTGCCAGGGTCTTCGGGGAAGGGGGGTGTGGCTGGATAAGTACCTGCTGCACAAAACAAAAAAACCCCAATGAAATGTCTGAATATCCACCAGCCTTCACAAGACAGAAATTTGTGAGTCATTCCTCTTCAACTAATCGCTACATTTTTCTGAACCCAGCTGCACTTATCAGGAGTTGATCTTTGATAAGACATAATGCAGACTGCGATGTTGACAAGCATTCTGCAGGAAGCTGCTGGTACGAGGTGTTTACGGTACGGTTGATATTTAGGAATCAGAGTTAATTACAGCAGCAACCAAGTGCCTGATAAGAGTTAAAAGGTGATGCAGCACATTTTAAAACGTGGAAACGTTTTACTGTCAGCAGAATCCTTTCTTTTTAAGTTGCTCCAAAGTTTAAAGTCTCCTTTACGTATCTTAAAAAATAAAACTGGAGTCTTACTTTCTTTCATTATTGATTAAGCTTCTTAAAATGAAGAAAATCAGTTTAGATGTGCACAAATTGTACATAATTTTCATTTCTATCTTTGTGAGAACAGATCCCAAACTCGAGCCAGGTATGTTTTATGGTGCTCCTCCAAATCCGCTGAAAACACTTTTCTTTTGCTACAGTAATGACATAAAATATCAACGTTGCCTTGGAGACCGCAGTGTCTGTGGGCTTTGGCAGTGTGCAGCCGTTCCAGACAGAGAGGGAATTGATAACACAGAAAAACATACAAGACTTCAGAGGGGCTCCAAATTACCTACTGCAAAACGGATTCAGCAGCAACCATCTGTTTGTTTCCTCTCCACCGTCTCGTCTCTCTCCTGCAGCATTTCAGTGCTGCCGAATTTCTGAAGCCGTTCTCACGCAGTTATTCTTAAAGCAGCACAGTGAGTCAGAAACAGGCGCTGAAATAATGGCCGTTCAGGCTGCGTGGCATCCAGCAGGCCGTCGTTTTCAAAAGTGACGTTGGGCTTTCTTTCTGATGTGCTTAAATGTAAAATGTCTGGAAAGTTCATTTTGATGATACAGCTCAGAGGACAAACGCAGAAAAAGCAAAGTGAATCTTTGTGTTCACACGATTCGTCATTTTTGGACAGTTTTACAATAAAATGAGCAAAGACCGCAGCTAATGTGTTACATTTTCTCTTTTCTTTGTTTGTTATGGTCTACTATTGGAAACAGCATAAACTAGCCACTACAGCTATGCTAATGGGTATCTGGTTAAATGATGCTTGTTTTTGTTAGCCATCCCTGTTGTTGCTATTGCCAGTAAATGTTAAGGGAAGTGTTATCTAGTCAGTAAAAACATAAAAAATAAAAAAAATAACAATGCAAAGGGGCAAGAAAGAAAAGGCTGTTAGCAGAGGAAAATGAGAAAATTAAATGGCTTCCTACATGATCTGTGGTCCTCAGCTGACTCATACAACCTAAGGAAGGCTTCATGTGAAAAATGTTTTTTCGTCTGTTGTTGTGGTCCGCAACATTTCACGACGACGCAAATTATGAAGGAAGATTTTTTTTTTTTTAAACGTCAGCATTCCAAGATTTTCATTCAGTCCTTTTTGACTTACCCACACTCAGTAAAATTTAGAAAGACGTTTGTGCAGAAGACCTTTCCACTGCAAAAGTGGTTGGAGAAATTTAAGCTATTGTGAAAGTCAGACTGTTTTGTTAAAGTTAAATAATTCCCAAATCTCTTATATTTGACTGAGCTAAACATCTGGGTGATGAGAAACACATTGCCATGTACTGTTCTTCTTCTTTGCAATTTTAAACAATTATTAAATAGAGGATTTGTTTATGCCATTAATTGATTTTAAAGGGCTGTTTTCTAGAAGAGTTGAATTGTCTGTTTGCAGTTTATGTACACAAATCTCAGTGTTTTAAACCTTTTTCAGGTTAAACATATATTTGAAAAACGACATACTTTATCAATATTTTGCAGTCACTTTACTGTAATCAGGAAGTCATTTGATAAGGATGGAGCGTCCTCCTTTTTGTGTAATTTGTGAGAATTCAACAGTAGTCTGAATGTGTGTGAGGCGCTTTGGGGCTCTCTGGACTTAATAAAGCGCTGTACGAGTACATGCCATTTACCATTTAACTTTATACTCCTGAAACGTCATAATTATCTCTTCAAGGAGGGGAAAATCTCATCACTTGGAAACAAGTCATAATGATGCACTTCATGCTGATGGTTTCAATAAATCTTGCTAAATAATATCCGAAATTAGCAAATTTGATCGCTCACGATAAGGCTCTTGTAGACGTGGGTAGTAATGATCTACATTTACTTGAGTAACTTTTTCGAGAAAAAAAATTGTTTTACAGTATTTCCACTGCAATGTACTTTTTGCTTTAACTTGAATACGGTTATTATGAGCAGAGTACTGCTACTCTTACTGGAGCACAATTTCTGTATACTCTACACACTGTGAGTGACTTCACCAAATGAAGAACAAACATGTCTTAACCAAAAACGCAACACATACAGACAAACATCTACAGTTCATGGCAAAATGAAGCTTCATCTTTGTACTCAAGCTTCATGTTTCTAAAGCTGTTTTCTATCTGCTGAGCCTTTTGTGCCACTTGGAGGTCAACAGTCTTTTAGATTTTGTCACTGAAAGTGTTTTACTCTGTTCAAACACCTATTAACGTCAAATACTGTGAATACTGGGTTCATAAGGTTTATGTGGAAAATAAAAACTTAATTTGGAAAATCGGTTACTTGAGCATTTTATTCAATTTATTCACCCATTTAAAACCAAGTCATGCTTCAAATACATCGAGCTGCACAGGTGTGTTCGAGGGGATTTTAGAAACTCTGGTAACTTTTTTTTTTCTTTGCAATGTTTTGCATCGACTGTTCTCGCAGCAGTCCGAAGTGGAACGTACCACAGCAGCCATGGCAGCATGCGCCCAGGCATCGCCTTCAGAGGTCACGTCTACCAGCCCACTGAGATGGCTTTGGTCATGAACGGCGGCACTGTGAGTATCGACAGGCACAAACACTCCGCATCCTTGAATCTGTAAATATGTCCCTAAATATTCCTGTATCTCTTGCAGATGCCCACAGCTCCCATTAACTACACCGGGAGGCGCTTATGGTAACACAAGACAGGATTACAGTCAAGTCACTTTTGTGATGCTGAAGAGTTTCCTGTTACCGAAGAACAAGTGTTTCAGTGTGTTTGTGTTTCTGCACACACGTTTTAATATTATATTTAAAAGACAACGACAAATAGTATTTCAGACTAACCTTTTAGCTTATTTTACAGATTTGAGGTGACAGCACGACACAAGACAAGGACGGAGCACAGTGGCCGTATTTCCACTGAGGAATACATAAATATGAGGAACAAGATTTATTTGAATGAGAATCTCTGAACGCGTCGAATTTGAACATGTGAAAGTCAAACCTTAACGTGCTGAAGTAAACATCCTATTTCAAGAACCTCGACACCGGTGCCATGGCGTCTGGTTTCTGTTAATAGGTGATGCTTACTTCAATAAAACTGCACTTTTGTCAAACTCAGCCTCTAGGACTTTAATGTAAATGACGAGCCGACAAATCTTGCTTAACCTCTGTGTTGTATTTCAGGGTTCTTTCTTAGTGACCTTCTGACTCGCTGGGACTGTTGGGCACACTTTTATTTAAAAACGTTGGATTATCAGGTGCTGTTAAGGGGTGAAGAAATGTCCCAACTTGGCAGTTGTATTTTAAGTGTTATGCTTTAAGGAAGCATATAATAAAAGCCATTTGATACTGCAATACCTAACCTGCACAGACAGTCATCAGTACAGAGATCGTGGTGGAATTGTGAGATTAAAGATTGTTTAAGTTGCATGTGAAAGCACAATGTGGGGGAACAGTATTTTATCTAAATGTTTGCATTTTACGGATGATTTTTAAAGTATTTTTATTTATACAAACATTTATATGTACTGTATATATATATATGCATATATATACATCTACATACAGCAAAGGAAGTTACTTGTTACAGTGGTTTTATAGTCAATTTATCATCTTAGAAAAATAACTAATCAAATCAGTCACGTCTATTTAAAAGCAACATAAACTGGATGCTGCCTTATTAAAGAAAAATGACACTGATTGCCCTTTTTCTCATGACTCCAGAGTATCTCAGAAACAAATTAGCAATGATCAAAACGAACCTAAAGAGCACGCTAAACTTTTTCTATTGGCAAATTTGAGGGATTTGTGGTCAGCAATTTTACTAAAAAAAAAAAAAAAACAACAAAAAAAAGAAGAAGTGGTTGCATTTCCTCTGTTTGATATTAAAGATGTCAACGCTTAGAACAACCCCAAATACTCCACTGTGTTGTCCTGATAGTCATGCTTCTTTATTTTGCTGTTGGCTTATTATTAGCACAAGCTACACCAGTCAAATCTTATTAATAGATGGATCTCGATGAAATGTTTGCGTTATCTAGAAACTATCTGCAGCGCCTGTTCCAGTACAACACTGAAAATGACATACCTGCATGCGCTCACTGCTCATAGACGGTATGTTTTTGGTAATTAGAAACTTTATGGCTTCCAGCGAATGAAAACCCCAAAATCCAGTTCCAGGAATCTGAACATTGCATAAGACCAATAAAAGAAGAATTTTACTATAAAATCATATCACCTACTGAAAGCTACCGGACAGTTTGTCCTCTCAGCACTTGGCATGAATCGCTGCGTCAGTATGGAGGAGACTGGCCAGCAGCTCTGCTCAGCAGTGAAGGAAGTCCTGCTTGCTCTAATAGAGTCACTTTGCTCTTTTGCATTGTTGGCTGTGGTGTCTCTTAACTTCATGTGCAGATAACTGGAAAGGTTCAATAAACAGTTCGTCATACGTTTATTCCTTATTTTAGCTGCTGGGAAATACACAGATAATGTTTAGTCATCCAAAACTGTGAATTTATAAAAACAAAATATATATATATATATATCTTATGTATGTTGCTTCTATTACAGTCTTATTGTTTTGATAGCTCTAGTTCAAAACAGCTTTTCAAACCGGTACTTCAAAACACCATTTTGTGTACGTGTGAGTAAAGGTTTTTCAGCTTCATCTCCTGAGCGACAGTGGATTCAAGTATACCAAGTTAACGCGTTTGTGTATGCGACTGTGACCAGTCCTTTTTGCTGTAACTCCAATCAGAAATAAGTAAACTTGTCAATGGCTTTGTTTTTGTGTGCAGGTGAGTGCTTGTACATTGTACAAAGAAAATATGGGATCAATATGTAAAACTCTGTCTAACCTGCTTTTTAACTGTCGCTGTAAAGAAAGACTGCTTTTCAGATGGGTTTATAAGAACAGCACTGCCACTGTTTTCTGGCAGCGTTTGAAATGAATGTTTGTAACGTGACTTGCACTAAGTGGCTATTACATCCTTTGCACAGTTTACTGCCTGGTTTGACTTTCTTCTTCTTTGGGATCTGTTGCTTTTAATGTCAAAACAGTTTCCAGGCAGCACTGATTTCCACAAATACAGAAAACCTCAGAAAAGGGGCTACCACAAGAAATGTGCAAATTATTTAACAGTTTGCTGTCTTAACATGACTGAGCAGAAATCTTAACACTGCCGATAATGTAAAGCGTTTCAAAGTAGCTGGAATATTTTTGTGAAACTAAGTCTATTTTGCAATATCGACGGTCAGGAAAAAAAAAGAAAGGGCTGCAGGCCAACTGGCTGCTGTTTAGCCAACTTCAAAATCAACTGAAAGCACAGTGATGGATCTGTGAATGCTGAGCCACATGACATAACACATCAAATCTCACAAAATAGTCCAAAAAAATATCTTCCTGCCTGTGGGAGGGTTTTAAAATTAACCATTCAATACTGAGTGAGTCATCGCTGTGTAAGTGCAGGGGCTGCTCAGGGCTGCAATTTAAAAACTGGACTGCAGCTGGTTCCTGCAGAGCCCAAAGTGCCATTATATTTAGTTTTTTTCAGAGTCTACTTGACGCAAACATGTATTCCACAGAACGAACATCATTTTCTGTAAGTAATAATCATTAAAATGACAACAAACAAGAGACTTGAAGTATTTCATTGTATGTGCATTTGAACTAATACATGAGGTTGAACTTCATTCAATTAAAGTTTAGGAAATATTGAAGGTTTTATCGATATACTATTTTTTTAAAAGTAGCTTACCTGTAGGAACTGCCTGGTTCGAGCACAGGACGTCGGGGGAGAGTTTTACCGGGAACATACGATCCTTCAGGGCGGGGCAACCAAACTACACACAACACCTGTGTTGAACTCAGAAACGAAAGCAAAGAATTTGACTTCGGTTTCTCTTCTCAATGCTCTTCCGCGCCGCACGGGGACGCCAAAAGTATATAAGAAAAAAAATTGCAATTTTGTGACGTTTCTATATGTTGAATGAAAATCCAGTGTCAACATTTGTTCCAGCCGTTATCGAAAAAAAAAGGAGGGCCGCGTTTGATGCGCGCGCACGTTGCTAGGGACGCTCGCTAAAAGGAACGAGCAAGCGCTACTTCCGCCTCGGAGAGTAAATGTGTCTCCACGTGAATTGTCAAAGTGTGCAAAGTAAGTAAGCAAGCAAGCAGCTCACTAACTACGACTTTATAAAGACGTTTGAACTATTGTTAGGTCGGAGTTTCTAACAGCTGGCAGTTTTTTTTTCCATTCTCATGCTTTGTGGCTAACTAACTTCAATAATGCTGCAGCTAGCCAACAGCCAATGCTAGCAACAGCAATGAATGACAGAATAGTCTAGCATGTTCATTTAGTCAGTTTTTACTCGTATTATCCTTTTATCCAGTTTGTCGATTTTTTTCCACTCCGGATTAAGGTTGTGTTGAGTCGACTGTGAACGCGGTTGTTCTGAAAACACCAACTGTTGTCCACATTTCAGACGGATTCCGATGAGGACGTGGTGTTTGTTTCTGAAAAGTCCGCACGTCAACCCGCAAGGATCACAATCACCCTGGTAAATGATGCATTCTAACACCCAACTCTCTTTATATTATGTGTTTATCACACATCAAAATACTGCTACAAGTAATGCAAAGTAGCTTTGACTTAGTTTTCCCATGATGGCCACTTTTTAAAAATAATCTCATAGTCATAGTTTTGTATAGCCACAGTCAGACCGCTAGTAATTAAAAACATTTTGTATTTCTTCTATTCTTTGTCTCTTGACGAGTAATTGAGTATCTTTTTAGCCTGGCTGGTAAAATGTCTGATTCGTCATATAAGTTGCCGGTTTGACATCCATCTCACATTTCCTCCAAGTGGGTTTTAGATTAACACAGTTAAGAGTTTGTTTTTTTTTTTTTTACACAGTGAAACTTCTTATTTTATCCTCTGTACTTTAAGAAACCTTCCGAGGGTGATTCATATCTTAATCAGATTAGTTACCACTCATGTCACATTCAGCTTTCTCTAGATCAAAGTCGGTCTTCTGTCCCTAAATATATTAAAGCATCCGCAAACAAATCTGGCCCCTCACCAGTCAGCAAATCGTTCAAAAGTAAATGAGCCACAGGGTGCTGTACCTGTTGGTAGGGCCACGAAACACAAGGACAAATTTCATCTGTCCAGATAGTCCAGCCAACACCTAAACCCCAGTGCAACATGACCGACTTTGTTGTGGTTGTTTGGCTTCTGTGTATTTACATTTTAAATATGGCAGCAAAAGCATCAAGCAGAATGAAGAATTAAATGTGCTGTTTTCCACATTTTGTCATAGGGAATCCTATTTGAATTAAGGCAGAGTTGCATAAAATTGTGAATACAAACTATTTTCAATGTAAAATCCTTAAGAAACATCAATTCAGGAGTCTTAATAAGCAGGATTCCTAACTGGATCAGTGTGGACAAAGAATACAACATTGATTGAGTTTCCAGACTGTTTTCCTTTCACAGGAAATCTGATAATTCTGCTTGTACAGCATTTGCTCTCTTTTGAGAATGATTTTGATTCTATTTTTCCTAATTCTGTTTTTAATATGTAAACACATTTTTTAAAAAAACAACACATAAATACTTCAAGAATGCATTTATTTATGACAAAACAGCCTCAAAAAACAAGAATATGAAGACTCAGAGTGAGACAACCGAGTTGTAGACAGTTTTTAATTTGAATTAAAAAAAAAAAAAAAAAAAGACTAACTTGCTTTTTGTCAACTCAAATCTTTCTAAAGTGGATCTATTAAAACCCAGGTCTGGTTCTAGCCAGACTTGGCGCCTCCACTAATAATTTCAGAACTTTCACAAACACGCTACGAACTGCTCTCCGGACAATCGCGATTTAGCGTAGGCCAGTTTGGCCCAGGAGACACAAGAAAACTGGATGTTACACGTCTACGAGCGGAGCAGGTTTAACAAGCCCACGCCACACTTTTCAGATATTTATTTGCAAAAAGAAAAAGTATATATCTCACACCCTATTTTGTGTCGACGTGCCTCTTAAAATGCCAATAAAATACATTACGCTTTGTGGTTGCCATAAGACAAAACGCAAAAAGAGGAAAAAAAAAGCATGAGATGAGACACACAGTGCTCCCTGTTTCATTATTCAATCAGAGAACGCATGAAATCAAAACCCTCTCAGCGAACCTAATTCGATCTTTCAGATGTTATGATTTTCACGCCTCTGCAGTCCGTCACACTGCGACTTAATGCACACAGTTAAACTGTGATGGAGTAAATGTAGCTCCAGACTCAGCTTTGCAAACGACACGTATGTAAATGACGCGGTAGTTGTTTTTACTGTCGTTGGTGTTATGCACTCATAGTGAACGTTAAGGCAGATTTTGTCGCTTGGCTGTGCTGCAGGAGAAGCTACTGGCTCTGCAGAGGGACATTGATGAGCAGTCCCAGCCCACACAGCCAGCCAAACCTCTGGTCAGTGTTGACTCCTCCGGCATGTACAGAATGTGTTTGTGAGCCATGTTTTTGTTACGAATCTAATTGTCCCCCTCAAAGTAATAGTGTTATCATTATTTTTTTTGCATGATCTTGTTCAAACCAGACAAGCCACACGATCGGCGCTGAAGCAAAGATGGAGGAGGAGAACGATGAGGCAAATATAATAAAGAAGGAGAAAAAACAGAGGAGAGGACAAGCACGTTCACCAGAAATCCAAATGTGCGCAGCTGAGAACGGGAGCCGAGCCAAGACTAAAAAGAAACGGAAAAAAGTAGAAACGGGGGCACAAGAAAAGGAAGATGAAGCCGATCGGAAGAAAGACAAGAAAAAAAGGAAGAAACACGATGAAGTTTCCTCAACTATTGAAACCGATGACGACGACAGGAGGAAGAAGAAGCCGATAGGGGACAGCGTAATCCAAGCAGAAAATTCTACCTTGAAGGCTGAAAAATCAGAAAAGAAGAAAAGGAAAGGGGAGAAACTCAAGGACAAAAGTGTACAAATCAAACCAGAAAATCTGAAGGCAGTAGAAGACGAGGAAATGCAGATCGGAAGTATTAATCGCAAGAAACCCAAGAAGGAAAAAGGCAACGTTTTAGTTTCGAGGACAGCTGAGACGAAAGAGATAGTTGTAGAAAAGAGAAAGAAAACTTCTGTAATAACTGATGGAGTTGATGAAATCAAAGCAAAAAAGAAAGCAAAAGTGTTGGAAAATGGGATGAAAGTAGGAAAAGAAGAGACAGAGGTTAGCAAGGTGAAATTAAAAAGGAAGAAAGAGAGGGAGAGTAAATCTGAGGGACTTGGAAATGAAATCAAAGCAAAGAGGAAAAGATCGACGGAGGACGAGAAAATCCTCCCAAAGGGAAAAAACAAAGCGATTGCTGTAGAGGAAGACTTAAGTGAGGTAAAGACCAAAAAGAAAGAAAAGAGCAAGAAAGCCAAAGAGGAAGACGGGAAAGTAGAAGCAGAGGACATGGAGCCACAGAAGAAGAAAAAGAAAAGAGTAAAGAAGAATGAGGAGGTGGAGGACAGCGTCACTCCGGCTGCTGAACCGCAGAGCAACAAGCGCAAAAAGAAGAAAAGCTCAGCTGAAGACGATCAGGACATGGACACTGAGGCCCAGGCTAAGGGGAAAAAGAAGAAAAAGAGCAAAGAAGAGCAGGAAGACTCACAGGTGAGTCGAAAAATAACCGTTGGGCCGTTGTTTTTCAATGCCTGATGTGGTCAGTAACCAGCCTGCGTTCGTGTTTCAGGACTTTCCCAAAGGCGATGTCGTTTTCCTATCAGCAAAGAGTGGAAACGTCGACGAGGTCGCCATTAATCCGGTAAAAAACATCCCTCTGCATCGCTTCCGCTGTGGGATTGTGTTCACGAATGAGACCCTTCCTTTGCTTGAAGAAAAGAAAGAAGACATACGTGCAACAGAGAGCATTTTAAGCCTTTTTCTTAAACGACTGATTCAACTTGGACTGAATTATTATTCACTAATTCCAAACTCATTGAAACCCAATTCATGGTTTGCAAAACTTTGTATTTGTTAAAAGAAAAAGGAGGATTCTTAGTGACCCACTATCTGTCTCTCCTTTTAAGCCGGATGAATAATTTCTCTTCAAGCTCTGTAAACCAGAGTGGTTCACTTGTAAAGACTAATTTAGGCCAATATAATTCATTAATATATAAAAATTAGTTGTAATTTTTATATATTACACATCATATTATTGACATATCAAGGCTCAATCGCCCCATCTAATTACATATTACCAAATAAGTGTTGTTTGAAGACTGGTTAGTTTAAAAATTAAGAGTTTGTGACATGAATTTGAACTTTAAAACACGCCAGTATTCCATATTTTGATGTCTAATACGTTGTTTTGGTGACAGGAGAGAAGAAAAGCTCTTCAAATGGAGGTCGAGGAGGCTTCCCAACCTCAGAAACCGGATCAACCTGCAGTCAGTATCAGGATTTTTCTTGAATTCCTTTGATCATTCATTTAAGACTTTAAATGCTTCCATTTTATGGAGTTGTCTCCAGGTAGTTATGATAAAGCCAAGTGATACTCTGGGTGATTTGGGGATAAATCAGATGTTTATTTTGTTGTTTTAGGACTTCTAACCAGTAGAGACCAGATTATTGCATCGCTACATTTCACCAGCCTCATTGGGTTGTAGTAATGAGAGCGTGCAGAACTTCAGATATATTCTTAGTAGAGATTTCATTTTTTTCTTCATGGTAGCTCATCTACACTATAAATACTTTCATCTTTATAACAAGTCCTAGTTGCGGGCACTGCTAACTAAAAAGCTAGTTGCACAAATCTTAAAGGACTATACCAACAGAAGCTAATGCTAATGCGCTAAGTTCAACCATGTTGAATATGTCAGTGACAAACCATATTGCAACTCGGGCCAGGACTTTAGCACATTAATGTCAATGTATTTATTTTATAGACTTTAAAGCGTTGAAAATTGTAAAAATGCAGTTTAGAGAAAGCTAAATGCGTTAAAGGTTTTCAAAATAAACTAAAGCGCTACGCATTAGCTCCCCTGTTAGCGCATTAGCATGAGTGTGCCCGCCACTGACTAAAACGTTTTCCTGACGAGAGCTGCCATGGCAACCCAGCCGAGGCTTCATTCATTCATTTGATGCCACAACACTGCAACTTTCTAGCATGGAGATTCAGAACCTAAATGTTCTTCCTAATTGTCTTTGGAAGGCTTTGGGTCAGTGGAGTACCGCTCAGTTCGACAACTCCCAACAGCAGCAGAAGTTCCTGCGGCTGATGGGCGGCTTCAAGAAGGGCTTCCAGCTGACTGGGACCCCAGCTGCAGGAGCCAACATGGCGCTGGGGAAGGACGCGCAGCAGCATCTGCAGCAAGGGCTTCTGGGACAGTTTGAACGAGCGCACGCACGGAAAATGGACTTCGGTAACAGAGGGGCGGGACTTGGGTTTACGGCACCCTCCAATAAGAAGTTCTCCATCGACATCAATGCGACTCGATCCGTCCGCTTTGAGGACTGACTAGGGAGGTTTTGTACTTCTAGTGTTTTAACAGGGTATTAATTCAACTGGGGACTGCAGTTTATAACTCATCAAAATGTATGTAGTGACTAGTGACATTTTATGAATGAGAAATTTGCGAATCGTATGTTAATGTTACATAGCAGACTGTTGTGGTTTTACTAATTTCTTTGAAGACTGTGATGTTTAATAAATTCTCAAAAACAATCTTGACTTCAGCTTTTTTCCATTTGACAGTGTGCTATACATCTAAATTGGTCTCTATTTTCTTGGTGTGAAAGCCTTTCCTCAGCCCAAACAGCCGTGAACGTCTGGACTCACTGGGCAGAGCAGCAACTTCACTAGCAGCTGACGTTCAATAAAAAGGTCACAGGCGAATGCTCTGATAGTCATTTAATTTTATTCCTGCACATTAGCAGTCAGGGACAGAATAAAAGAAAAAGTTCACTGCAAGAAAAGCAGAAAATCAGGTTTGCTACTGATGGCTCACAGACATTCAGCTGGAATATTGTGCTGGAATCGTACATTGTGTTTCATTGTGTTCCAAGCATGGCAGCCTTTGCTTTGCGCTTTCCAGGTACACTTTAAAAACAAAATACAGGCCATACAACATGGATCATCTTTCTGTAAAGTCTTATTGACAGACCAGCCACAGAACAATAATCTGCAGGAAAGATGGTTACTGCTAATTCATGCGTTTATACAAAAAGCCAACCTGTGTTACAAATATCCAAGTTCCAACCACTTCAAGTTTTTAAGGCTAATTTGTTTCCATTTAATTTTGCAAATTAATAGAAGTTAATGAGGCCTTTCAATATTTTTTGATGGGGTTTAATGGAGTGTTTGAACAACAGACAGCAGTCTAAGTTCAGAAAAGACTAAATACTCAGGAAAGGCCCATTCAGGAAAAACTTTCCACCCTCTTAAGTCTACTCAAGCAGAAAGCTTCAAGTGAGCGTGTTGCTGCTTTATACGAACACATCGCGTCCATCTACCCACGACAGGGTGATCGAGTGCCGAAGTGTCCTTGAGCAGGACTGTCCACCCGATTCCCCTTTGCTATGCTTATTTACGTCTCATATATACGCATATAAAAGCAGTATAAAATGAGAGCATGCGTAAAAGGCGCTCGACAGAACCTCACAGAGGTTAAAGAGGCGCCCTCTAAATCGACCTTGTCTTTGGTTTTTGTGTTACTGTCCGTGTTGAAACCATTAGTGTATGGTTGGAACATGGACCATGTCAACACGTCCTGTGTCACAATGTTGCGACCAACCAAATGAACATAGCACTCACATTT
The DNA here is from genome assembly GCA_010277015.1 of Poeciliopsis turrubarensis. Classification (NCBI taxonomy): domain Eukaryota; kingdom Metazoa; phylum Chordata; class Actinopteri; order Cyprinodontiformes; family Poeciliidae; genus Poeciliopsis; species Poeciliopsis turrubarensis. Next base: position 6,959,030 of record VMRN01000013.1, read on the forward strand.
GAAGCCCGACTTATTTCAGATGGCAGAGATTTCATTTATAATGGAACCGTTCTTAGAGAATTACTCCATTTGACCCCAGATAAAATCTGAACTTTCCCCAGGAAGCAGCGGTCTCAAACTCCGGTCCTCAACGGCCAATGTCCTGCAACCTGCAGATGTCTCTCTGCTTCAGCACACCTGACTCCAATATTTGCTCTTCATCTAATCTGTAGAGCTTCACTGCATGTTAGCGAGGCGCTTGAGCCATTTGTGTCAAGCGTGGAGGACGAGGGACGTGTTTAAAAGTCGCAGGACACCGGCCCTCGAGGGATGCAGTTTGAGGCCGCCGACTGAAAGACAATTATGCAAAGTGAACTTTCACATCCCCACACTGCAACCTCAAGCTTCTGTGGATTTTATTGGCATTTAATGTGATAAACCAACACAAAGCAGTGCTTAATCTTAAAGCGAAATAAAAATGATGCATGGGTTTCAAGATGTTTTCAAATAAAACATCTGAAAGGTGCGGCGTGTTTTTGAATCTCCCTTCCCTTACGGCAATACTTTGTAAAACTACGTTTTTCTGCAATCGTGGAGGAAAGCCCGTCTACCCTTCTTTGCAAAAAAATAAAAAAGATAACAAAAGCTAAATCTCTGAACATCAATTTCAAACCTTTTTAAATCCACTTTGGTTCCAACACATTTTCTAACTGGCCTGTCAGCCATTTACCTCCATTCATCTGCTGAAGAAAAGCACCGCCATAGCATGATGCTGCCACCACCAACTCTTTTCTATAAACTTCTCCACAACCTTATTCCTCGACTGTGTGCTGTGTTCCTTGGTCATCATGACGCTGTTTGTTGACTAATGAACGTCTGAAGCCTTCACAGGACACCAGGATTCACGCCGACATTAAATCACACGCAGATGACCTCCGTTTTGAAGGCGACTTGTTGCTCTGTATTTTTACGTGGAGGTCAAATCAAAGTAAAAGGTGCTGGATCCAAATGTACGCCACACATTTCAGATGTTTTTTTTTTGTAAGCGTTTTTTTTTTTTAAATGCATGTATCATTTTCTTTCCGTTTCTCTTTGCTGCACCACTTTGTGTCGATCCATCTCATAAATTCCTAACTGAATGCTTCACATGTTGCGATTGTTATGTGAAAATTTGAAGCTGTTCAAAGCGCTGTGATTACTTTAGAAAACCCCGGTACGTTGTTGGTTTGGAGTTTTCCGAGTAAAAACTTAATGACTCGCCTTGGATTACTGTACATTTTTTTTCCTATGACAGCTCAAATAAAATGTGACAACCTCACAAGAAATCCAAAATATAAATCCACCCCGGGTTAAAATAGAGGGGGCCGATAATTCATTTAATTATAGTAAGAGTCTCGACCTGGCCTCTGCAGAAGTGGCTCTGAAATTTGGATTTTATAAATAACACAGTTTCAACTTGCAGCAAAGCAAAGACGCTTCTGGTTGATGCTGCCGTGAGACTTATGGATGCAACCCTGAATCCTGAGTTTGGAACAGAAACTTCTCCTCTCTTGGCGCAAAAATTACACTTTTCTTTTGATTCTGTGAAATCTTAGCAACCTCAACTGTAAAACCCTGACCTGACGCATTTCTATAAAGTAATTCAGGGTGGCTTTGAGCGTGCCTGTTGCAGGCCCGTGGGCCTTTGATAAAGACAAACTCCATTTATTTGGAATAAAAACAAATGTCATTAGTTGGAGCTCTGTTGGTTCAATCCAGCACAATGAAAAACGTGCAGAGGTAAAGCCGCTTAATGAGCCGATATGAGAAGCAGCCCAGGAACCGCATGTCCCCCAGAGAAAGAGCGCTGGGAGGCCACTTGACAGAAGGAGTGGTTTGTTGGTGGTGTGACAGACTTTCAGGGTCTCTCAGGCTTCCAGATACTCGGGCTGAACTCGGGCCACTTTACGAAACTCCTTGGCGTTGGTCTGCGGGCACTGCATCTCACGCCAGCTGATGGGAATCATCTGGGCACCTGGCATGTCGAAAACTGTTTTTAAAATGACAGGCTCAACAAACGAGAACAGAGTCTGACAGCAACTGCAGACAGAAAACATCCGGATCCTTACAAATTCAAAACTGTACTTGTTTTCACAAGAAGCAACATCTCGCCTTGACTTGCGCCACCTTGTGTTTATTATCAAAAGCACTGTCAACCTGAAGAGCTGCAGCTGAGCGGAGAGATTTACCTGCTTCGCTGTGGGCCACCACCACGCCCAGTTCGTTCTCAGCTGTTGTCAACAGGTAGGTGGACTGAACGTCCCCCAGCGAAATCTGACATCGCAGGTGAAGGATTTAACTCGTCACAGGTTTATCTGTGTAGCACCATTTATACGTAAAGTCAAAGTGTTTCACAAGAAAATAAGGGAACAGAGAAAACAAAAGCAGAATAATTGTAAAAACGGAAAATTCACTAAAGAAAAGAAACATCGAGATGAAAATGTAAAACAAGTAGTTCATAAATGGTAACGAACTGAGAAAGCAATATGGCGTTCATGGGTGACAGTGGTAGTCATGACAATGATAGATTGTCATAGCTTCACCTCTGAAAGGCATAGAGAAGCACTTTTTCCTTCCACAAAACTTTCCGTAGATGCTTGAATTCAGCATTCTGGACAGCTGGGTTCTTTAGCAACGACTTTTTGTTGCTGTTGTCATTTACCGTCTTCTGGACGACAGTTTTCCTCAAGACAGTAGGATCATGTGAGAAACTAAATCAACATCTGTGTGAAATTAATCTAACGTGCTAGCTCATATGCTACAATTACCTTTTCAAATCTATTCAGGTTTATCGAGATGCATCAACGCGTGGACTGCGAGACTCGTCGCCTGTTTTAGCTGCGGGTTTTAATTTGTGGGAAGCAGTCGCATGCAGTCCAGGAATGTCAGTCAGTAACAAAGAAGGTATCTGAGGTATGAGCTGCATAGTTCCTGCATTCACAAAGCAATTTACCTGCCATATAACCATGTCAGTCATTTGCTTAAAAATAAGGAAAGGATACAACTTTTGCCAGCACAATGTCACCAGGTCTGAAGCTTTTGTATATGTCCACCTACACAAAGAAGAGCGGAAAGTTTTCACTCGGTGCACAGTCACACATGAAGAGAAGGGCAAGTGTGGAGGGACGAGGGAGATCGTCGGAGCGAAAGCTTCGATCGTCACGCACCTTGTCTTTCTCCGACTCTCTCACGTCTTCCTTTCTGGTGGCGCAGAGACAGAGAGAGAGAGACAGAGAGCATGAGCTAGATCCTCAGAAAAGGCAATAAATCAACCAGGAGAGACTTCCGGTTTTACCTGATGGTCCCTCTGAAGCGGTCTTTCAGCGGCGTGGACCCCACGTAGAGGATATGGACCTTCGCAAACCTGGAGTTGATGCCAGTCACCTTTTAAATTGAAGCGCAAAATAGATGTAAGATTACGCGACTCTTGTAAAAATACTTTTGTTTTTGTGTGTGGACAAAGAAAGATAACGTTCTCCTACATATCAAAGTTCTTCGTGTGGTCCAAATGTAAACAGGTTTACTGTTCTCTACATTATCCATCACTGTTGATTAATCTATTTCTGTAACTCAATTGAAAGTCAATCTCATCTTCCAGATGCATCACTAATATGTGATGCATTTTGATTATCATAAGTTAAAGGAAATTTAGTTCCTTTAAAAAGATAAAAATATCACATAAAACCAATAAAAAGTGGTTTTGACAGAGAAATGTTACTATGATCATGTTTTTGCCAAAACAAAATCATGGAAAACAGCTGATGTAACAGACAGTCACTGAGATCCTCCACAACGAGGATAAGGGACCGGGTTCTAAGCATGTTCCTGGAAAATTGAGTGGAAGGACAAAGTGATGCTGACTAAACCAGCTTGTCCATAACAGACCTTGCAGGTGACGATGGCGCCAACATCTGGCAGCAGCAGTGCTTCAGTTTCCCTCACCACTGAGATCACCGGTAGCTGGGAGAGAAAAACACCTCAGTCAACTCTATTACAAAAAATGAGTATTGAAATTTGCTCTCATTTCAATACTGACTCTGAACATACCTGAACATTTCCGTGCAGCTTAATGTTACGAGACTATACTGAGAACTCCACCAAAAGATGTTCGCTATTTAATATTCATCAAATATTAAATACATGCACACAATGTCTCCTGTGCACAACAAGTAAATACAAACCAAATGAGCAAAAATAGTGAATTTGAACTAATTAAAAATTGTTTCATCTGAGGCTGCAGGTGTTTCTATGGAAACAGACTGAAGCAGACAAAGACACTTTATTAATTATGATGTTCTTGTCATGTTTCAGAATTAGTAATTGACAACTGGATGGTAATAATTGTTTTCGGACTGCTGCATGTTCCAAAATGCTCTTCGAATTCATTTCCTCTACAGATTAAGCCACATCCCAACCAGATATACAGGTTGTTTTTCTGTTGCTGATTTGGAGCTAAAATCTTTTTTTTACAAAATGAGACAAATTATTCCACTGAGGTTGTGGAAAAAGCTCTGAGTCACAGTGGAATACATGAAGGTGACACGTTTCTTTATGACAGTTTACAGGAAATGTGGGAGTAGCACAATGTGAACAATAAGTTTCTCTGGCATCGTTATTAAATCCTTGGCTGAACTTCAAAGAGATTTTAAATCCGCTGTTGAAACGGGCCAGACGACAATAAAACAGAAACTGCAGCAACTGTTTAGCGCTGCACCCCTCTCGCAGTGTGCACTAAAACTCTTCGAAACCCAACTAAAGAGCAGAAATGTACCAGCAGTTTGTGGAATAGGGATTCAGTCATAATACAGTTCATTGCAATACAAAGGATTTAGAGGGTAAAAGTTGAATTAAAATGGACGATTGTTTTGTCTGAAACCGTTCCAAGCGCAGTGGGAATCCTGGAGCAGCACACGAAACAGCTGAACAAGGAGTGAAAATGTAATGGTATGCCTCTATAGGAGCTAAAAACATGTTGCAGCAAAGGCACTCACTGGATGACATCAACACTTCTGGCTTTTAAAGAAATAGCAGAAATGTTCCAGGACAACTGAAAAGTTCTAAGAAGAATTACTAATAATATTTCATGAAAGACTAACCAAACAACTCCAGATTAAAAAAAAAAAAATCTCCTTACCTAATTTTTTTTAAAAATACACTTGTACATATTTTCTTCTTCTCGGATGCAAGAATATGTTTACAATGTTACAATACTCGCACTGCAAGAAATTAACAGTTGTGCTTATAAAATGATTTGTTGCCGTCGTGCAACAGACTGACTTTAAGCAAACATTACTTTCTGTTGTGGAAATCCATCCCAAAAAAAAAAAAAGAAAAAAAAGAACGTGACCGTTTTCAATCAGCTCAAAATCAAGTGACACTGCACACTGAGCTGCTCACTTTCATTACTTCATCTGAGCCACGGCCACAAATTTCACACAATGCCCTCATTCAGGCCTTTGTGTGAACCTTGCTGGCGCCTTGCCAAACGTCTGTCATCCGCACCAGCTAACACAAATAAACTCTGCCTCTGCCTTGTGAACCTCACCTCCTCTCCCTCGTTCTTCCTCATTACATAACCAGCCAGGGAGGAGTAGATGTAGCCATGTCGCTGATACACTCCGGTGCCTTGGTTACAGTCTTCGACACTGCACAGTTTCTCACCTGAACACAAAGAGAAAAGGAGTCAGTAAAGGGAACATTTGTACCTGTGGTAGATTTTAGGCTTAAAGCAATCTTTTCAACAATGTTTTCTTCGGCTGGTAGTAATATCTACAAATCAAGGTGATGCAAAGGAGAACTTCCAACCTCAAAGACTTGACGCTCATCACCAGAGATAAATCACCAAGTGCAAACATGAAGAGTTATGATGCTTAGAAAACAATTGCCTGTTAATTATTAAGAAAGGCTACAAATCACATTCGACATTTAGTAAAACGTCGTCATAAAACTCTGCAGTCGATGTTGATACTACTATAATATCGTGTTATTATCACTGAAAGCTCCCTGTATCATTTAATAGCCACATGAAAATAAATAACTTTATATCTAAGAATCTGACAGGGAGCTGACTCAATTTAAACCCGTTATAAATACATACATAAATAACGTTAATCCTCATAATGGAACTGAATGGGGGGAAAGCTGCGGGTGGAGTCGGTGCGTCAAAACAAGAGCGCAGAGGAATGTGCGGGGATGCCTGGGGCGATGGGCAGGGCAGGTGAGACCAAAACAGCTCAACGAAGTCGATTTAAAAACACAAAGCGGTAAGTCTAACTACCGCATATCGCTCCCATCTTGTTGGGAGGCCATAAATTACATTTTGACGCACTTTAAGGCTACAAGAAGAGGCAAGTCTCTGTTCACGTGCGGCTAACTTATAGCCGTTTCGACATGTCTGTCTGCTGCTCCGTTTCGCTTTTCAGCTCCACAAAAGCCTCTCCGTCACCCGAAACACCAGCAGCGCGACAAACACGGTCCAAATTGTCCGCGAAGCTCGTTTGAAACGCTTTAAACGGAGGACTCACCTGGGACACACAATCTCAGGGGCGACATGTTTTCGGAGAGAGCAGAGAGCCGCCTCATTGGCTATGAAGAAGGCTGGTCTAGATTCTGATTGGACGGTTCTCTTTCTTCTTCATTTGTGCCCTTTTTTGGCGATTGGTCAATCAACTGTAGGGCCACCTGGTGGAAAGGAGTTGGAACTGACGAGATCTGTCTGTCCGGCCCTCCTTTGAGACGGTTTTGTCTGGACCAGGGATGAGCAAAGTACTTTATCGTGAAGTGTAAGGAAAATAGACGTTTTGTTTGTTTGTTTTTTTTTTAAATTCAATTAACAAATAAAAGTCTTAACAGAGTGGAAGCAGAGCCCCTGAGTCAATACCTTTCACTGCAGTTGGACTACTTTCAGGGCATCTCCATCAGTTTTAACTTGCAAAGCATTTCACCCTCTGTTATATAGGTAGAAAACATTTGTCCAAAAAGTGAAGCTTGAAGGGTGTGCATACTTTTTTAACAAGACTTTATACATTTCCTCATTGATTGCCTTAAATAGTTAATACATAATATTTCTGATCATTTCTTGTAAAAAACAACCAAAAATATGTATAAGAAAGTTGTGCTGGTGGAAGAAAAAAAAAAAAGACCAAAGGCTTGTAAAAGAAAATGTAATCATTAAATTAGGTCTCAACATTTATTCATTTTTGCCACAGCAAACAAAGTTCACCATCGTACAACAAAACAGAACAATCCACTCATCCTTTTAACAACAACAACCAGTGGGGATCGGGTTCCTGTTGAGCGTCATCTGCAGCCACTGGTCAGATCCCAATCCCATCTCCCTTCTGCTCTCTGGTCCCTAATTTCCAATTTGGTCAGTGCTTTAACTATTCTCGAGAGTCTAATAATGAAATGCATGTTTCAGTGTATAACAGAACAAAGACCAATAAACACAAGCAGAGTATTTTTTCTAAAGTGCACGTTTCGGGTCTAATTGTGTTCAATTTGTGATGCCACAAACATTAAATAACCGTTTTTTGGGGGTTTTTTTCAACTCAATGTGGGAACCGTACACGATTGGTCTTCATTCTGGGCTTCGCCGGGTAGGACGAGTCTATTTCTTGGCTTTGCCCTGGGCAGCCACCGCTTCCATGGCCTTCCTGACGGTCTCCTCGTCTCCCAGGAACTCCATGGGTCCCGTGGGCTTCAGGTTCTTGTCCAGCTCGTACACAATGGGAATGCCTGTGGGCAGGTTCAGCTCCATGATGGCTTCCTCTGACATCCCTGGAAAACAGCAACACGCGCAGAGCAGGAAATACGTTTCATTCACTCGACCTTAAGCAAGGCAAATCTCGTTAAGAAATCAAAGTTAATGTTAAGGCTTCAGTGCTTTATCAACTGATTTATAGAAATGCACTGGTATGTAAAGACCTTTTATCTTCCTCTGCATCACTGTCACATGACCAAACAAAATCCACATGACCAACACGCTCCAGAAACAAATGGCAACACAATGGAGATAAACATCTGTTGTTTTTAAACTGGTCCAGTTTTACTTATCCGGCCAAAACCAATAGGTTAAAAAATGAATTACATCGGCTGATATCAATACATTGTGCGTCCCTGTTAATTTCTATAAACTAAGCATTCACTACACTACCCAACAATGTTACTCACACTGGGTTTAAGGCCAAATCAGAATGAAAATTATGAAGCTTATTTTAATTCATCATTCAATTAAATAACTTCTTATTGACACAGGCTTAATTACATAATTAACTTCATAACAAATATCTCTGGTTATTATTCATGGATTTGAAAGACTGAATTATAAAACTGCTTTGAAATCGTGTTGCAGTTCAAGCCTCTCTTTGAGTTTTTTTTTTTTTATTCTTAAATTAAACTCAATTTTATCGTTTTCATTCAGAAGAATTCCACAAGAAACTTTAACGCAACGTATTTAATGAAAGAACAAAACGTAAGCAGGGGATAAACAATTACAACATCTGGGTTTTGTCTCTATGACTAGTTTTCTCTCCCTTACCCTCGAGATGCTTGACGATGCCCCGCAGGCTGTTGCCATGGGCGGCGATAAGCACCCGTTTTCCTTTCTTGATCTGGGGAACAATTTCCTCGTTCCAGAAAGGAAGTGCCCTGGCAATGGTGTCCTTGAGGCTTTCACAGCTGGGGAGCTGATCCCCCGTCAGGTCACCGTAACGCCGGTCCTGCCACGAAAAGACAAAGCTCCAGCCGTTACAAGTCCCAGGGATAGACTGCACACATTTGTGTTTTATAGGAGAAAAAAAGGCTGCATATAATGACTACAAACTGGAATAACAAAAATACATTTGATAAATGGAAACAACTTTGGGAACAAAAAGAAAAAAAAAAAGTTTTTGCACTGGGATGAGTGGATTTTTGGCTTTATTGAAATTAATTCACTTGGCAAAACTGCAATGGAAAAACTTTTTTTCACCTCCCACAAGTCACGTCATCAACAACCGGATGTTACAACCGGCGGAAAAGACGAAAACAGCGACAGGGAGCGCTAGGAGGATGAGGTCTTTAAATGACTTATCACGTGAGCAAACTTATTTATATTTTAATTACACAATTGTAATAGGAACTCGGGTCATGTGTCCGTTTTCCTTGTTCACCTTGCTGATATTCTGGTAGTAGTCGTGTCCTTCGTCCATGGGTGGGGGAGGAACGTCGAAGGAACGCCTCCAGACCTTCACCTGAGCCTCCCCGTGTTTGGCAGCAGTTTCTGCCTTATTCAGCCCCGTCAGGCCACCGTAGTGGCGCTCGTTGAGCCGCCAGGTCCGGTGGACGGGCAGCCACATTTGGTCGATGCTGTCCAGGACAAACCACAGGGTCCGGATGGCCCTCTTAAGGACAGAGGTGTAGCAGATATCAAACTCATAGCCAGCATCTGAGGGTGATGAGAAAGATGAGACAAGAAACATTTTGATGAGCATTTGACGGTGGGAGAATAAGATTATTCACCTTTTCTCATCTTGTCAAATTCATATGAGGATAATGTGTGACAACTGGTGCGTAATCGCAAAGCAGAAAAGTGATAAATGACATTCATGTCTCTCTATAAATAAGAATCTGAAAAGTGTGGCATTCCTTCGTAGTCCCCTTTCACTACTATACCACTAGAATCAGGTGACCTTCAGAAGTCACCTAAACACGGATGCTAAGCGAACACCTCAGCTGCTTGTTAGAAAGTATGAGTGAACAAACAGCATCACAAAGGCTAAAGAGCAAAGGTCAGGGATAAAGTTGTAGAGAAGTTCAAGCAGGGTTAGGTCAGAAGGTACCTAAAAGTCAAGTAGTCAAACTATAGGGCTGTCTTGGAGGAAAAACCTGTCGTTCACTTTTAAGCTTTACATCCATTACCAAACAGCTAGGCTACAGATCAATATTAATCAAATATTCATCCACTATTTGATGGGAATGGTCCAGTCAAAGCCCAAACTTAAATCCAATTCCAACTCTTTGCCAGGACTTGAAAACATATGTGTTAAGAAATTTAAAAAAAGGACTTACAGCTGTGACTGTGGAAAAACACACTTCTACAAAGTATCGACTCTGGTCAGCATGTGCACACCACACTTTTCAGATTGTAATTGACATTAAAACACCATTCAATATCGTCCAGTTTCACAATTAAGTGTCTGGTTTGTATTGGAAGGTGGCGACCCTTTTACAGGGTGCTGTTGCGCATATTTTTAAACCATTTAAGAGATGAAGTGAAATATTATCCTGAAGGGGAACATTTCTCACAAGATCCAAAGATTATCTTCATGCCACATTTCACTTTCCAAAGAAACGAAGCATTTTCTCCTTTAAAGCCATCGGCCACTTGGTGCTGCCTGACTGTGAGCTCTGGGTGATGTGTTTGCAGGGGAATGTAAAGTCACATTAACATGGGGTGCACGCATGAACACGTGTCCAAAATTCAGTGACTCATGGGAAATTTCCACTTGAGGAGATGCTGAAAATTGAGAAACTGTCTCTTTGTGAGGCACAGAAAGCTCCTTCACTTCTGCACACGTTTTCTTTCAAATACGCATGTACATATTTGAATCAATCCAAGTGAAGCGACTGGTTTAATTTGTCTGACAAGGTCTCACTAAAATCTACTCAGAAAATGATCCTTTTTTTGGTTTAAACACAATGTCAAAATAAAAGGGGAGGAAAGGCAATCTGTGAGGAAGATATAAACGACACAGAAATACGTCCTCTGTGTTTGCAGTTGAATTGTTTAATGGAGTCTCTGGCCTGCCCGTTTCTTCATCCTCCTGTTACATAAGCACCATCTTTTCAGGGGCTTAACCCCGCGACCGACTTACAGAGAGAGAGAGTCCGACCTGCTGACCCTACCTTTCAGGGCCTGTCCTCCCCTTTTCGCCTCCTTCTCTCCGGCCTCGCTCAGGTCGGCGTCGAACCAGCCGCAGAAGCGGTTCTCCTGGTTCCAGGCGCTCTCTCCGTGGCGGATCAGAACCAGCTTGTAGGCAGCCATCCTCACTCCAATGCCCTCTGCGCGGGACTTCCGGTAACTTTGGTTCTTCCTCAAGAGCTGCAGCAACGCCGGCGGGTTAGCCCTGACTCCGCAGCAGCGGCTAAAGAGTTTGTTAAGAAGAAGAGTCGGTATTTTTTTTTTTTGGACAACCCGAAGGGGAAGAGCGTGTCAGTGAAGAGGGGATTGAAAGGAGTAGCGTGAGTGACGAGAGGGCTTCCCTGCGTCTCTTCCGGGTGGTTTCCACCAATCAGAAGGCGAGCTGAACGAGGCGGAGGAGGACGGAGTCAAGAGGATGCGCTCTGCGGCACGTCCACAGACCCAGCTCTGCGTCCGCCAGGCTGACACTAAACAGCTGTAATTTTCATCCAAACATAAAGAAAAAAAAAAAGAAAAAAAACAGGTTTATTAATTTATTAATATCATTATATGCCCATAAATGGTAGAATACTGTTTTTTCTACAACACGGACCGGGCTTTATCAGAGAGTACCTCCAGAACCTTGCAACAATTGATATAATCGATCTGCAGTATTGACCTCAACCCCTGAGACGACTTACAGGATCAACACGGTTTTCTGCAGTGTGTAAGACATCCATACATGTGGAAAATGCTGGTCGCATTACTAAACAACTAGGACTTATCTTGTCCTATTGACACAAATCTTTAGGCACAGTTTATCAGGATTTTGCTTCTGACATGGGATGGCATTATTAGAGGGACGCTGAAAAGTTATTTGAGCAACAGGCAACAATTTGTGAGAAACGTTTGTGCAATACTCACGGTGTACCGCAGGGGTCAGTATTGAGTCATCTTCTAAACAGCAAGCCATGAAATATACTGAAGCGCATCTTGTTTGCACACAGCAGACATTTAATGTAGAACAACTTTAGATGAAATAATTCATGAATCAATTAGTGTGAAAAAGTGTACAAATTAGGACAAATACATTGTACTTTATGCAACTGACGCCGACATGGAAGTACATCTGTCTTTATAATGAATAAAAGTCTATTGAATGTATTTAAATCTGGGCCTGTTGTTGAGCAGAATCATTTTACAGCAGTGTTGTGCAGTGATTCCCCTGTATTTATAGTATCAATGGTTCATTGCAATATGTAAGCGATAGAAAACAAGAATAAGAATCATAAATCAAGTAAGGTTTCATCAGCAGTGTCTGCGTCTCACTGCAAAAAATGTAAAACTGCTTCTTGCAGTTATTTCATGAATATATCGGGCTCAGCTGGAATTTCAGAGAAATCCAGGTGCTTCAGATCTAATTTAGTTGAAATGAATCACAAAATGTTTCACAAGGGCCTTTTGGTAGACATAATTGATTAGATTGACTACACTCACATGGATTTTGTGCGCAGGGTGACTGCATCCAATCAGAATTTGTAATTAGGTTACTGACAGAAGGGTTTCAACGCTGATTGGTTGCAGATCAAAACACTCAACAGGTCCCGCCTCTTCCCGGAAGATGACAGTCATCTGATTTTGTTAGCCAGCCTCAGAGCTAACCAGCAAAACTACTGTCCTGCCTTTTGTTTTTCTTCCTTTTCGTCCTCTTTCTCCGTTTCTGTCGTCTCTTAGCAGAGGATAAAATAACTCCTCAGCTACTCTTCGAGCCATGGACGAGACAAGTCCGCTTGTCTCTCCGCTCCGGGACTCCGGGGATTTCAGCTACACGGAGCCCAACAGCCCCCGAGGCGCCTTCGGGAGCACGCCGGGCTCCGTGGTGCGCATCCCGGCCGGGAGCGGGGAGAGACAGCCGCTCCTGTCCGACAGGGACCGCACTTCTCGGGAGCCGCACAGGAACGAGTTCCCGGAAGATCCCGAGTTCAGGGAGATCATCCGCAAGGCCGAACGAGCCATAGAGGAAGGGATCTACCCAGAGAGGATCTACCAGGGCTCCAGTGGAAGCTATTTTGTCAAAGACTCTCAGGGGGTAAGAGGAGCGGCTTCACATGTTTCACATCTACATCCTTGGGTCACTTAAAGGTTCCCAGAGGGGTCTCCTCTCCCAATCTGACAGAGTTGGGGTTCAGCTTGAAGATCTCTGTGGTCCTGACAAATATCTGCATGTGAATTGAGACATAGTTGTGGTCGATTGTTGATAAAGGCCTTCTCTGACAATGCGGTGATGACTTGGCAGATGGACTATAACACATTTAAACACAACACAACACACACACACACACACACACACACACACACACTTTTACCCAGTCAACACATTTATGCCGAGTGTAACATGTAACAGCCCCTCCACAGCATCATTGGGAAAAGAGAGTTTATTTTTTCTTCTCGTACGTATTTGCATTTTATAGACAAAGAGCAGATCCTTGCTAAAGTGTGCTCCAGTTTACTATAGTAGCTAAATCCACTTTCAAAACAAAGAGAGAGTATTCAAAGATCACATTATGACAGGCTGCTGATGAAACGAGACCCATTCAAAAATGTCCCATTGAGCAAAAGTGTTGCAAAATAAGTTATCTACTGTCTTAAAATTTCAATTCAAAAACACTTTATTTAAGCCAAAGGGAAATCAAATGTTGCCGTAACTCATGTAATCCATACGTCTTCAAAGAGTCATTGCAGATTGTGGGCAGGAAAGATCTCCAGTAGCACTCAGTCTTACAACTACTCAGAAAAGGCCTCTGACTGAAGACTGTTGCTTTATGTTGGTCGCATGACTATCATGACAAGCGAGCAGCTCGTTATCGGGGCAGCAGAGACGATTATCCACAGCAACATGTCCTGGGTGACTCTACCAGCTGATTGCAAGCGCTGCTCATCCTTCTCTTTTGCTTTTGCTGCTCCTTTTGTTGGTCTTTACAATATTAATCTCACTGTCTTGCTTTTTCAAGGTTGAAACATTGTAAAGGTAGGTTCCAGACTCCTAAAAGGCTTCTGAGACACAATACTAATGCACGTTTGGACTAAGCCAGCGTTGCGGTTTATTCTGGTATCGGTCTTTTAGGTTCAAACTAGTTTGAAACCAATCTTTTGCTGGGATAGTCGGTCTGCTCTTACTTGCTTAACAGACCCGCAACTAATCATCTGTAGTTTCAGATAGTGTTAGTGATCGATTGCGCAACTTGTTTCCAAGCATTGACTGTGCATTTCTTTTTTTAACTGAAAGTTTTTCTAAACAGACGCGTTAGGCTTTCGTACAAGCTAGAAAAAAGTATTCTTTTGTTGTTCAGCCGACGGATCATGCAGCAACACGTCGTGGTGACAACGTGATGACATTTTTGTAGTTTTGAAACTGTAAACTTCTTATCTTTGGCATACCGTGATACTGATAACGGCTGAAGTCCTTTTTAAAATGCTCTCATCGCTTGAGTTTGACTGTGCAGACAGATGCTAGTCATTTCAGGCTCATATGCCTTTGAAAAAGTCGCGTGTCAGTGCTTGTTCCATCACATCGAACAAGCACGCTGAAATCAGTAGTTTACTTTAGTCGTTCTCTTTGATCCCCATTTGGAGCAAAAATGTTGAACTCGCATGTCTTCTTTGCTGTAGCAGGAACTCTACAAATTGATGCACGGTGACTCGGATGAAAACCAAGTCACCATGGAGCGGTTAGAGAGCGTTCCTCTTCAAATAAGTACTTTAAACCTCCCTGGTGGCCACTAGATTTAATGAAGGACCTTGAGCCACTCACATGCCTGGCCTTTCCTAATATGTCCTCATCAGTGTGTCCAATGTTGTGCAAAAGAGGAGGAAAGAAAAAAAAAAAAACGACAACAAAAAAAGCAGAAGTCTCTTTTTGAAGTTCACATTTAGATCCTCAGTTTCAGTCTATTCGACACAAAAAGAACCGCAGCCTTTCATTTACCTCCCTCATTTCGACTTGAGGCAGTTTAAAACAGAAAAGGCCATTGTGGGCGAACCGGAGGAGATTTTTACTCTACGCAGCGACCTCCTGCCATTGACCCCCACCGCTGCGCTTTCTTAAGTTAGTCACCGCTGTGCTAAGTAGTCATGCGCTACTTCTCTCTGAGGATTTTTTTTCATTGTAATTGGTGGGAGTGTGTGTAATACAAGAGACATGTGATTTCTATATTGAACTGTGAAATCACGGCACATCCCAAATCTGCCCTCCTCTTGTCAAACTTCCTGTCCTCTTATCTGTTTTTTTTTTTTTATTTAAGGGAGCTCATTTGGGAGCCGTTTGTAGTTTTAATTTGTGTACTTTTAATTTGCTTAACCCATGTTACATTAACAAATTTAAACGCACTTGTTTGGATTTTATGCAAGTGGTGCATATTTAGGAAGTGAAATCCTAAACAGGGATTTTACCCTTTTGTCTGAGTTCATGCTAAGTCAGAATGGATAGAAAGTAACAATTTTCAGGTTTTTCATGCCACACTTTCCAGAAATGTCTTTGTAAATGTAATTTAAATGTAAACTTAACATTGTTGCACTGTGTTGGTCTGTAACGTAAAATCCCAGTAAGACACAATGAAGTTTGTTGCAATGTGTAATGACGCTCAGTGCCGTATTCGTTGTTTTAGCGTGCATTTCTGACTAATGTTAGACTCGTCTGTTCTCAGTTTAAACTGGTTCAAAATACAAACTTTTTTTTTTTTTTTTCCCTCATTGTCTTTGCAGAAAATTATTGGCGTCTTCAAGCCAAAAAATGAAGAACCGTATGGCCAGCTGAATCCCAAGTGGACGAAGTGGCTCCAGAAGCTGTGCTGTCCTTGCTGCTTTGGCCGCGACTGTTTGGTTCTGAACCAAGGCTACCTCTCGGAGGCCGGGGCCAGCCTGGTCGATCAGAAACTGGAACTCAACATCGTCCCCAGGACTAAGGTATCTTCGCTCACGCCACTGCCTACATATTTCCCCAAAAGCCTGATTTATGTCAGCTGGCCAAAAGGAGAGTCGAAAGAGCCAGAAAGCTAAATGTTATATTTCTGTTTATGTCTGGCTGCCAAACAGAACTAGTTTTGGATGTATTATTGCATATTTATATTTATGTTGATATTTAGTATCGTTCTCCATGCAGCCACGGTTTAACAGTAAAGAGCTGCCTTTGCTCTGTACAAAATTGAATTACCCTCAGCAGAGGAGGAGTTCTGGGTTGGTCCATATGGTGCCTGTGCTCCATTTTCCTCCACAATACCCTTGTAATTTTTACGAGTTACAATTTATTTATTTATTTTATCTTTCAGTAATTTGATTTGTTCAAAGACTTTAGTTTAATAAATCTGCCTCCACTGTTATAAATGACCTCGCCAAACTAAAATAATCTTATTGACTGCCTAATAAAAATCCATGTGATCTTTCTTGTCTTTCATGAATATCTTGTTGCGCCAATATTTTCCGAGTTATTTTTGCTTAACTAATAATTAGGGCTGCACAATTTGAGGAACGTTTCTCTTATAGAGCTTTATTTGTGAGACAGTGCTGTGGGTATTTAGGGGATATGTGTTTCATTCAACTGGAAACTTGACATTTTATATCCTACCAAAAAAAATATAAACTTTAAAATATTGTTTCCATATGAAATGAAGCTATAACTAGGGTTTAACTGTGTAGATAATTTCCTAATGGCTCTATTATTTCCAATCTGCCTTCAAATAGAAGCCTAATACCGCCCGAAAAGTTGTCAAGAAGTGCCATAAAAGCCTGAAACAGTTTTTTCAGCTGCAATTTCTGAATCATCATTGTCATTTCAGGTGGTGTATTTGGCAAGTGAAACGTTCAACTACAGTGCCATAGACAGGGTCAAGTCTCGAGGGAAAAGGCTGGCTCTGGAGAAGGTGCCCAAAGTTGGTCAGCGCTTCCACAGAATCGGACTGCCGCCTAAGGTAGAAATAGTGATGATTATAGAACTCTTTCTCACGAGGTTTTCACATCTTCAAAGTCTTCAAAGTCACTACCTGCCGATTTTTCTTTTTTTTTTTTTTTAAGTGAATTGCCTACATACTGTAGTTATTTGCATTCATTGCTCCAATGTAAAGATTTTCTATAAGCTGTATTTTGATAAGCTCAAATTCAAACGGCATTTTATATGCACTGAAAATGAAAGCATAACAGCAGCTCAGTGCTCATCAGTATCAACAGTTCGTCACATGACTGCCAGAAATAGTCTCAAGTAAAACCTGTTCTTTTTTTCAAACGGTAATCTAAAAGGAAACAAAAGAAAAAGTGACTTTCAATCTTTCAATGCAAACAGAAACCGGGCCACAACACATAATTGGATTTGAATATTTAGTAAGGTAATGAAATCTGCTGTACATCTATCTGGAAGCTGCGCATAATTTGCTAATTTTCTTTCCCTAGCGCTTTTATTTTCTTCATATTTTAAGTACGAAAAGAAATCGAAGCTAAATCGGTGCCTTTGGGTTTTGATCAGAAATGATGTTACCAAAATATGCCTAGACTGTCTTCTGAAGAAAAAAAAAAAAAAAGCCCCCTCCCCCACATGTGTTAAGGCTTTATTTTCTCTCTCTGAACTTGAACAGGTCGGGTCCTTCCAAATGTTTGTCGACGGATACAAGGATGCAGATTTCTGGCTGCGGAGGTTTGAAGCCGAGCCTTTGCCGGAAAACACGAACCGCCAGCTGCAGCTGCAGTTTGAACGCCTCGTGGTCCTCGACTACATCATCAGGAACACGGGTAATTGTGCTCAAAACAAAGATATTCAAGTTCCAGTATTTACTGGAATGCAGTTATTGGGTCAGATTTAATTAGAAACTCAATCTTGTTGCTTCTTTTGAGATGTCACTTCTGAATGCAGCGTTTGGTCGTTTTAAAATCTAGATAGAGGAAATGACAACTGGCTGCTGAAATATGACTGTCCCATGGACTCTGGTGGTAACAGGGTAAGGACGCGCACCCACACACACACACACACACACACACACACACACACACACACGTTCTTGTACCTCTATTGGTCTGAAGACTTTGCATTGACTTCCATTCATTTTAATAACTGCATTTATCCCAGATCTTACCCTGACCATTACCACTGTATTCTGACCCTAACCTTCCCAATACTTGCCTCACACCGTACCTCTAAACCCAAATATAAAAACTCAGTACAATGGGGGGAAAAAAGTGAGGACTAGAGAAATGTCCTCACTTCCCAAAAAAGATTTCGATTTGTTTGTTAAATTTCGCTTCTCTATATTTAGCATGCTCAACCACACACACACACACACACACACACACACACACACACACACACACACACACACACACAAACACAAACAAACAAACCTATTTGGGATCGGTTGTTCCATTTCGACTTCTTCTTTCAGTAAAAGCGACATAAGTAAAAACCTGTTCACCATCGTGTTCTTTTTAGGTCTGCTACATATTCATTGAGAAATTCAAGAATAATTGAATTGGTAAATGTTGAAGTTTTTCTCTTTGGAAGTAAGAAACTTTAATTTTTCATCTCCTGTTGTTGCCTCCTCGCTCCTTTAGGGGGTAGATATTCTAAGTAATAAGAAGTATTTTTATGAAAACCTATGGTATGTTTGTGTGTTTTTTTTTTTGTTTTTTTTTTGATATTTTAAAAACACAAATATCTGTTCATCAATCTTCATGGAAGCATTTTAACAGGAATATCATTCTGTGACGAGGCTTTAGATGCCGCTGGCTCCTCAGAACCTAACCCGACTCTACGTTGACCCATGGCTGACCGAGAGACCAGATCCAAGTGCATATTTTGTGCTGTGTTTTTCTTGAACGTTTGCACTTTCTCCCCCTCCAGGACACAGATTGGGTTGTAGTCAAGGAACCCATCATCAAGTTGGCAGCTATAGACAACGGCCTTGCCTTTCCACTCAAACACCCCGACTCCTGGAGAGCTTGTAAGAAACTTCATGCATATCGCTTGCCAGTGGACTGATGTCTCACACAAATGTATTCTAAGAAGTCTAGTTGGTGTATTTGTCATTTCTCTGTTGAAATATACTGGTTGTTTTGGTGACATGGCAGCAGATTATCAGTGTTGATGATTATATTGTTTTAAGACACTGTTAAGAAACGGCTTTACTGTCTGATTTGCAGACCCGTTCTATTGGGCATGGCTGTCCCAAGCCAAAGTGGCTTTCTCCATGGAAATCAAAGAGTTGGTGCTTCCCAAACTATCTGATCCGAACTTCATCAAAGACCTGGAAGAGGACCTCTATGAACTATTTAAGGCAAGAAAAGCCTCAGGGTTGACGTAAATTGTAGCTGCGAAGTGAAGTAGGAATCTGTGGTTGACATAGAAGGTGGCTAGTTTAGGCGAAGGTAACAAACATACACATATTGACTTTGTGTTACAGAAAGATCCGGGCTTCGACAGGGGACAGTTTCACAAGCAAGTATCTGTCATGAGGGGGCAGGTGAGTTCTCTGCTCTCTTTCCTGCGATTGCTCTGAAATCTAAAACTGAAACCCCACTGGAAAGACTTTATCAAAAAATTCTTTCAGGGATTTTTAATCTAAAAATCAATGTTTTCCCACCTTCAGATCTTAAACCTATGCCAAGCACTGAAAGACGGTAAATCCCCGCTCCAGTTGGTCCAGATGCCCCCGGTTATTGTTGAAACGGCGAGAGCACCTCAGAGAGCAAACAGTGAATCCTACACACAGAGTTTCCAGAGCAGAAGACCCTTCTTCACCTGGTGGTAGTGCAGAAGAACAGCTGCAGCAGATCGCCGTGCCGTGGGAGCGTCTGTGCATGGATGGAGGAGAAAACAGATTTTTGTTTTGGGAAGGAAAAAAAAGGTCCTACCACCTCTCCTCGTTTTTTTTTTTTTTTTTTTTGCTGCAGAAGGAAAGTTCTTGGATGTAGGAATGAGGGCCAAAAGAAGAGGGATTTCCCAGAATATCTTCCCTGTTTGCATCCGTGCCTTGTGTTAATATGATTGAAGAAGGTTCTGTGCAATGACATTTCTCTGCACCCATTGGTGCATGTTATGGTTGCTCAGACACCCACTTGCACACCACTCGGAACCCCACGTGTTCATTTGTTTGTGTGTGTGTGTGTGTGTGTGTGCGCGAGGTTATTTTTGGACGAGAGGTGTTTTGCATTCCATTTGTTTTTCTTTTGTTTTGTTTTCCTCGCACGACTCAACACTCGTGCAGATTTCATCTCCCTCGCTGGCAACAGCAGTGCCAATACATTTGCTTTCATCGACTATGAGGTTAACTCTCACACTAAGGGAGAGGGGCACTAAAGCTGTTTGTATTTCTATACGTTGACCATGTGAACTGGATTCACAATGTGCATCGTTTCTATGGTAATCAGAATCTACGGCCAAGCCGTCTGTGGTGACGTTACGAAACAGAGGTACGCACATTTAAGGAGATCGAATAATAATAATACTTGTTTGCCTAATTAGTTTTTTCCTGAAAATTAATTAAAAGAAAGAGCAAAGTTCTGCTTCCGTAACCAAACAGGTGGGTGGTTTGTACCCACCCCTGTTTTTCCCAGTCATGACGATTCCCCGGACGTTTGTGGCTCTTGGTGTCGACCCAAGTAAACGAGAAGTATCATACTGCTGAACTGACATTGATTATTTTGTCACACTGCACTGTATAATTTGTATGTAATATTTAATGATAGATTATAACTGAAATATATTCAATTAATACTGATTTGTGTTCTTTGGCATTCTTTCCGTGTGAACTGGTAGATCCAGTTCTTGTCTGAAAATGATGTCCTCAATGAAAACATTTTGTCGGAGGCGCGCGGAAATATTTTCGAACGTTAAAGCGCCGTATGGGTTCGGACCGTTTCACCCCAGCAGCTAGTCTGGATTTCCAGGACTGAAGTGGACTTTCACCATAAAACAATCCAGTCTCAACATCAGTGATTTATTTGCGTAAATCACTGCTAGCAAGTGGAACTGCTTTGTTCCACTCGCTGACTTAATAGTCACCAGATCCTGTTTTAATAGCCACGCAATCCGAGAAGTTCTTTGAGTAAATCGCTTCAATTTTTTTTTTTTGTCTGTCAATGAGTTTGTTTTAGAAGACACTAGCTCTCCTCTGCACCAATTCTTTTCATTTTAAGCTAAAAAGAAAATGCCGAGAGTTAACCACTGTGGGTAAGACGGTCACTGCGTGAAGCATTTAAGGGCTGCAAAAGTCCGATTACTGATGAAACTACTTGGTTAAAACTGAAAACAGCCCAACCTTTTCACAATTTGACTGGTATTTTTGTTTTTTAATCCTCTGATTTTATACCTTTTGTTTACTCCACAGTGAACAGCCCCTCATCTGATCACATAGCTGGTTTTAATGAAATACCAAAAGTACAATACACCATAAGGACCACTTGCACTTGAGTCAGAATGCAACAAAAAGCTGCAGTTTCTATTGATGAAGTTTTGTTTTTTTTAAAAAAAATAACTGCTTTACTCTTTCGCTACATTTCTTGTACTCATGCAAAATCAGAAGTCATTATTGACTGAAATTTTTGGAATATTTTAACTCCGTCCTGAGAGGACATCGGAATTTTACATCTTTACAAGCTCAAATATTAAAAAAAAAAAAAAAGCCATTATTACTACGCAACACATTTATCTAAAAGAAATTCCACATGCAACTATTTACACTTGTGGAGCACTATTAACGTTCCACACAACCTCTTGTTTTAAACACGCATAGTTTGAGCTGGAAACAACACATTTCCATCAATGCAGAACCAGGTTCTTAACTCATTACTGTCCTTCCGTCTTCTACACTTAGAAAACTTGTTTTCAGTGGAGGATGCGGTGAAGGTAGCGTTCAGAGTCTCTGGCACTCTCCATCCTAATGCCCAACCTCCATGATGACGGCTTGAAGGGATTTTGATTCCCCGTAATGTCTTCCTCTGCTGGCAGTTTAAATGCCTCCAGACTTTCTGACTGATCGGCGTTATCTTCGACAGAGTAGACGGCTAATGGCTCCTCAACCCTGAAGACGGAAAGGAAACAGTAAGTTTATCTGATCACCGTGAAATCCTCAAAAAATTCAAGAAAGAACGGTCATAAATCACAAATACAACAAGTAGCTTTTATGCATGGACATTTTCTGATCTGGCTTTATCCCTATGAAAGAACAGCAAATGCAGATCCCTCAAACTATTTTTTGATAGAACTATGTTTCATGCTCCAATAATTTGTCAACAAGAATCAGGTTTTCAAAAACCTGATTTCAGATAAGTCACATTTCGTTGTATAATCCATTTCAGCAGCTGAGCAATTCAAAGTGCTTGACACTGAAAACATGAAACAACAAACAGCAGGACGCATTACTTCGCTGTGGCTGTAAGATCCCACAGTTGCTACTTTGAGTAAGTTAGGGACACTATTGTCACATATTCCTAATGGCACTTAGCATGTCTTTCTAATGAAATCTCCTGTTTTGCATTCCTTTGTTTTATCCCCCTTCTGAATCAAAGTTTGTCTAGTTATTAGATTTCCAGGAAAATTCAATCGGCTTGCTTTAATCTCACGCATACTTTTAACAATGTGTGATTGTTCATCACGAGCAGTTTCCTCACTGCTTCGTCGCAGTGAGGAAACATGAAGCCTGAGGCGTCTTTGCGAAAAGGTTTGCAGGCAGAACAGAACTCAGTCCTGCAAGGTCAGTGCTGGTGTGTCAGGTCCTTGACATGAAACACACCTTTCAAGACGCAAACTCAGAATCCTCCTCTCAGACGGCTTCACATACCTGAGATACCCCGAAGCTCTGAGCCACTTGTGTTCACTGTGTCCTTCCGCTCTTATTCCCGTCTTATTCCTGGCTCGAACTCTCAGCCCCACCAAGGCCTGGGCCAGGCCCACTTCATCTGCTACCTGCTCCTCTTCACTCTGCTTTCCCTCCTCTGCTCCTTCCGGATTCGCTTCCACGTCCCGCCACACCAGCTTCGCCCGGTGCTCTGCGTTTCTGTCCCCCGCCGTTCTGAACAGCCTGTGCAGCTGATGCAGGTTCACCCCTGAGAAGATGTTGGAACAGCCCGACTTCCTGCTGCGTCGACTGGAAGGTTTCCACTCCGCAGGCAGGCCGTCCTCAGTGGAGCTGACTTCTAAGGCCTCTGCCATATTATTATGTCAGACGGCTTAGATGTGTGGGTTTTTTTTTTTTATCCTGCACAAGAATCAAAAAAGGTAACCTTGAAATAATAACTGGAAGAGAGAGTATTTCAATGCAGAGAAAATAGATTAAGATGAATTGTCTTATAACTTAAAACATTTTGCATGATGTTTTATTATCTTTTGAGAGACGTTTGTGTCTCATCAGAAGCAAGCTTCTTGGCTTAATACTCTTGGACTTACCTGTTTGTGTTGAGTCCTAGGAAAAACGTGAAATCTGCACAGCTAAAACCTATCAATAATTTATTTGTTTGGTAACAAATTCCACAAACAAATAAATCAATCTGCTTAATTTTGCATGTCTGCAGCCATGCGTGCTGCCCTGAAGCGTCCCGCATTAAAAGATCTCATGTTTTTTGTTGGTTGAATACAGTTTTCATTAAATTACAACAACAACAAAAAAAAAAATCTAGATTTTGTGGAACTCGTCATCCATGTTTGCAAATTAAGGCATATTGCTATTCTCTGAGAAAATGTTTGGATAGGAAACGATTGCATTGATCAATTTTGCTTCAGATTTTAGATACCCAACAGATTAATAGAATAATGATCTTTCTTCAGAATTTAAGAGAAAACCATAATTACTTTGCTCACAGTATTTTTATGAGGTAGCAAAGATATTTTTCCGTTTACCAATTAAATAATGACACTCGGCACAAACTTTTTTCTAAACCGAGAAATAACGTGGCTTACTCTGAGAAGTTCTTTGGAAACAAACAAACAAACAAACAAATGCACCGTGGTCCAATCACAATGCTTACCTTAGGGTCTGTGGACTGAATGAGACGCTCTGACTCTACACTACACTGACAACCTAATTACTGGACCAGCATCTAGACTGCAGCCTTCCCCACCACCTAATGCTGAGCTGACCCAGTTCTAACGAACAGCGTCAGAGGCAAACAGAGCCGCGGGGGAAGGAATAATCAAAGAGTAATCCAGCAGTGACGTCAAGCCCAAGGCGATCACCTCAGCGGCAGGCTACAAACAAAGAGGGAGAAAGAATTTAGCAACCAGGAAAAGAATGGGTAGAAATAACAAGGCTGAGTGGGACTGTGTGGAGAAGTTACCTCGGAAAAAAAAATGAGGAGAAAGCACAAGAATGGAATGGTTCTGTTATTTGAGTACTGACCGACACATCCATTTCCTACAGCTGTAGATATGTGCCATAACTCACAACAGTCTGAAGTTGGACGTTCCCCCCACCTCACTCTAATCTTTAGCTCCCTCCAATGATTGTCTATCAGGTTCAGGTCTGGACTTTGGCTGGGCCACGCCAGCATGTTATTATGACATCCAGTAAGCCAAGTTGAAAAGGTGTTGGTAAAATTAAACTTAAATCCGTCAGGAGCATGAACAATGCTCCGAGCATTGTTCGTGTCGCACTTCGTTTGTGTTTGTTTGCTGTATCGTGGGACATGTGATTGTACAAGAGGTTTTCCTTGCCTGTGCAAGCAAAGCAAAGGCTTGACAATAAAAAGCCTTTCACTTCTCACTTTTGAGCCATTATTTAGCAGGATCCTGGCAAGGTGGCCATTCAAGCAGTTCTTTCAAAAATAGACCTTGAGGCAATTTTCATTCCTTGAGTGACTTTTTAATTCTAAAAGTCCAGTTTTTTTAATCAGATGCCTGAATGTTACTTTATAGGTCAGTGTACAAATCATCATCCTGCACTAGACCTAGTCGTAAACGGGGAAGATCCCAAAACCGATTTCCAAGAGTGGACTCAAATGTATTATACTGGCACAAGATGAATCCTTGGCACGCCAATTGCAGATTTCTGTTTTTTTTTTAAAGTGTGACATGAGATTTGATGTTTTTCTAATGTTTTTTTTTTGGATGGGTATTAAAAGCATTGGGTAGAGTAAACAAACAGGAAACAAGTCTGGGATTAAATAGTCCAAGTTGTCTAGTAGCTCAATTAGAAAAGCTGGAACACAAGACAGGGGCTCATTAAGAGAAAACAGGATCAACAAAACAGTGATCCAACTGAGAATTAAAGGCACAGCAAGAGATATATAATACCACTACAACAGAGAGGACAATTAGATTAAGGCGAGCCTGGGTTAAGGTCAAGGGAAAATTACAAATTGGTGCATTAAATGTAAAATTGGTTCAAGAAAAATTCTTAAATATTTCTCAGCTGCCTCTTCATCAGAGGAAAATTCTTCAAAACCCAGCAGTAAACATTAGGAGGCAGCAAAAATGATGGGGCTCATTTGATGCAACATTTGCTTCTTTGGTCGTGAAGCCCATTAAATGGGTTCTGCAAACAGGTCGTTCAAAAATATCGTCAAAAGTGATAAAATTCTCCGACTGCGTGGTGTGTTGCACCTGAAAGTTGTTTGCCAACCGCCATAAAACAAAAAGAAGAAGAAGAAGAAGAAGAAGACTGCGTGGTGTGTCATTTTCCTTGTGACACCTGAACGCAACTTCAATCATCCAGCAGGTGTGTGGCTCCGCTCCAGCAAATTTGTAACACTTTGAAAGAGAGAGAAAGAGTTTTGCAAAAACTGAACATGGGACTTTTTGTGGGAGTGCTGAGATCTGGAGTCAAACCAGTCAAAGACCAAACAGGCGGTGTGGTGAGTTCAAAGCACCGGGGGAGATTTCTTTGATGCTTTTCGTTAGGAGAATGAGACTGCGTGGCTTCTTTAATTGTTGCTTGTTTGTCTGAAGGAGTCCATGTTTGTCGTCCTCGGGCCTTCCGGTTGGATTCTATCAAACCTGGGACAAAGAGTAATGGCGGAAGGCCATTTTGTTGCGCTTGCTGCTGAATATTGTTGGATACCGCAATAAAGTCTCGCATCATGGCGGGTGTGCTGTTTTGTTTGGGGGGTTTTTTTTGTGTGTGGATAAAGTTGCAATTTAGCACGCCCACCACTAGGTGTCGCACTGTGTGGGAGAAACGAGAATCCCAACCTCAATTTCTCTTTTCTTTGAGAGCGACTGAAATTTCATACATGTCGCACTGTGCGGAAGTGGAGTTCCTGTTTACAAACCAGCAGCAAACCTAGGCGAATCAGCGAATAATAACAAAAAAAAAAACATCGCCAAAGATTGAATGCGCCATGAAGCCGCAGCCGTCCGGGGCGCAAAGGCGAGCGTTTGCGCCTTCGCTGTGCGGATCCGAGGCCGTGCGGTCGATTCAGGAGGAGCTCGTCGCTGCGATACACGGAGCTCTGGAAGTGGCCGTGGAGATCGCGGTGCGGGAGGTGCGGACGCTGGTGAGTCAGGCGACGAGCGACATGTACGTGGAGCTGCGGGGGGAAAACGAGTCGCTGAAAGAGAAGCTGCGGCGGGCAGAAGAGCTGCTGGCTGAGTGCGAGCGGCTTGGGGATCATGACGGTGGCGCTGCGCCCCACCCAACTCCCTGCGGTCTCAACACGAACGCCACAGCAGAAGAGGTCAGGAGAGAGCCTGCAGGTCACGGCTGCCCTGGCCCGGGTGTCCGGGGTGAATACATGAACAGACGTGAGGAGTTGCTGGCTAATGTCTCCTCGGAACAAGAAAAGGATCCTATCAAAGGTAGGGCAACATGTCTGTGCGCACATGGGTGTTGTGTTTCATTTACACCGCAGTGCTGACGGTATTGGTTTACTCTCACACACGAACAACGTGTGTGTGAGGTAGAAAGCTTTCTATAATGTTTAGGGGAACCAATGAGCATTCTTAGAAATGCTCATTTGTGAGGTCAAACGCTGATGTTGGACCACAAGCCTTGGTTTGTGGTATTCTCTCTAATCCAGCCCAGTGATGTTTTATTGAGTAGACTCTGCTTTGTGTGCTGGTGCATGGTCGTGTTTAAACGGGAAGGAGTCATTCCTAAAATGTTCCGCAAAACGCAGAAGGTGAACAAACAAACAAACCAAAAAGTCTATGCACTTTTCTTTTGCGGTACATTCAATGTCATTGCAACAAAAAATTCAGTTGAACATTTTTCTAATTTTTACAATTTGCTTATTTTTTTTTTTTATAGATCCCACTGAGATGGCGTCTCAGATGATGGCATTGAAAAACAAAGGCGCGATAGCATGTCGAACCCCACGAGCTCCAGAGTCGGCGCCACCTCTCAGCACTGCCGTCAAATCTGCAATGGAGCAAGTTATCGTAAAGCAGGAACGACTGGAAGAGCAAAGGAGTGGGGCGTCCTGCTGTCTGGAATTAATTAAAGAGGAAAACTCAAGCATGGAGGGCATCGGGTGGCCACCAGAGGAGATGCATATTCAGAGTCAAGATCCAGAGACTCGTCTTGTCGGTGCAATGGTGGATCAAGGTAAGAGGAAAACCAGATGAGCTCAAAGTTGCAGAAATGTGCAGAAATGTTTCCATTTAAGGTTTTAAATGTTTGGTCTATCGGTCAACAAGAGACATTTTTCCCTCTCTGTCCAGTTAAAAACTTCACTCTTTCATGTTAAAACAAGCAAAAAAAAAAAATATTTGTGACAAAAGATTGTAAACCCTCTGACTTTATCTGATTTATTTTCATGCCCTCAGCTTGTCCTCCAGACATGAGCAGCAGCCTCCCACCAGCCTCCGATCCTCAGTCCGTCTGCCCAGAGTTTCCAAACATCTTCCACCTGGCAGAACAAGCTTCCGTATCACAAGTTCCTCCGCAGGTCCACAGATTCCACGTCGAAGCGGGCCGCGGCGTCTCCACCGTTCCCACGTGCAAGTTCTGCGGTCAGACTTTCCCCCTACCCAGCCTGCTGCGGCGACACTACGGCCAGTGCCGCCAGCGGCTGCAGCAGCGCTGCCTGCCGCCCGTGGCGGGGGGCACGCGGACCAGGCTGCAGCTGTACCCCCCGGGCTGCAGCCCCTTCCGCTGTACCGTGTGCGGCCGAGAGTTCAACCGCTTGGAGAACCTGAAGACCCACCTGCGCATCCACACCGGAGAGAGGCCGTACACCTGCTCCGTGTGCCTCAAGTGCTTCCGCCACTCGGGAGCGCTCACCCGGCATTTCCGCATCCACACCGGGGAGAAGCCGTACGTCTGCGGGCAGTGCGGGAAGTCGTTCAGGAACTGCGGCGGGCTCAAATTCCACCAGCGCTCTCACAGCGATCACCAGCAGTAGATTTAGAGACTGTTGACTTCTTTAATGCATCAAGTTATAAGCATATTCGTCTAAAGCAGATTAAAAATTATCAGTTTGGCAGCAGTCTTCCCCAGGATTCGTTTTGGCTAACATTGTCAAATTTTAATGATATTGATTTTAGAAAAAAAAAACCCTATTAATTAGCTGTAAGTCAAAATCTGCAAAGAGTCAATACAATTTGCAAGTGTCATGTCTTGAAAAGAAACAGTTGGGGTTTCAATTGCATTTTTGATTTATTGAAATGCTCTGATGCTTTAAGGGTAAATATTTTTAGACGTTTTGTTTTACAGGGTCCTCTTTTCAAATGTTGCCTTGACAAAGTGTTTTCACAAATTAGCCTTTCTAATTACGTGGTGGAGCTGTAATGTCTGAGTCAGCATTTAATAAAACCTTCAAACGGTGGAATGTATGAGATTAACTTATATTAATTGCGGTATACAGGTATGCTGTATTGTGCATAAGGACATTTTATGATTTTTGTGAGGCCTTCTGATTTCAAAGTGCTGTTTCTTGTCATTCTATTTTTAGTATTTAAATAAATTCATTGTATGAGTCAGTTTGAGCTGGTATTGTTGACCTGTGTGCTTATTTCTACCAGTAGAGGGCGACAAAAGAACATTTCTCCCTTTAAACCAATGCTGGGTAATCACAAAATAATTAACACCAACATACAAATACTTTTGGAACTTCAGTTTGACAGTAATTGCTTTGCTTATCCAGTCAAAAACTTTGCATTTAATTTCTGACAATAACCCAAATTATCATTTTAGAAATAAGGAAGCAATATAATATTTTACCAGCCACCTGACATCACTATTCAGTCAGGCGGGTCATGTTTTAAGAAAACATCACAACTCTTGCAAAACGTGACAACTCTCCAAACTGAAATTTATATTAATTAGACAATCACTGTCAGAAACTGATGTTGGCTTTGAAGATGAGACCAGAGTGCGGCTTCTTTTTGTTCTTTCTCTGTTTATTTGCATACATTTTTCTTCAACTCTGATGAGCTTTAGAGGAAAAAGTAGCTGCAACAACTGACAAAGTTCTCGACTCACTTCCCATCTTGGGTAATACTCAACTGATAAGAGCTCAAAAAAAAAATAAAAATAAACGCGACTTCCTTTTTCAACAACTGTATACACTTCCTCTGTTTCTAAACATTGCACAACAAGAGTAACGTTCAGCACTCCTCCCTCTTCTTCACTGTGGCTTCTCACGACTTGAACAAATGAAACGGGTCTGAACTAAAATTATGGAAACCTTGCAACCTTTTGAGACAATTGTAGCAATCTGACAGATTGCTATGATCAAACAGAATCATAGCAATCTGCTGTGAAAGATTGCTATGATAATGAAAGGCAAAAGTTTCATTATCAATGAAACTTCTGCACTTGTCCACAGGTATTGCGGTTAACTCCTACAGGGCAAATTGCTCCGAATCTCTCAGGTTTGAAGAGAACGTTTCAGATCCTCCCACAGACATGCACTGGGATTTAGGTCAGGACTTGTAGATGGCCAGTTCAGAATAGTCCCATGTTTTGCTCTCATCCATTCTTGGGTGCTTTCAGCTGTGTGTTGGCTTTTCATGCTACTATTGGGGTTTCAATTGCATTTTTGTTGAGGATTAAAAAAAATATGACACTAGGCAGCATTTAAGCTTCTAGAGTAGCCTTGACCTTGAAAGTAAGCTTTAAATGCCAGAATGCCAGCCAGCACAAGAACGCTACCAGTTCAGACGACAAAATGAGTGTTAAGCTGGAAATTTATCATGGTTTCTATGTAACTTGCCACACATAATTTACCCAAATATTGATTTGTGAAGCTGTGTGTCTCTGTGTGTGTTGGTGGGGTCAATTTAGGTACAGCTTTCCTGGCAGATTTAGATGTAAGGATAATAATGTCTTATTGAACCAACATTTTATTTCTGAAATAACTTATGAATGATTAGAATGTAAATAAAACCGTGTTCTATCTATCTATCTATCTATCTATCTATCTATTGAAATTGATCGTGTTGCTCTGTGATCGACTCTTCTGTACTGATCAGCCCGTTTTCTGCTATCGTCTATTCATCCTGGATTAGAATGGGAAGCGAACGTTCTCTGGACAACAGCGAGCTAACAAAGATAGCCGCTTCCATTAAGTAACCAAACGCCGGCGGTGTCGGTCGCCTTCCTCCCTCTGTGGTCGTTTTGATGAGTCAGGCTGTTCGGACGGACATGTCCGCAGTCGTGGTACCGGAGCTGGTCCAGTTTGGCGGCTCTTCCTCCGTCCCCGGTGTCATGATGTCGGTGTGTTTCGTTAGTTTCGCCTGAGCTCCTCTCGCAGCTGCTGCTGTTGCTGCTCCCGGACTCTCTCTGCTCCCGGTGAGTTATCGTCTGCTCCTGCCTCATGTTTTAAGTCGTATGAAACGTGAAAAGCTCCCAGAGTCGCGTTGTTACGCGGTGTTCCGTGCTCTCCATTCAGAGTTCCCTCTCCTTGTTTTCGCCTCCTCTCTCTCGGGCCACAGCAGCTGCTAGCATCAATTGTTTGAGCCGCCTGCTCGTTCTGTTGCGAGTCCCTCTCTGTGGGGAGTCTTCGTGTGTTAAAAGGAGACTGTCGCTCCAGCAGGTTTTTTAAAGGCTGCACCGGCTCCGTCTTCCTCTTCCAGACTGTTTGTCGTGTTCGTTGCCTTTCAAAGCGCTTGTGTCCCTTCACCTTTTCACACCTTTTGTCTCGTTTCTTGATTGTGAGCTGCGTCGTGAATATGTTTACATTTAGGTCCTCCTTAAAAGTTTTTGACAAATACTAAGTCTGCAAAGTGTGACCTGCTTTTGTTTGTTCCTTTCTGCAAAATCAGCCTCAAGTTGTTGGTAGTTTTTTTTTTTTTTTTTACTTTCATATCAGCTTTGAAAATCGGACCTCTTGTTTTTGTCATTCTTTAAAAGAATAACTCTAATCTTACCACAGATTCTCTCTTGGAAGTCTCCCAGACTTTGACTAGGTCATTCTAGCATATGCTTTGATCCTAATTATTCCACTTTTACCTCTGGCTAAATGCTTACAGCTGTCATGCTGCCTGAAGACTGAAAGCCTCAGTCTGAAATCTTTTGCATCAAAACCTTTGATGTTTTAAGACATTATTTTGATTGTTGGTTATAATAAATTGCCACTCTTATTATTATTATTATTAATTTACATATGTATATTTTTTTTTTTACAACAATCCGCAATAAATACCCATTAGTCACTGTCCGAGGTGCATTCTCAGACGACTCTTTGGATGCATAATTTAGGAGGCTATAATATTTCACCACCAACTGCTCTTTAGATGGACTCTGGGCAATAGAAACCCACACAGGAACGACGCTTGCCAAAAATATATCTGCCCATTGGATGAACTTTCTCTTTTTTTTTTTTTTTTTTTTTTTTTTTTTTTTTTTATGCTCAGAACTGGTTTAGATCTTGGTAACACAGAGGCGAGAGCTCAGGCAGAGCAGATAGGGCAAGATTTTAAAATGTGACGACATCACACTCTAAACTGTTGCAGTACTCAACAACCAAGAAATAACTGGAACATTGATCAACATATTTTATGCACATTTTCTTTGTGATTTTGACGATGGTTTTTGACAACATATTATGTTTTCAAGCTGTAGATCACTTTGAACTGCCTTGTTGTTGAAACATGCTATGGTAACGACCTTGCCTCCACTACATTGAGCTTTTGAAATGCTTTCCTTTCATTAAAGAGAAACTGCTCTAGGAAGCAACGTTTTATGACTGGGTGACTTTTGCACCATGTCAGGTTTCTTGTTTCATTGAGTGCAATCCGTCCTGATTGTCTTTTTTTTTTTTTTTGTTTTGTTTTGTTTTCTTCTCATTGCCCAGAGATGGCAATGCACAGCACTGGAGAGGGTTCAGGGGAGCGGGGAGAGTTGGTGCACTCGTTATCTAAAGAGACCCCAGGCTCTCCAGACGCCTCAGAGTTGGGGAGTCCTCGCTGCCCACCGAACTTTGACCTCCTAAACATGGTGGTGTCCTACAAGAGAATGGCTCTGTTTCTAGAACCGGTTGTGGACGCAGTGGAGCTCATTCGCTATCTGCTCGGGTATGTACGGATGCTTATGTCTTGAGTGAGCATGTTGTAATTCTTCCTATTTTTTTTTCCCCCCAAAGGCCTCTAATTATATTTGTTGTTTTCTCCATTGATCAGATGGAAGATGCCAGTGTGCTCTCTTCTTGTGTGTGTATTCTTTAATGTCTTCTTTTGCACAATTACTGAAGGTATGATGACATAAATAGTGATAGTAAATAGTTGTTGTGCATTTTAATAATTGATAAAACAGTTTTCTGGGTTTTTTTTTTTTTCTCTCTCCTCTGGTGTCAGCTGGCTGGTTCACAGTGAGCATGGTGGCAGTTTTGGCGCCTGCTGCCCTGGGTTACCTGCAGGACAGGTGTGGGAGCAGAGCGTCGGAAGCAGAGCTCCAGAAGAGGCGATACCATGCTGTGCATCGTAGAGACCTGCAGACAGTGAATCTCACCAAACAGGAGGCCATGCTGGAAATCAAAGACCTGTAAGATACAAAGTGCTGGTTTGCACTCAATGACCGCGTAACCTTCAGCTTATGGATTTAATAAGTATTGGTCAGATCTGAGGCTCAGGCTCCTGATATTTGTCCCAGTCACTTAAAGTGATTCATTTACCAAAAGCAAGTCCCAGTCCAATACAACATCAAAGTTAACAAAAGCAAAGCGATTAATATGCTGAAACCCCCCCCAAAAGATGACATTTTATTAATATTAGATGACCTCATTAGTATTGTGACTTTTGACCCCCTGAACTCCCTCACCAGTGACGTTCTACAAAGTCGCTCTCTTCTGTTTCTCTCGACTGCAGCAGATATTTCGTCCCAGTTGGACTTTCTGCATCAAATCCCCTCCAGCAGTGGCTTAACTGGGTTGGGAAAACTACCCCAGTGTTTCGAGAAGGCAAAACCTGAAATGCTGAAAAGTTTTCTTGTTGGGTAGTTTGCTAAATGGCTAAGCTAATACTAGCTTTTTGTCTCTGCATTTTGATATGACTCGTTGTTTAGCGGCACATTTCTCTGCAGGTTCTGTTAATCCTGTGGCAAAACTTACTGAAAATGCTGGTTTCGTGTGGCATAAACTTATTGTTTTGCTTTGGACATCATAATGTTTTAATGAGTAAAGTTTCAGCTGCTTTATGTGCAGCTCTCCTCCACACGAAGGGATGGTGCACAGACGCAAAGAGAGCTGCAGCAACCACTACAGTCTCACTGGGGAGTTTTATTGTAAAGGGTGAAAATATTTTTTCATTGTTTGTGTAAAACCCAGAGTCATTTAGTCAAGAAAGAGGTCGGTTGGATGTGGTTTTGTGATATCTTAAGTAAATATTGGGGAGATTTAATGCTGTTGAAGTTTCGACAAAATATGCACCTGCACATGCGTGACATTCGTGCGTCAAACAACTTTCATCTGAAACCTGTCTGCGCTCCGAAGGTTCTTATACTAGCAACACTGCTTCGCACAATGACCTCGCATATTTTTGCCACGGCACTCATTTACATCTAATCTAGTTGTAACTGCTTCTTTTAATAGCGGGTTACATTTTTTGTTTTCTGTCTGTGTTTACTGTCCCCAACAGGTTAAAGCACCTGGATGAAATGTTGTCCTCTGCTTGTCAGTCAGCAGAAGCTATTTATAAGGTCTTATACTGGGATGATCATGCCACATCATCAAGGTGTGTGAGTGCACTAACACCCACTCACAAATGCATGTACACTGCATGTGATTCAGCCGCTTGTCTTCAGCAGACTGAACCCTGGAATCGTCAATATTGAAACGGTACCCTAATTGTAATATACTACACATCTTGCCCTTCATGGGAGATTTGTACCCGAGTTTGGAATTTATTTTTTGTGTCCCATGGTCTAAGCTTTTCTTGTATACAATCTTACTTGCGTACAAATTTACTTGTGTATGAACTTAAATAATTAACTTACTCGCGTTCAAACGTATGACAAACTTATGTATGGACTTTCTTATGAATGAACTTACTTGGCTTATGGCCTTACTTCCTTACAAACTTAATTACTTCTAAATTTATGTCCCCACAAACTTGCCTATGAAAACACAAACTCACTTCTTTACAAACTCACTTCTTTGCGAACTTATTTACATCCAAATTACTTCAAAACCAAATTTGTAGTGTATTCAAAATGAATAATTGGATTTAAACGTTAAGGTTAGGTCTAAATAGACTGAATGCTGAGTCGGAGGCCAAAACTGTTGTCTGATTCTTCCATTGTTCCTCCTTCCAGGTTTTACGGTGCAGTGCTAATAGTGGTGTGTCTCCTGTACGTCGCTCCTTTGGGCTGGGTGCTTGCTGGGCTTAACAGTATTGTCTTCCTGTGGAACAGAGACTTCTACAGAGGTTGGTTCATTCACACACGTTTCACAATAACTCTTGGGATGGTTTTGATTTTTTTTTTTTTTGTTTTGTTTTTATGTTTCATTGCTGTGCGTTTTCAGTTTTGTTGGACCTCAGGAACCTGTTTCACTTGGGTCAGACGCAGACCTTAGAGGGGTTGAGTGAGGAGCAGGAACCTGCCAACACGGCGGACCAGACTCCAACCCCAACCAGCCTGGAGGTGAGTTAACAGAAAAACTCATGTGACGATTTCAGATTTACAGTAAAACCAGCCACAACTGTAAGCTTCTTATTCTGTACTGAACTCATTGTATTCAATGTAGTGCAAATCCATAGACTGACATAGATGGTACCTTGTCATCCATGTTGATTTTTTTTTTTTTTCTGATATTAAATGTATGGACAGGACTTCAGATTAGTCTAGAGACAATAAGGCAGCAGACAACACAAAGCGTCACTGTTGACATTAATTTGTGTGCTTATTTTTTTAATTTATCTATTGTGATCTCTGTTTAATTTATTTTTTTAACAGGACCTCTCTCCTGGCAGCATCGAAGAAGCAGAGGAGGCCGAGCCAGATGACGAGTTTAAAGATGCAATCGAGGTAAAAACAAACCTCGCGCTGACATTTGAAGATCCAATTCCCTTTCCTGCTGAGCGTGTAATCCCGCGGTCTGTCATGACCAGAGGAAAGAATTTGCCTGGACAATCCCATTTTCAGTTAATCCCCAGACACAGAACTGAACATTTCAGGCTGCAGTTAAAGAGGCATCCAAGCACTTAGAGGAACACAATCAGTCGGGTAGGCGCACAGTTTACATGCTGCACAGTTAGGGCATGTTATTTCCTTCTAGTATAATTTTAACCTCAGATTTTAATCTCGCTTCATTAAAATGTTTCAAGCAAAAGACAAACAGTTGAACAAGACGTTAATAAAGTTACAGTAAGGTTACGTAAATGAATAAATGAGCCGCGCTCAACACAGCTTCACCTCAGTTTTTATGTTTTTAAATTTATATGCACACACAGTAAAATAGCTTTGGATGGGCCGACCTTTGTTGCTGCTCCTGTGAGTTATCCACATGGCGTCACATTTCATGTTTGCGCAAGCCCTAAATAACCTTGTTGTCTTCACAGTCTTGTGACACAAATTCAACCCCTGCATCAGATGTTAAATATTAGACTTTTAGGGTCCGATAGTATTTATTTATTTATTTGACTTGCTTTGAAATTTGACCTGCTGAACAGGAAGGAGCATTGGTTTGCTATCAGTCACTGGCTTAATTGATTGGTGCATCAGTAATGCACGTCTGTGACGGATGTGGCTCAGACAGATTTTAATGTAAGGATAAACAGAAACTGTTCTGTGAAAGCAAATGCAACAAACCCAGTTTTATTACATTCAACATTCTGGAGCATTTTCTTCATTTTCCAACACGCATTTTGAAAATAGTCTACATTTACCGCTCGCTGTTTTGGAAATGAAAAGCTCTGACGATTCCTCCTGTTTTCCCCTCATGCTGTCCTTCTGACTCAGGAAAGTTCAGTTGCTCTGCAGGTGAGTTTTCCCCACTTTTGACATTCCTCCACAGGCAAAACTTCACGTGTCGTGTGTGTGTGTGTGTGGTGGTTGGTTCTGCCTTCAAAGCATGGCTGTGTTATCTCAAGTTGTTCTCATGTGTTGTTCTGTTTCCTAACAAGGAAACCCCTTTGCTCTTATTGGTAAGTGGATTCCATCCATCCATGAGGCACATTAGTGAAATCAGCTTTTCTCCTCCATCCAGTTTATTAAAACATCCTCGTTAAGGATTTTCAGTGTCATTATGCTTTTGTAACTGAAAGCAGATTATGGGATGTTTTGTTCAGATGCCTGTTCCCTCTATGTACAGGCATCTGTACATAAATTCCAGTATATATGCATACATATATATGCATGCGTCTATGCATAACAAAACATTTTAGGGATGCACTGATGTGTAAATTTAGGCCAAAATTAACATTGCTGTCATGGCCGATAACTGATATTGACCAATATATTACATATTATTAAATACATTTTGCTTTTGACGCTTTGAAAAACATTACTACTCTACTCCCCTTAAACACTCTCCCATCAATGTCGCAGTCAAACGCCCAAGCAAACGCCACCCGTTATTAACGACAGCCATTTTTTTATTCATTGGACTGATAACAATATTTTATAAATCGACTAACAACGGCCAATAACAATGCAAATGCCGATTGTGCATCCCTAATATGGTTATATTTATTTTTGAGAACCTGACATGGCTTCCTGCTCTGTTTCAGTCAACTATGCTGACCTGCTGATGGACAACGATTTATTTATTTTTTTACAGTTGTGTCAAAAGAACAGCAGTCTGTCATCACTTCAATCAAAATGAGCATTTTTGTAAATCTTAAAATGCAACATGAGAAATAATCTACTATTAGGTGTAGTAGAATAAACCTCAAAGGATCCAGCAGTCATTACATTGCCAGCTGCATTACTGCAGCATCACATGCAGCATTACATGCAGCTGGCAATGTGATGCTGCAGCTATCAGAAGAAGCTAATGTAATGTTGGGCAATTGGCAAGAAGTTTTGTTGTTGCATAACCTAAGAACCAATCTATTGGTCTTGGAGAAACATTTTATGAACTGGTGAAAGCATGGTTGTTTATTGGATCTTGGGTTGTAGATAGTTGATCAGATGACCTTCTAACACTGATGTCAAGCCTCAGTGCAGGTGAAACATCCTATTAAAAACTAATGTTGGTCAGTTGTGTGTTTCAACAAGATAACAAACACTCCAGTAAGGGGAGCTGCATCCTGAACAATGTTAGCATTACTATGGGATCAGGCTAATCCCAATACCTTAATTCAATATGAAATTTATAGGAGCAAAAATATTGATTCCCTTCGTGACTTTGAGCTCATTATAGGACATATGCATGTGCTGTGTGTATTTGCACTTTAAATGCATGGATTCTTAGGTTTAATTATTACATTTGTGGTCTTACTAGCTAAATTTTCCAAACATTAGTGATTGTTGAACCAAGCGTTTTTTTTTTTTTTTTTTTTTTTTTGGCTGAATTTACTCTGGAACATTCATTTTATAAATTATGATAACAATTTTTTTTATTTCTTTTTTCATCTTCCGAAGGAGGACGACGACGGACCTCTTGGCGCTCCTGAATATGACACGGTTTCTGAGAACGGCTTCTTGAGTCGAAATGAGCCGATCCGCAGCAAGGTGTCCAAACTGACGGAGAGACTCCGGAAACGCTACCCTGCCACCAGCATGGGTCAGTCTGCTCTGACTCCTCTTCTGGGCCTTTTTTTTTTTTTTCCCAGTTTTAGATTTTGCTGATAGGGAAGAAAAACCTTAACGTGCATCAACTTTTCATTTTTCTCTCTTTATCTCCAAAGGCAACTGTTCCAGCTGCAATGCCGTCTTCTCGGTATTGAAGAAGAGGGTGAGACCCAAATTTTCCTTTTAAATGTTATAGCTTTCACATCATTATCTATTCTAACTGAATCATTTCCGTTGAACTAATGTGTCTTTATGTTGTAGAGAAACTGCAGCAACTGTGGCAACAGCTTCTGCTCCCGATGCTGTTCCTACAAGGTGCCGAGATCCTTCATGGGGGCAACAGGTGGGAATACATAATAATAAGATTAATACACACAGTCATGTTTGCATTAATTGTGATTACATTTTTCAAGGGGTAAAATGTTCTTAACGTGGCGGTTTAAAAAACGGGTTTGCCAGTTTCTACACAGGTAACAAGTTGTGAAGAAGTTGTCGCTTCTACACAACGTCTACGCAAGTTGTGTAGAAGTACATAAGCATGTAGGTTTATTGCACCTGGGACAACAGGTTTTTTAAAACAGGTCTTTTTAAACCTGTTGTCCCAGGTTTAAAAAAAAAAACAAAAACCTGTGATAACAACAACAACAACAAAAAAAAACCAACTTAAAATTGAGCACAGGTCTTACATTTTGTCCAGGCCGGATTTTTGAATTTAGTTTTTCTTTTTGGGGACTTTTCTGTTAGGAAAAGTTGTTGGTAATTTAGCACCAATTAGCTGGATGGCATGATTTGGTTCTGGCTGGCTCCTGCTGCCAACCTATAGGAGGCTAGATGCAGAAAAATGTTTAAGCTAGGCTCTGTAGGGGTTAAAGCTGTAGAAAGTGACTGAGCTAAAGGCGGGTTCACTGCGTTTGCTGCACTCGATTGTAATGCAGCCAGTTCCCCCAACCATGCCTAATATTTGTAGTTTTTTGTTCTGTATTAAAAAATGTCTTAAAAAGTCTTGCCTGCAGATGCCCTGATTTAAGCAGTCGTCTCTGATTGAAGTTTCTCTGGAGCTACTGCGACTTTTAGGTGCACTTCTGTTCTAAACGACCTGAATCAGATGGCAGACTTCAGAAGTCTGGTAATGAGTCATTCATTTGATGCAGGTTAGAGGCCGTATGTATGTAAAAGTTGCAGGACAGTAGGTTTGGAGGACCACAGTCAGAGACCCCTTCATGTGAGTTGATTCCAGTTGCTGTTTGTTTTTTCCTGCTGCGTCTCATCTTCTGCTTCCTGTTTCTGTTTCAGCTCCAGAGGCGCAGAGAGAGACCGTGTTTGTGTGTGCTGCCTGTTTTGCCATTCTCAAGTTACAATGAGACGGCAAACTGATTTTCGTCTCCAGAGTCCTTCACTGAAACCCAAACCTACATGCTTCGGTTGTGTAGTAAAGGCTCGTACACGCTGTCCAGACAACTTCCCACGTGGAACTCCGGGACCCTCCTGCCTTTACCAGCTGCCATCCCTCTGTAAACCTCTCATGTGGCTTGTGGGATTGCTCCTGTAGTGTGTTTTTAGATGTTTCCTGCTAAATCTGTCAGTAATTGCGGTTGGACTTCACGAGTCTTTAAGGGTTGACCCAGATCATTATGGGTTCTCCATCAAAGGAACCTACATTCATACTTCTCTCTAAGCTGAGAGAAGTATAAATGCCAAAACCGAACAGGATGGATACCTTGGTTTAGGTTTTTAATCTGCTTTACGTTTCCTGTCCTCTGGGTACAGATGAGTCATACTGAGAGGAATTTTCCATAAGAACAAAGTGAAGGGTGTTCTGCAAATGCGAGATGCTTTTGGATGAACTTCCAAAGTGGACAAAACTGGAGTCGGTGCGTTCAAATTATAATGATGGATGAAAGTTCTGCGTCGAGCTTCGGCCAGCTAATGTGGAGATTGCATAGAGTTGCTCGGTTATCATATTTTGTCGGCTTATCTTAACTGACGGGGATAATTCGTCCCTAAACATTTAGAAGAAACGCCCAGTTGTGTTTCAGACGTGGTCCTGCTGCTGGTTTACTGCCTGTGACCTGAGGAAAAACATGTGGATTCAGCAAAATTTGAAGTGGAGGCGTGGGGGGGGGAGGGAAAAAAGCACAACGTTAAGCAGAACAAAGACTTTTACAAAATAACTATCGACTTGCTGCCTCTTTCTGGTTTTATTGCTTCCGTGTGGGTAAATGCGCTTGTCGACGTGCCACAGCAGCATAGAAATCTCCAGACTCCTGAAGCTTCTCTTCGAACTGAACGGACTCCGGTCTAACCGGATGAAAGTCCCAGAATCCACCTGAAACATCCACCACAGCCTCACTCTGTCTTGCAAGCAGGACTTGACTTGAAGAACTGACGTTGTGTCGCGGTGAAGAGTCGATTTTTAATCAGACACAGATGATTGTAACTGTTTGCTTTGCTTTTATGGTAATTATATACATACACTGTCATTGTCGTTCGATATCTAATATATTTAATTTAAAACTCCAGAAAGTGCAGATTTTTATTTGAACAACTTGTTTTTATAAATAAAACTAGGGTCTTTTTTTTTTTTTTTTTTTAAAAGGTTTGTTCATGATATTGTAATAAATTCAGAAAATGTAAACGATCAACTCTGAGTAGAGAAAGTTAGGGTTGGTTTTTCTTCTTCATTAAAGCGTTATTAACATTAATTCAGTTGTAACCGCATCTTAACACTGGATGTAGAATTTCTTATAACATTCCTCCCAGTTTTTAGCACAAGAATTAAACTTTATTTTGAATCTTATTACTCAGTTCTTTTCTTTCCTTAAAAGCAGTATACACATATAATCAGTTTCTCTTTTTGATGCTCCATGGCCTAATTTTGGCAGGTTGTATTTTTACATGACTTTGAAAAGTTTGAGTTCAATCTTTAAAGGCAGTTTGTCTTTTAACTGAGCTATAATGTCAGCACTAAGCAGTGGTGTAAATGCTTATGGTTTCCATAAATGTTCCTGCTTCTATAAACACTTTTGTTATGTCGTAAAATAGGTCCCATGTCTTTAATTGTTGGTATGACTAAAATAGTTTGATGTAAAATTGATCATCTGTTGTGACGCGTGCTCTGCTCTGGTGAAGAAAGACGTAAAAGAAAAGCTCTCTTCATCAGGGTGTCCGCATTCTTAAAATCTTAAATTCACATGTCTAAAAATTAAGGCCTTAAGTGGTGGCATCTCCTCCCGGTGGGATCTTCTCATCTGCATCCGTCCAGATTAAAGTGTTCTTGTTGGAGTAGTGTTTCCCAACGTGCCCTACATGTTTTAGGTGTTTCCCTTACGCCCTACAGAAGTTGATGGTTTCAAGGCTTTCGAAATGCTTGGTGGCGGGCAGAGGATGTAATCATCTGAGTGGAGTGTTCTGGAAAAGATGCGTCTAAATTATGCTGGGCAGTGGCCCCTGAGAGCATAAAACTGCCTTCCACATAATGTACCAAGGAACATTATTCAGTCTCTGAATTGACCGGGAACATCAAAATCAAAGCATCACTAGAATATTATATACATATGAACGTTTTTAAAAAAGGAAAGCCTCAAAACCCTGAAAATTCCTGTTTTGCAGAGATAAAAACAGCAGAAATCCTCAGCCACACCCTTTTCAACTGTTAAACGCTGACTCCGCCCCTTCCCTTTAGCCCCGCCCCCCGCGTTAAGCCCCGCCCTCGGTCCCTCCGAGTCCCACTAAAGCGATTCCAGCTCCTGTCGGGATTCTTCCCCGCGGTCACGGATGGCAACATGGCGACAGAGGTAAGACGAAGCGAAGCTCCGTGTTCCGTTGCTCTCCCGCCCGGGAGCGAGGCTCCGTTTTAGCCATTTGTCCGTGGAAATGAGCCCAAACAGACGCTGCGGGTCCGCCGGTGCGGTTGACGCGGCCGGT